>JAVRXN010000011.1:8276182-8461182 GCA_033556935.1 Timema podura
TGGATATGCTTCAGAAACATGTGTAGAAAATTTCAGATTAATCAATAAATATCTTCCGGTTCCACTTTGGGGTATAAATATGCGAAATTAGCCGAAAATGATGTAAATTTTCACAGTTCAGTGACTTTTTTTATTTAAAGATTTTTTTTTTCCCGCTAGCGCTGAAAATTCGGAAGAATATATTGGAAACCCAAGTACAAAGTTTTAGAGCAATCAATAAATATCGTCCAGTTTCATTTTGAGGTAGAAATATACGAAATTAGGCAAAAATATAGGAAAATTAGGGGTCAAAATTTAGGGAGAAATGAAAAACTTTAGCGTTAACATTTATTTATGGAAGCTTTAGACATTTATTTTACTAAAATTAGATATTCGTAAATAATAGTTATAGCACTAAACAAAAAATCTTACTACCCACGCAAAACACAAACTTTGTAGAAATAAGTGTGTTTCGAGTTCCAGAATAAAAGTTGCAAATGTGCATCAAGCGCATTTCATTCACTGGTTTCCATATTTTTCACTCTATATTGGTTTTTTGTTTCAAACGATGGCATGACACGCCTTGACTCCATTCTGGATCTGATGTATCCATCACGCTTGGTCTCTCCGATGACAGCAAGGGAAGCTTCTGTTGTCAGTTTTACTCCTCTTTCAACACATTGAGTGTGGCACGGGTAGTTAATGTTTCCCAATGCCAACACTGGACATTCGCCATACTTTATCAGTTGCACTATGTCTTCGTTCGACAAGTGAGTGGTAATCGGAGGTTCCGTTAGTTGGCAATTCTGCCAGTCTATGAGATCCACGTAAGATTTAGCTTTAAAGTTAAGTTCAGGAATTTGGAACACACGAACTCCTGGTCCCGTTTCTTTCCTTGCTTTCAAAATCCTGCGGAGGGCAAGTTCTCGCACATTCTGGTCTGGGTCAACAAGCATTGCAAGGATTATTGCTTCAGGATGACCAAAGTAGCCATTTCTTTGGATGACGCGATCCACAACTAGCTTCAGATTGTCTGTAAGATAACGTGAAGCTTGAATTGTTTTCCAAAGATTTCGTGGTCCATCTGTACAATTGGGATGCGATTTGATTCTGAACCACGCAGGTGCGTAAACCTTCATTATAAACTCAGCCAAAGCTTGTAGTTCTTTGGAGGGATCCTGTGTACCAATATAAACACGCAAGATTCGATTAGCAGTTGTCAACCAGCGGGCATGGGAAAGATTTCCAGGATTTTTGTGTGACAAATTCTTAGGACACACACCATTTGTCACTGCAGTGCAGATATCCCTCAAATATCTCTGGTCTGTGCTCATATCAGTTTTTTTTCAGAAGGAACTGCGGTCTCAATTTTCTTAAAGTCCACAACAGGTAAAAGTTCACAATTCTGAAGCTGTTTTCCAATTGGACCACAATACGTTTTAGGGCCAGTTGTATCGCCATCCAAGTGCTGCATTAGATGCCTGAGCAGTAGCTCATTTCCATGAAGCTGGCACACGAACCAATGTAAGGATTTCTTACAAAATAGTTCTATATGGCGGAAAACACCACCCTTATTTCCCGTGTTTACTGGGGTCCCATCACCTCCTAATGCTAACAGTGTAGTGAAATCAATATGACGTTCTTTGCAAAATGTCGTTATACTTTCAGTAATGTCTTTAGCAGAAGAGGTTATTGGTGACACGTGCCCTACATATTTGCAGCCAGGTTCTTCTATTAGTGTCACGTGTTCTTCAAGCACTCTTTTCTGATGCAGCGTCCCCTCAATGTTCTTCTGAGTTAAAGTTTGATCTTTTCAACCGTCAAAATACAGTCCTTTCAAGTTATTGGTGCCAAATAAATTGAAATCTTGGGCTTGGCGTTCCATGCGATATTTCTTTCTTTCCCTTCTTATCCTATGCCTGTCTATAACATGGGACATGTCGTCATGTGTCACTACTCCTAAGTCTTCAAGAAGTGCACTTGCTACTGTTGCCGCAGCTCTGTCGGACACTCCCATTCTGTCGCACGCACTAGCTAGGGCTGGAAGGCGGGTTGTTCGTGATATACTTTTACCACTTACATTCGATTGCGATGAGGTTTAAGGTATATAAGTAAGATCCTGACACTGTTGCTCACCAACAAGATCAAAAGAATGAGATAACTTCAAATCTTCACATGAAAAAGCTGTGGTTGCGTTTTCACTTGTCTTCTGTTTTATGAACCTTTCCTGTTCCTTTTCAAACCTATACGTTCGTTTCCTAAGTTTCTGTGTTGTCGCAATATCAACTGGGCCTATCACCATTTTCCTTGAAGTCCTCTGATCCTCAAGAAACAGTCTTTCTAAGTCTGGAACTTTCCTTTCACGTGGGCATTTACATCTGTTGAGAGATGCACACTTGCAAGAACAAATATCAAACAAACGCTGTTTTGATTCAGATTGGAAAATTAGTAATTTGGACTTAATCTTTTCCGTCTGTTTCTTAGCGAGAAATCTCTTCATGCTCTTGTATTTATCATTAAATGATCTAATCATTTTGATTATTCTTTCCCTAGAAACTGTTGGAATTGAGGCAGCCTGCCAAATTGTTTCAACCTTTTCAGCCACATAAACCACTATCGCCCCTACAGGTGGGTCAGATTTTGTATTCTTTTTCAATTCATTTCTCACTTCATAATATCTTCGTATGTTGGTAGAACGCGAGTACTTAATTCTGCTGGATACCCAAAAACGGGACAAAAAATATCACCTCTACTGTGCCTTTTTATCTTCAGCTTCTTCACATTTTCTGACGATTGCGACATTTCTCCGTTATATCTTTTAAGTACACTACTAGTTCAACACAATATTAAAAATCCGATAACACTTTCACATGTACTATTTTGCAATAAAATTTAGACATTACAAATGAATACCTGTATTACAAACGTGCCACGAGCAGAACATTCGACCAACGATCAAACTACAATGATCGAACATGAGAAAACTGAACTTAATGGGGAAATTCCCCGCAGTTGGCCTTGATTTCGCTTGTGCAATCTTTTTAGTGGAGGGTAGTGCCATCTATTGTCTCTAGCGTGGGCGTTGATCAACGTCTATGGCTGGCCGAACGTTCCCTGGCATTCATTGCAATAATTTACTATAATACCATCTATCAATGAACCATTCAACTTCAAGCAAGTCTGAATATTTTATATCTAAGCTGATAGATAGTGCTAGCAGTGCAATGCAATACAAAGAACTTAGACTGAAGTATATAATTGTTAGAATACATCGAAAACATTTGGCGCTTAACCATGGCTGCCGAGCCAATGCAGGTTGCTATGATAAACGCGCGCCAGAGAATGTGTTAAGACGCAAAAGTCTAACCGGAAGATATTTATTGATTACTCCAAAATTTTGCACTTATGTTTCTTAAATATTCTTTCAACTTTTCCGCGCTAGTGGGAAGAAAAAATCTGGAATTAAAAAAGTCACGAAAATTTGAAAATTTACATCATTTTCGACTAATTTCGTATATTTAGAACCCAAAGTGGAACCGGAAGATATTAATTGATTAATCTGAAATTTTCTACATATGTTTCTGAAACATATCCACAACTTTTCCGCACTAGCGGGAAAATAATTTCGAAAAAAAAGTTTTTACGCTCCGCCCTAATATATATATATATATATATATATATATATATATATATATATATATATATATATATATATATTTCATACTTACATTACATGACTTTAACAGCTAACTTAAAAATTGCACTAGTTAAAATTAAATTAAATTTATAGTATTCATTTGATGGTTGTTATTCTAACATAATTTAGGTTATTAAAAAAATTAAGTCAAAAAGCTAGAGTTTTATTAATTTTAACTAATTATTTTTTATTTTTTTATTTAGCACTGCGTCTTACTACCCGTTCGGGTTATACGCTTAAGTACTAATTACACTAAGGGGTTAGGAGTTGGGAAGGTTGAATTTATAGGAAGTGAGCCCGCATTTGCGTGTAGGGAGAGTGGAAAATCATTTATGAAAAACCACCCCCTGTTCACCCGACCGAGATTTGAAACTCGATCTCTCCGTCCTTGGTGGTCTGGCTCAACACAACTGACGCGTTAACTAACTACGCCACCGAAGCGGGTAATTTTAACTACATTCTTAAAATATTTGCCTGGTAACATTTACAATATTTAGTGAAACAAATTATTTAAATCCCTTATGAAATGCTATTTATAAAACTAATGTTTAAAAATATATCTCTTATTCCGAAACGGGCCATTTACAAAGAGTTAATTTAGGATCATAAGTAAAACTCAGATCTTTTCAATTTGGTTTGAATGGGTCAATATATTCAGGTTATTTTGCTGTTTAGAGATCACAGCTATTCCCAACTAAAACTAATTTCAATTTGATTTTTCTAGCTTAGGTTAATAAAAACAAATATACTATATGTGACTAGGCTACCCTCACCAGAAAACGCATTTCGGTGGGCTTGAAGACTAAATGTCAGATTCATCCAGTTTGATATTTCCGTGATGGTGAGGTCTTGTTTCGTATCCTAATCGGGTGTTATAAAGGAGCATTTTCCTTAAGGATTCCCCCTTTCCTTCCCCACAGATAAAGGTAACATCTATTTAAATACAAGTTAGTACAACGTTCCTCACTTCCCCATATCTATCTAATTGACGTAGTTAAAATTAGTTTAAACCGGACGAGTAGTAAGACACCGTTGGACGAACTAAATCTTAGGGCATTGAGCAGCTTTGCCAGTACTTGAAGTGCACCATAAATAACTGGTACTACACCTAAAGTGCACTCTATATAACTGGTATTACACCTAAAGTGCACTCTATATAACTGGTACTACACCTAAAGTGCACTCTATATAACTGGTACTACACCTAGAGTGCACTCTATATAACTGGTATTACACCTAAAGTACACTCTATATAACTGGTACTACACCTAAAGTGCACTCTATATAACTGGTACTACACCTAAAGTGCACTCTATATAACTGGTACTACACCTAAAGTGCACTCTATATAACTGGTATTACACCTAAAGTACACTCTATATAACTGGTACTACACCTAAAGTGCACTCTATATAACTGGTAATACACCTAAAGTGCACTCTAAATAACTAGTATCACAAATAAAATACCCTATAAATTACTGGTACCACACTTGAATTATCCTATAAACAACAGGTTCCACACTTAAATTATACTATAAATAACTGGTTCTAAACTTAAAGTCTACTCTGAATAACTGGTGCCACACTTGTTTTTGAAATATTTCCAACCTTGATTAAATCCCATTTCTTTTGGGATATTCGAGCTACTAACTTCTCTATGACAATGGCCACTGGAATAGCTGACATTGATTTGTAAAAATATGTTATACATTATTTAAATTACTATCTTAATTTAATTTTTGTATTTGGACTAATAATATTACCTAGATTAAAATAAAATAAACAATTTTCAGAAGATATGCTTTGTGGATTAGTTATTAAATAAAATATGCCGAACATTTTATTAGAATTAACTTAAACTTTTAATACTATATTATTGAATGTGCTACCCAGTTTACAAAATAAAGTATTTTGGCAGCTACTATCACTGTTGCCAAACGACTGTATTTAATATTATATATAGCTTAATTTATATTTGCCATAAACTAAATTAGTAATTTAACTACTAAATTATTATAACTTAATTTAACAACTATAGTTTTCTCAGTATTTTAAAATCAGATGACTAGTACATATTTGTAATAATACTGAAAATATCTTGTTGTAGGTTTACCGAGACAAATTTCCTTCCGATTGAACAATGTTCTATAAACAGAGAACATAATAACTCTTCAATTGTTAATAAAAGTGAAGGTGTTTAACAACAAAATATATTTACCAGCTAAACGTGGTCATGACTTGTACTTTCATACTAAATTTCACATGTCATTGTTAATAGAGCCAAATCACCTGCTTCGGTGGTCGCATACTCCAAGGAGTCATCTAGCAATATACTTGGATTCAGATTGCAAGTGGATAGGGGTTCGATTCCAAGTAAGGTGTACTGAGGGTGGTTTCCCCTAAATAGTTTTTTACACTACCTCCACGTAAATTCAGGCACATTTATTCTAAAATCAACCCTCCTTATACCGATCTCATTAGTGTAATTAGTAAGTATGTGTATAGCCTGAAGCTATGGAAAGAAGTGGTGCTAAAACTAGATAATAGAGCAAGCGAGCAGATGTATTAAGCTCACTTAGGCTCGTTTGCTGGTAGCAAAAAGGTTGGAGATCAAATGTCGACTGGGTGTATTTTGATAATTAATTTCTTAAATGGTTCTTCCTTACAATCCCTCCACAGAAATAATGGTACATTTATTCTGAGTCATAACCTTTACATCCCTACCCCATTAATGATATTAAAGGCATATTGTCCAGATATTTAAATAGACCCGATAAATAAAGTCTGATCTGATAACTCTATTAATGTTGACCCTGTTCTGAATGTGTGTGACTCAGAAGTTTATTTTCTGACAATTTGTAACCTTTAAATCATGGTATAGTTATTTAGACAAGTTTTACTACTAATTTCAGTTTTAATTTGGGCATTCAATTTATTATCTACTATTAATTTTTTTATAAAAACTGCGTGTAGTTGTGTTTTTATGTCTATAAACTCTAATTAATAATATCAATATTTTTAATAAAAGCTTCACCAGATATTTAAGATATTTTATTTGGTTTATTTTTAATCAGTAGTTATTATTTGTTTTATTATTGAAATAGGATATAAAACATATTTTAAAATGAGAATTCTAGGGCGACTCATTAATGTTTCCTCTTCAATGAACCATGTAATAAATTTGTCTGTAAGAAGGATCTCAATAAAGGAGAAAGTTGTATTGTTTTATTACTCATCCACATTTAACTACACTAAATGGAGATCATCAGAGGAAATATAATCACAATGGTGGAGATAAAGATTGAGAATTATTTCAGGAATAAAAACTTATATTCGAACCTCACCCTCCTTGTTACCATCACACGAAACTAGAAGAGCCTGACACTTGGTCAACACGCCCACCGGTGTAGGTAACAACCTTGCTCAAAGCTTTGTTTAGATATCCTTCATCATATATTATCCAACACCCTAGCTCAGTTGGCAGTGTGTTTGTCTTATAAGCTGAAGGTCCCGTGTTCGATTCCTGGAATGGACGAAAAATATATTGTTGGTGAGATGTTCCACAGTGTTGAACCAACGACCGGGGTCTGGATGATCTGTCTGTTCTAGATTTAACTTAGCTCGTAAGTCGTGTGCTGATAAAATCATTTAGCTCAGAAAGTACCCGTTAAACACCTCAAATAAGTGAAAAAATAAACAACTTAGGTTTAGATACAAAGCATCCAGTTAATATTTATCAACCTCATCAGATCAAGTATTTAACTCACAACCTTGCAAAATGCATTTTTAATATAAACAGAAGTTGTAGAATTCTATTAATAAACTGGACTAACTAGATTACGTGCAAAAAAAACTATTTGTAATGCTATCAAAATGACGTCAGGGACATTCCTCCAACACACACGTGGTCACACACATACGAGCCCGGCGGGTTCCCAGGGTACCGGTTCGCGGATCAACTTCCCCCCTAGTGGTTCCCCCCCACCGTTTTTCCACAACGGATATAAGCAACAGACCACGACATCGAACACACTATTTCGTAGTAGAACTGGACTTTGCAAAAACGAGTTCCTCCGGGATGTTTTAGTCACGTGACATACGAGTCAGAAGGTAGTGTTGCATTCAGAAGATTGTCCTAGGGCGTCGAGGAAATTACTAAGACAAAATGAAGATGAGGTTTGTGATTCTATTCATGTTTTTATTCGCGGTGAGGGCTTATGCTAGCCCTCTTGCCAACGATGCGGTGACTGAGAAGTTCGATGCAACAATGGAAAAGTTTAATACCACCACGGAAAAGATGCATTCCAAACTAGAAGAGGCTCTTGAAACCAAACCTATTTCAGTTTCTTCGGTTGAACAGATAACTGAGAAAATAGATCCCACAACTAAGGGTGAGGAACCTCCGTCGACGTCAGATAAGCAGGAAGCTACCCAGGAGCTTCCGAAAGGCTCCATAAGACAATCCAGGAACATGGACAACGATATCAACACTTTGTCGACCAGGGAAGCAGCTCTCATCCAGAAACTCAACACCAAGTGTAGCCAAAGGGACGTCACATCCTGCATGATGCTCAAACTCATCACATACATGAATCGTCTTCTGAAGAAGGCGAACCTTGAGGTCATCGAGGGTATCGAGATCACACAGACGTCGGACGTGGTCCAAGAGACGTCGGATGGTTCTGATTTGCAGCGCAGTGGTGATGCTGCGGGGTCGGACGAGGACCAGTTGACGCAACTTGTCACCGATAAAGTATGGAACTTCGTGAAAACACGGTCGCTCAAGTGGAATATCTTCCCGGAGACGGACCTGGTGCTCTCGACCTCTCGAGAAGACACGGGTACGATCAATGTCGGGATGTCGGTCCGGGCGGCCAAGGCCATTGAGATGGGTGAGTTCATGTCCACTGTAACAATATATTATTATATATACAATTCTATACACAGCAGTGCCAGCGAGGAGGAACACTTTACCAGCATTTCAACACGAGAATAGCTTAAATAAGATGAAAGGTACAGGGGGAAAAGGGGGGAACATACCATTTCAGATCAACTAGAGTTATTTCTTCCATCTGCTAGAAAATCATGAGACCTTTCTAATGTACTTTAGAATATGGTTAAAATAATTGCCTGTCATATTTAAATTAATCTAAATAAAGTATTGTCTGGGATTCTTATGAGATTTGAGATATAAAAGTTGTTATCCTGGAAAATATGTAGATTGTGACTTTCGGCCTTTGCCCCATGAACACTCCAATTACTTGACTTATTTCAGCTATTCCACTGGTGCTGGGATCGATTCCCAGCACGAACAACCAATATATCATTGGATAAATTAACTCCCCTTTCAAAGTGATGAATGAACGAATATGGGGTGTGTAACTTTAATTCTAGATTTAAGCTAGTTTGTAGCTAGTGTGTAGATAAATTCAGTCTGTTCATATAGTGTTCTTAAAACATTATATAATTAGAAATAGTTAATACAATTATTTTAGGCCTATATAGTGTCGCTTGGATAAATATATTGAAAACAGTCCACAAAAATCAGTGAGGGCTGCTGCTATACTATACTATGCCTTTATTTCTTACAAATATACATTTGAGAAATCTTTTAAAAAAAATACAAACATATCTTAGGGCATCAGCAATGATAATATCTTACTGTATTGTTAGTGTTATTTCATAGATATGGATTATATCTATTGCTACTGACAGCAGCAGAATATATAACCTGGCGTATGAATACGTAAGGTAAATCTAGTAATTTTATCTAGCTCTTGGATATGTGCACTAGTAGGAACAATGGATTATAACAAATTTATACAAAAAAATCATATTTGTTATAAATCAACACCCCCTTTTTTTGTGCGAAAGAAATAAGTAAGTATGAAAATATAAATTATTTTTTATATTACATGTAGTCCTGTCAATCCTGTAATTTTGCCTTTATTGTTAGTTTCATACATCCTTAGATTAATCTCCACTTCCAGAGCATATTCCAGAAAAATACCACAAATGGTTCCCTTATTTAAAGTATATTAGGGTGTTAATGACACCCATGATTCGAAGCGTCTCTAAACTCAAAAAAATATGGTAATAATAGAGTATATTTTGGTTAGCGGTGCGGACCATGCAGTGTTTCAGCAATTCGACACTCGAGCGTGAAATATTACTTTTATCAAGCACGAATTTAAGTCCGACCCATTGTTACAGTGTTTGGAGGATTGTTCACTTCAATTGCAATGACACTGACGTGCTTGAAGGCATTACTAGAGTAGTGTGTGTGAGTAGAACGTCTTACTACCCGTCCAGATACTAACATATTTTACACTATTGGGGCAAGAACATGCAATGTGAAGAGAGTAATCTAGAGACTTATTCAGGAAACTGACTAGCAAACACAATGGGACGAGGCCATTGGGAAGACCTAGACGCAGATGGGAGGATAGCATTAGACTGAACCTGAAAGATATAGGGTGTAATGAGGTGGACTGGATAGAACTAGCTCAAGATAGATATAGGGTGTAATGAGGTGTACTGGATAGAGCTAGCTCAAGATAGATATAGGGTGTAATGAGGTGTACTGGATAGAACTAGCTCAAGATATAGTATAGTGTGTAATGAGGTGGACTGGATAGAACTAGCCTAAGATAGGGATAGGGTGTAATGAGGTGGACTGGATAGAACTAGCTCAAGATAGAAAAGTGTGTAATGAGGTGGACTGAATAGTACTAGCTCAAGATAGATAATAGGGTGTAATGAGGTGTACGGATAGAGCTAGCCCTCAAGATATAGATAGGGTGTTAATGAGGTAGTGGATGGAGCTAGCTCAAGATAGGGATTACGGTATAGTGAGGTGGACTGGATGGATCTTAGCTGACAGGCAAAGTTACCGTGTAATGAGGGGGATTGGATAAAACTTGCTCAAGATAGAGATGGGGTTTAATGAGGTGGACTGGATATAGCAATGTTTAGATATGGATAGGGTGTAGTGAGGTGGACTGGGTAGAACTAAGTCAAGACAGGGATATGTAGGTGCGGCATTGAACTTTCAAGTTCCTAATGGCATAGAGTAGGTAAGCGGTAGGGATAAGAAAAATAAAATCTATAAAAAAATGTACCCTCATTTGAATGGAGAGTATTGATATTTTTAGTTTCACCAAAATTAATATTAGTACACTCGTCTGGGATTCATAACCCAACCCATGAATGCTAAGGCAGATTATATGATACATATTGGTCCAGTGATGGCTACCCTGTTATTGTTGAAGTTTATTTGTACATAGTTTTAAATATTGTAACAAGGCGGCTTGATACTTTGTTTTGGAATAATTAGATATTTAAATAAATTTGCAATCGAATGTAATAAATCCTGGATTATTATCTAAGCCGTCAGATTTTTAATTGAATATGTCGGATGTTTTTATTTTATTACATTAGAGACCTAATTTTAATGTCCACTCTCTGAGATAACTTATATTGACAACCTAACTATAAACTCAAGTTTTAAAACCATACGCCCCTTGAAGTCGTCAAATAATTCATCACTGTGTTTGGCCTGAGATGAGAATCAAACTAGGGACCCTTATTTTAGTAGAAAGAGGCACTATTGATTGAACTCTCAGTTGAACTGTTTAAATTTTGAATACTAACCTAAGGATCAATTGTAGTTATAATATTTATTCGTGTTTAATTTTAATACCGTATTAATGGTCTAGTAATTGGTACACGAATGATTAGGAGTTAGACCCTTAAGATCATTCGTTTCTACGAATCACACTCGTATTAGAGTAGATTTACGGTGATTGATAGATAATGGATCGAATCCCAGTTGGCTGTTTGTACTGAGACTATTTTTATCCTAAAATAGTTTTCCCTTCTCTTTCCCCAAAATTGTACATACCATTCCTCTAAGTTTTGTACTTTTCTCATTCCTATTGAAATATATTAATTATTGTGTACGTCTAGTCCAATCAGGTGATAATTAAGACGCTTTTTTAAAATAATCTGGAAGAAATTAAGGCAGAGTTCAAGTGATACATAAATATTAATGAGCGTGGTACAAGGCACCAAAGAACCTCAGCATATTATATTAATCACATTATAAAAAAAAAGGGGACGAATAAGAACTAAAATGTTGAAGCCATTGAAGGAAAATGTAAGAGGTTTTTGTCGGAGAGTTCACTTAAGCTCCTGTGCATCCAATTGGAACTGAACTCCTGCCCCCAAGTCAAGAGTCAGGTGCCTGACCTTGTGTTAGGTTCTCCTCAACTCTCAAAGTAGGTCTCACAGGGTATCAGGAAAGGAAGGAGGTAGACAGGAAACCAGAACATGCTCCCTAAGTGAGGTCATTTCATCAACAGTTGCTGAGGGGTCAGAGGGGGGGGGGGTGAGGTGTTGTCTCTCCACTTGAACACGGTCACTGTCCTCTATTCGCGCTCTTCCTCACAGCTGGAGAGTACTAGTTGGGGCGGGGCGTTATAGAGAGCACTCACATCAGACCTACCTGCCTCGGTATGTGTTGTTGACATGACTCAGCCAACAACGGGATTTGTTTTGGAATGGAACATAAAACAAACTGATCCAACAGGAGCGCCGATATTTTCACATTATATATTTTTCTCGTTCACACGAAGAAAAAACAGACAAAAACTCTTTAAATTTTGACCATAATTTGGTTCTTACGTGCCCCAGATTTATAGAAACTTAGACATTTCTACACGACCCTAAATTTGAGTGATATAATCCAAATTAAAAATTAACCCCGAGGTATAACCCATTATTATAATGTAACTTTTAAATATCAAGTTTGAAAGAAGTTCATCCAATCGCTGCGGCTATAGCTCCGGGGCAGGCCGAGTTGCAAAAACAATTATTTTCATTCGGAGACACATACAACGTAAATATTTATCATAATTTAGAAGTTGTTAAACTGAACGATCAAATTACTTTGGCTAAGAAAATTAAAACTAGGCTGAGAAAATAAAAAATAAATTTTAGCATTTTGTATGCATTGTATGTATTATATATGTATGCATTATATATATTGTATGTACATTAATATATATGTATATATGTATGTATACATTAGATATATATGTTTTCATACATGAATGTAACTTATGTATAAATTCATGAGTGCATGCATACATATCTACCTATGTATGCAATCATGTGGGTGCATGTTTTTATTACCTAATCTATGATACCAATACTTTTGAAATGATTTATTCACGATTATTCCTATTGTATTTAAATTAATGATTATGGTGAAAACAAAAGTTAAAAATCTAATGATACCTAACATAAGAATATAAACACAATAAACATTTTGGTTAGAAAATAGTTTTAGTACATTTTTCTCAATTAAGTTATACAAATAATATAAGAATATTTAATAGAACACATGTCCCATTAAATTGCAAAATGATACTAAGAGTTTTTAATTTAAAAAAAATCATCATTGTTTTAGTGAATTTAAAGAGAAATAATGAATTATTTGAGATCTTGTATTTTTGTCTACGCTTTGTGTACAGTACATCAAAAGCTAGACGCAGATGAAAAGTTTAGTTGAGCTACATGCGCACAGAAAAGATTTAATATGACTAAAAAGTTTTGTTAGGTTGGCATTCCACAGAACATTCAACAGTTGGCAAGTCACTCTAGGGTTGAGACAACCCAACACCTGAGTAATTTAAAATGGACTTGAAGGAAACTGCGTGTAATTATTCCTTTCTGATTAAATTTAGTCAAAATAGAAGAACTCGGAAATTATGGGTTCTTCTCACCAGAATGTCAAGAAGATAAACACTAGCTTACTGTTGCTACATCTCCTATTTCCAACTGTAACTTAATTCTAAAATTAATAACCATTAATTTGAGTTCTTAGTGTGTTCTCAATAATTTTATTCGACGTATGTGATGGCAAGTAAGCGCGATTTTCGGAAAACTCAGCCAATACAAGCATATTATTTTTTTAAATAACTTAAGCAATTTTTATTAAAATTTTCACTATATATTTATATATTAAAGTAAATTATTAGTGATTCATGTTCATACGTTATCAACAATAAAAACAATCTTGTGTTATTAAAATCTCACGATGCATGTTCTTTATAACTAGTTGATCAGATTTTCAAAATATTTTAAATTTAGAAATGTATTTATCAATTTAATTAACATAGTAATTGTTTTTTATTTTATTAGATCAATAAACTCAACCAGAATGGTTGTAATAAACTTGAGCAAACATTTTGAAAAGTTTATTTTCTTGCACTATAAATGTTTTTAAGAGTATATAAAACATTAAAACGCTTGAATTACCCTTTTAAACTATAAAATATAGCATCTAGCTAGAACCGGAAGTGGTCACATAGTAAAAGATAAGGAAACGGGATATCAAGAGGAGAAACCAGCCGAGTAATCGCGTTGGGTTAGAACTGCCAACGATTCCGAAATTGTATGCCTTAAGGTAAATGTTTTGAGTCCCAGACGGGTGAAATGTCGCTAGTTATACACATAATGTGAACTATCACTGCACTTTTATTTGGGTTTTTTCAGGTTTTATTGGGGGTATTTTAACATACTGGCACCTTACCCTCTTATGACAAGGTTAATGATCTTAAAAGGCATAATAATATTTTAATAATGTGGTTCTTGGGAACATTTTAAAGTTTGACCACCCCTCATCCCCCTTAATTACAGATTTTGTGGAATTCATCTGTCAGACAATATTTATTTCGAAATTTTTATTTATGTATAACTCCATAAAATTTTAGGGCCACACGTATCCTAAATCATGAAAAAAGAAACAGTTTCTTGAATATATTTGGGATATGATTTAGCAACGAGAGATTAGGAACACTTAAATAAATGAAATATGAACATAACATGTCCAAGAAGTTTGGTGTTTCTAAAGTTAAATTGAACTGATACGTGGACAAGGTAATTGAAGCCGGGACCTTTGGATTACTACTTCAATGCTCTACCACTAAGCTATCTAGAAATCATCGCGTACTCAGAAACATTCTTCACTCATATTTTAAGGCAGAGTCTGTGATTGATAAGTGGAAATCGTCAGCAACATATGAATGATTAATTAAGATCACGAGCTACCAGATAAAGCAGCCATAATCGACTGTTATAACCGTACTTAATAACTGAAGTAGCTTTGCTATTTAATCAAATATTTAAATATATTTACAATTTAAGATTATTTTATTTGAGTATGTTGCACAGTACATGATCCAACTAACATGTTCAAGTCACACTAATATGTTTGGGTGTATAAATCTTTTTGTCAAAATTATCACATGATTTATTTAATATTTCAACCAATTTTCAGTATATCATGTTAGCATCCCTTGTATAATAAATATCTGCTGATGTCTAGTAATTTTAGGAAATATCAATAAAAAATTAAAGTAAAATATTATGGGTATATCAGTACGATTAATTATGTATATTATACAATACCAAAGATTACTAATAGTATTTTGTCTCAACCCAATATAGTACTGTCCGGGTAACATCATTATCAAGATTCAATATACTCAAGTGCCAGGGATCCGCCCTTTGGGATTGAAAGATATATCAATAGAAGCTTTTATATAAGTGATAAACTTTTTACGTATCAATAAAAATATACATGATTGAAAGTCTTCATTTATTTTGGTGCTGTTTAGCCATGACATTATTTTAAATCCCATTATCTTAAAATAGGTTAGATATATTAAATTAATATCTCAACATATTTAAAGCGAACTTAAAAAGATTGCATGAAATGGGAAAAAATTGAAGTACAAACACAAAAAAGAAAAAATTAAGTGAGTATTTAAATTTTGAAATGTTCAACCAATGCAGAGGCTTTTTGAACTATAAACTTGAGAAAATATGGCTAATACTAGAAATTTTATATCGTTTACCGTTATAACTATCGTATAATACTTCAAAAACCCTAAACGAAAAAAATTATAAAAATATTTCTTACAAAAAAAATTGCATTGGTATTCCTAAAATATGTATATTCTCTATATTAACACATCTAATCCAAAGTATTTAAATTTCATTATATCTTTTGAGAAAATCTATATGTAAACCATGGAAGTTTTTTAGAATCCCAAAATTATTATTAAGCTTTTTTTTTAACTCTATCTGGTTTTTATAAATATAAATATGTTTTTGTATGAAATAGTTTTAATTTGATACACATGTTTTTAATATTATTATTAATTTTTGAAATGCTTTCCAACATAAATATCACACATGTTTTAAATACCAGCTTACGTAGACTAATGCACTTAATCTCGGACAAAATACTTGACCTAAAATAATATCATAGTTAATCTTTGATGACTTAAATTCATATCATACGCATATATAATAATTATTTTAATAATATGGTAAGGATGAGGGAGGAAGTATTTAAGAGGTAATCTACGCGCATATACATGGCAGAATACTCTACTTGGATTCGAAGCCCGATCTCTCTGTCTTCAGTAGGCCAGTCCAACACGAGGGTGACGCCTTAGACTGAAACTTCTTTAAATAAATATTATTGGCAATACATTGAGTCTTACTTCCTCTCCAGGCAGTTGATATATTACCATTGGTGAGGTAGGGATAAGGAAGTCATAATTTAGAGGAAATGTACCTTCATTTAAGAGAAGGGTGAGTAGAAAATCAAATAGAAAAAACCCTTTCAGTAAAACTTGTCAGCCGGACAAGTTGTGATTGACGTTTAGTCCGTGTGGGTGATGTGGTTTACACTATAAGAGCGTTTATCAACCAGAAGGTCTGAGTTTGATCCCTACATGTTTACTTTGTTTCCAAATTCCAATATTTTGTATGGTTCTTTTTAAAGGATCATCTTCTTGTTTGGTTTAGTTAGCTGAAGGGCTCCACAGAGTTGAATGAAATACTCTCACAGTATTTATAAGGTTATTGGCAGCTATGAACTATCAATCAAATAATACAATCTTCAATATTCTTATAGATTGCTGTTGTGAACATATTAAAATATTACTTTAGTTTTAAGTAGATATGATGTGTCTATAAATATTATTTCTTTTCTCATAAATCTGTCATTTTGCAGAAGTTGTCGTTTATAAAGTGCTAATTAGACCTTCATATTTACATTTGTTTGTTTATTAAGAGTTAAATATAAGATTTTAGTTGCTTAAGGAACAAGTTGATCAAGTGTATTTCCATTTCGTAGAGAACCATGTTGGTTAATAACAAACCTTTTGTTAAATAACCACGCCGTATTTTTGGGCGTTTGCAACGCGTCTCAATGCTCTTGTAGGAGGTACACTCAACTAGTGGTACTGATAGCTGTAACTTTATTAAGTATTTCAAAGGAAAATTTAGAATTGTATTATTTATTAAAAATACTCGTATAACCGTCCTGATATAATGGATGAAGCACATTTTGTTGACCCACCTTGGTGGTTGCATGGTCTAAAACGCTCCATACACAGTAGACTAGAATGCAGATGACGAGGAGATTGATGTGCTATGTGTCATTCAGGTCGTCGCAAGATGAAGAACATGGGTGGCATCATCATGGCCGTGGCTCTCAAGATAGGGATGATAGGAGCGCTCGCCTTCAAGGCCCTTGTACTGCTGGTTGGCAAGGCCATACTCGTGAGCAAGATTGCCCTCCTGCTCGCGGTCATCCTCTGGCTCAAGAAACTATTCTCTCAGGAGCGTCACGTGACCTACGAGGTGGTCGCTCACCCCCACCACTCGCACTCACACTCGCACGCCCACTCGTCAGACCACGGTGGTATTGAGGCACACAGCGCCGTGAGTGGAGTGAGTGGAGGAGACTCGTACAGCCCCGGATGGAGTCGCAGTCTGGGTTTGACGCCCGTAAGTCTGGAGACCCCCAGGAGCTCGCTTACAGCGCGCATGCGCCGCAGACTCTCAAGCTTTAATTACATCATTTGCAGGTGAGCAAACATTTGTCCGTGTTTTACCACCGGTTTATTGAGAACTCCACCGATTAACCAGGATATTAGGTAAAATATTACACTCGAGCGAGAAAATGTATCGAAGCTCTATTTAGTTCCTTCTTCATTTGACAACAATTATTACATTGGGATCAATTTAATATTGTTTTCATTTTAAAATAATAATTTTAGATTTCAATTGATTAAAAAAAGTAAAACTGTTTCATCTGTCCAGACTCCAATGTTTGTCGCAATAGAAAACAAAAAACTGTACCCCCATGCGAGGCTTGGCTCAAGTTTGTTACCAGCCTAAGATGGGTGTTAATATGAAAGGTGAATCTTGGGGGATGAATTAATTATTATAGTTACGGAAATCAGTGTAAGAGCATTAGTACGCTTAGACAAAGGTTCCAGGTTCGATTCCAGTGTCTACTTGTCAATTTTCAATGTATTTAAATTCATACATAAACCTAAAAGGTAGAAGTGTGTGATTTTCTTCTGTATTTTGCGTCACGAACACCCCTCTTACGGGTCCAACGATAGTCAGCAAGCATACTTGGACTCCACTTGCCCTGTTACTGATTTTCTATACTAGAAATATCTTGGTGTAATTGCTTATCATGACTGTTACAAGATTTTATATGAAGAAATCCAGGTGTGAATCCAAGAAATGTATTCTCAAAGACATGCTATATCTCGGGTATTGTAAGATTTTAAGAAATCACTCACTCTTTATTTTGTAGCTGTCTACCTTATGTTTCCCTAAAAAGTTCACATAAATACCCTCGAAAGACTCCCATGCAAAATTTTCAGTTTTGTTTAACTGACCATCGAGGTTCTCATTTTTAATCAGTTCTCTTATTTGAGGTCCTACAGAGATTACCTCTTTTATCTTTGCATCACTGATCCTTGGGAATTTTTTCTTAATTATTTAAATCTAAGTTCACTTCTATCCCCTGCCTTAACAAAGTTCTTTATAAGTTTTATATGTAGTGGAGTAGATACACTTTTTCTGGATCAACAAGTGGTGTATTTCCTGGGGTTAGTGACGTTCACTTTGGCCACTGTTTATGGGTGTAAAGATTTCTCCGAACTCTGCTATCTCACTCACAAGGAAAACAGCAGGCTTCGTGAAACCAAGTTGAAATCCAAGAGATAGAGCAATTACTTTTAAGTCACCACAGACACTTAATTTGTATTTTTCATACTTGATTTTTTCCTATAAGAGTTTCATCCTCACATAGGTTTCTTTCATATCGGAAGCATTAGCTAGTGACACTGATGGAAACTTATTTCTATTGTGAAGAAGCACAGCTTTCTTGCTAACTTTAGAAGAAGCCACTCTTCCATTTTGTATTCGTAACATAATGCTTACATAACGTAACAAACTTAATTGCAAAAAACAATTCCTTCTTCAAGGTAAAAGAAATCCTTTAAGTCTCTATTAATTTCTCTAAAAATACATACTCTTGTTTTTCTGTAGAGGAGATTCTAGCCTTTCAAACTAGACCCAAACAATTCAGCTTGCCTTTTAGATAGGTTCAAATCTCGGACAAGATCACTAAGGTTATCTTGAGCGAGTAAATGTGGTTCAGGAGATAAACAGGAAGCTTCAAAAGTTGGATCAAACCTTACATCCTCATCACTTTGCTCTACAGGCTCTTCCTCTTGTTCATTATCCCCTACTGTGGCATTTTCTGGACTTTGGCCCAGGCAATTGTTCACTATGAGGTACAGGGCTCGTGGCAGTTGGTAAATTAGGTTATGTCACAGTTTGCTTTGATTTAGAATTAATGCCTGAAATGTTTGTAAGGCAAAAGTAACAATCTGTATAATGGGGTTGTAAAGAGGGGTTTGAAATCTTTAACATAAAGCGAGAAAGAGGGAGTAGAGGGGTCGATCTGTCAATTTAACTGTAATTGCTAGCCATTCCGGTTGGGAAAGAGTTTCCTCATATATTGTATAATCTTAAAATGGGAATAACTTTTAAACTATACGTGATAGGACAGTTCTGAGACCAGTTTTTAAATCAGTGGGAAAAGTTTTCATTTAGATCATACTTTATTTGCTTTGGGACAAAACCTTTGTTGACCAGTGCTATCATACATGAGTGTATGGTTAAAAAAACTACTTGGCTCCCTTCTACCACGAGTCGTACTATCCATTGAGGAAACTCAACAAACCACTCTAATCTAAGGTCACAGGGTTGGGAGAAGACATTTACCTAGATAACAAGTAGTAAACCACTCATAATAAGATACCTCAATTCCATTTGGCCGTGATTCAAACCTTGGTCTCCTCACTTCTGTGAAGCCTGATATAGTACATGGTGTTACGTAGGCTGAGTGTCAAATACAGGAGCCTACTTTAGTCCAATAATGCTGTGTTTGATATTCATTATTATTACAACATTTGTATTGAAGTATTAGTTTGAAGTGATTAACAACTAACATCCTACACACTTTGGTGGCGGCAGGTCTAGTGCGCTACTCTTATAGTAGATTAGACTGGCGATGACGGGAAGGTCGAAATTTAAATCTCGGTCGGGTGTACTGAGGTTGGTTTTTTATAAATAGTTTTCCCCATTCCCTCCACATAAACGTGGGTACATTTCCTCTAAATATAGCTTTCATCTCTAAAACCATTATCATTACTAATACATTAGCACATAACCCAAGATGATCGTCATTTATCTGTTGTCACAAATCGGTAACCCCGGTAAAATTCCAATTTATTTATGTCTGTATGGGATGAGTTTTTTCTGACATTCCTAATGTGTTACCTTGAATCAGCGATGGAAATGGAGTTTCAAAAATAATATTATGTTTCAACTATATTTTTTCTCTCTCCCTCTATTATTTATTCCACTATACAATATTTTTTGCTTTTTTTTATAAAATTTATATGGCATGTTTGATCAAATTTTCTACTGCTCTTTCTAAAAAACAATAAATTCACCACAATTACAACAAACTATTTTTCAAAAGTATATCTTATCCAAGACCATCCTGCCCCCGCTGGGGCTCTCGCTGATTTGGGGACTTTTAAACCCAGAGTATGGTGAGACACCCAGCGGGGCAGGGTAGCGGGGCCATAATATACCCGGGGTGGACCCACTAGTAGGATTAGGAATTAGTATTAGGAATAAAAGGACATTAGATTAGGTGCTATATTCCAACTTATATAACTGTAAATAAAGGACACAGCTAAATGATGTTAGCAAATTGAGATTGTGGAATTAGGTTCCGAGATACATTCTAAGTATCGGGATGGATAGTTTAGGAAAATGAATAAATATCTTACAGTTATAATTTCTTGTAGGATTTCCCAATAGGGTATATGTGAATAATCACTCAGTAGAACAATTATTGGTCAGGTATAAAAATAATTACATATTACCCGCTTCGGTGGCCACGTAGTCCAACGTGCTAATCTCGTGTTGGTCTAGACTGCAGAAGTCGGGGAGATCGGGTACAATCCCGGTCAGATGTACTGAGGGTGGTTTTCCCTATTCCGTTTTCTACTCTCCCTCCACGCAAATGAGTCTGCATTTACTCTAAATTGAAACTACTTAATCCATAACACATTAGTGTAATTAGTACATAAGCATATAACTTGAACAGGCCGTAAGACGCAGTGCTAAAAAATAAATGGTACGGAACACCCGCACAGACTTTCTCACTCCATTGTTTACAAATGGAGATATTTACTCAAAACTCGTAATATATGTGAAACGAAATAATATACACTAGCAAACCCAAGCAAAAATTGCGATATACTTATGTTAAACATTTTTTGACTCGTGGATTTAAATTTTATGATTTTCATATTTAAGAATTAAAGTCCTCATTTGTTTATTTGGACCAATAAAAAAGATCGATATTAGATCCACAAGGTTCAACACTTCATATTAAAATTTCGACTTCTGGTTAAAACTTTCGGCATTTTATTAGGGGTTGCACATCTTATGGTTATCGCATTGCTATTAAATTCCCCATTTAAAAAAATTGTGACCATTAAAATAGGTAAATATTGACTATTGAGTCTTAAATAATGGAGATAGATGATTGTTGTACAAACGTTTCCCCTATAAGAGGTTAAAGGAAAAAAACCCCAACTTTTTAAGAGACTTACTTATTTACTTACTCTATGGCATTAGAGAATTATTGCGTTCAACTTATGTAGTATAAGTATATCTGTAAAGCTTAAGCTCACAAAATTGTATTAATATATTTGTCAATATCTCAAAAACTATTGGTTATATAAAAATATAATTCATATATAAGTTTTTATTTTAATTATACTACAATTTTGCAATGATAAGTTACTTAGTAACTCAAATAGTTGTGAAGATACAGAAACTTCCACTTCTGTATAGTACCCTGAAAGTCACTTTCATGGGATAATGAAAATAGCAATTTTATTTAAAATCTTAATCAACGCTTTGATACAAAATTTAATCAAAATCGTTGGAGCCACTTTTGAAAAAAAAAAGTTTTTTTCGCTTTTCATCCTTTCGGAAACTACCATTAATTTTAGGGTTTGATATCCAATTCCATAAATTACTCAGGGAAACCCTATGAAAACTCTAAATACTAAGTTTTAGCCTGACTGGTAAAATAATTTAGTCCCTACTCCGAGCTAGAGACAGATAGAATGAAAAAAAAACAAACACTTTTTTTGGATACGGGGGGTCATGAAACGTCAAAATTCATCAAACTCTCGAGTTCGATTTTTTTTTACGATCTCAATACTTTCTCTGCCTGTAAGGTAACAAGAAAGTAAAAAAATACATGTCAGTGTATAATTATTATTATTTTGTATAAGGTTAGTCAAATGGAATACCAAAAGGGTGGGAACATACAAAATTCAAGATTATTTTAGAGAACATATTTTTCATTCCCATGGGACAAGTTTAGATTCGTGATACTTGATAAATTATCCGTTGGTTAGCTTGTTTTAGTGATTTAAATTGGTAAAATTTAAATAAAATTAAAATTTAAGTTACATTTTATTTAATAAGATTACAATTATTTTCTTTACCCATGAGCTCATTGTTAAATGTGAATATTTTTCTTTTAAATACCGGTAATGATTGCCATTGTTATTATTAATATTTCTATAAGTTGATAGATCTATAATACATTTCACATATTTGATTAGATGATCAATTTATTGTGAATTATATTTGCAATTACTATGGGACTGAAATATTTTATTTATGTTTCAGAATGATGCGTGTGTACTGTAACTGGCAGGTTATTCATCATCAAATTGGGCAGCTCTAAGTATCATAAAAAATCATTAAAATAATATATATCCATCTTCATCAGAAGTCAATTGTTAAAACTTCAATCGTAAGAGGTAAAATTGATTGACTCTGAATTATATGAATATTACAATTAATATATATAGTGACAGAGCTATCCAAATTAGTTACACTGAGTTATGCATTACATTATATAAAAAAGAAAAGGGACTTAAATTATTCAGACGATGATTAAATAATTATATTTTAATGCGGCTATGCATTAATATTAACTTTGGTTTCAGATTCTTAAAACATTTATAAGGTATATTTATTAAATTATAAATTTAGCTTTTTTTTAAGTGAATATATTATTTACTTAACAGAAATAAGGTAGACGTGACTATAACTCAAGACGAAAAAATCACAATACATAGTGGAATCAAGTTTTAGTGTTTTTTAAATTTGGTTAAATAATTTTTCTTGAAATTATTAAAAGAAACTATTTTCAAAGCGGTTCTATAGAAACAAATAATTTGATGTGGTAAAAAAAATGAATAAGCGCTGTATTTTTAATTTTTTTATTTAACTTGAATTATTTCTTTTTGACACCTTTGATCTTTTGGCTTGTGTGATCCTAATAATCAAAATATTGTTTGGTTTGAAACTATTTGACCTTTGACACATTACTTTTAATTTTATCATGATAGACCTTTCAACAATTTTTACTTCTTATTTAGATAGTCAGTATTATTAAGAAACTTAAATTTCCTACAAAATGGGAGCATCTTAATTTTACAAAAAGTTAAATAAAAAAATACGGTTTGTGGCAACAAACTATCAGTGTTTGTAGCTGTCTCGAAATCGACATTTTATTACCATTCTTGTAGGCCTAATTCATAAAAAAATCAATACAATAAACATGTTGTACGAGTAAAATAACGTGTTACTAAATGACATTTTTTGTTTGAGGAATAAACTTAACTTACAACTGACTGTGATATATTTAAATATTTTATATAATGTTATACCAGTTACAAAAAATTGGGTAAGTATTGTAATTTATATTTAGAGAGAGCGTTGATATATTTATATTAACATATTGACTATTAAAATACTCAGTGTTAATCAACTTTGTAATTATATTTATTTTAAATATATTTTAACTGCTAAAAATTGAGAAGTTATTTTTATTTCATCCTACCTATTGTGTGTAAAAGATGCAAGACTTATGTTGTGAATCTGGATTTAATTAAGGCTAAGTGCTATATGTAGATAAAATGTTACCCTGGCATATAATTGTGTTAAAAAACAAGCTAAAATAGGAAAAAAATAGCTTTCATAATCTTCTGTAGATAAGCAGTTATTCATGAAAATATAACTTTGAATGAAACTGATTTGGAACTGAAAAACAATCTGATTAATAGATTTTAGAATAAAGCTCTTGTGGTACATGGGTGTACATAATAAGAGTAAAAAGTATCGTACATAAACATGTCTATAAAACTGTGATATTCACAAATTAGCTTATACATTTCGTAAAGTAACTACTGGATACTTTTCCGGATATTTGATTATTTATTCCAAATTAAGTCGTAATTATAACAATATTGGTTTTTGGAATAGGTGTGACGAGAAATAAAATATTTGTAATCCCTATTTTTATTTTGGTATGTTTGATGTTGAGTAAAAATTTGTTTTTTTCTAATTATCTTAGATATCTTAAAACTATCTATAAATGTGTTGGATTTAAAGGGATTATTAATTATTAAATTCATTTAGTCCAAACGGATACTAAGAGGGAATAAGAATATAAATCCATAAATATTTTGCTTGCAACTTTATTATTTCGTTATTTTCTTCAAAATCTTAAAGAATATTACCAAAAATTTTCTTATAAGCCAAATAAATCTTGAAGTCTACACTAAAGAATTGTTGGCTAGTTCCGTTGTTACAACTTTTTAATAGCTTATAACATTAAAGATTAGAGAGTATTTGTCTTTATTTGGTTTGTTCACTTTTATACATGACTCCTGGTTCTAGGTTACATTTATATTTACTTGAAGCCCTATTTGAATAACTATTGATAAGTATTCTACACTAATTTAAATCAAAAGATGGCCAAATATTAAGGTAATTTATGTTTCAGTGTCATAATAATTTCAAATATGAAACATGTACGTTTTTCAAATGATATTATAATTGAATACATATATCAAAACATAAAATACGTTCCGAACACTCCACCTCTTGAGCTATCCAGGATCATGTCCTAATCAGCCTATCGTTTAACAATCTCAAAGCGTATAGCCTGGACGGGTTTAAGAAGCGGTGCTGTAATCTATATATCTCTCAACCTTAGAGCTTGATCCTCAGGCTCAGTAAGGATGTTTACCATCCCGACTTGGGAGGATGACAGTCGACCTAATCAATTCTGGTGCCCTCAGGGTTTTCTACAACTCATGGCTTCAAATGTTAGTTTACATTCATCTCTGAGACATTTTAAAATTTAATTAAATATTTTACAAAATTGTTTAGTGAAACACTGGTGGAATTTAAATTAATTTAATATCAGGGAAAAACCTTTTATTTCATATCTCTAAGCTATAATCATCATTATATTTCTTTATTTTAGCATGAAATTACTTAATTGGTATTGTTAGTAATGTTTGATAGCACTGGTACAAGCTACCTCTCAGAGGGTCCCCGATGCTTTCTACCCCACTTATCCTAGTCCTGCTATATTCAGTTTGTTGTACTAAAAACCACTTGGAAGTTGTCTCGTGTGGTCCTAGCCTGAGTTCATGTCTCACGGGCCTGCACCAATCTCTCCTACTGACCTGCTGAGTCAGACTAACTGTAAGAGCCATTCGGAGCAAATAAACTCGATCAAACCGCGGTAAACATATCGTAACACGCATGATAAGTGTCGTAATATCTCCACCATAGCAGCTGTAGCACTAAATCGAGGGGGTTGAGTACTTCAACCAATATTGGGTTACATTTCTTTTTCAGAAACAACTTAGGGGTTATCTCTTTAGTAGACTGGGGAGAGATTCAAACCCTCATCTCTGACCAAACATACTATGTGAGCTTGATATTTAGTCCACGTGTTCATCCATAAGTATCTTATCAACACGAGAGTAACACTTGCTTCAGCCCTGGTGGGCCTTTCATTAAATTGAACAGGGAGAAGATTTATCTATAACTCACATGGGATACTCACATAGGCTTGGTTGAATGAAACCTCACATACATTTGTAGTTTACGTTCAATAACATAGATCCTTGGTTTATCTCACAGAGAAACAAATTGAAAATTACTAGAATATTTCTCTCAACTTAACTATGGTTGCATAAAAGAGAAAGCTTATCAAAAATTCAATGATTATTTTAAACAATTTAATGCCGCTGACGTTGAAGATGACGCTGTAACCAAGTTCCAATATATATAGTCGAACTTGGTTACAGCATCATTGGAAGGGAAAAACAAATTTTGACGTTATAAAAGAGGTACCAACATAACACTTTTAATATCTTGTAAGGAAGGACATTTAAAATAGAATTCACTAATCCAAACTCACGGAATACATCAGCCTTTCTCCGTCCACTCACACATGCTCTAATGACACGTACTATCTCTTGAATAGACAGAACTTTTCTATTTGTACTTCAAATTGCCATGATTATAAACAATGTAGCCCTACGTATAATGACTACCAAATGACTACACAATGACTACCAAAACTAACGTTGAACTTGTAAAACACGAAAAAGAACACCTTGGCTTTGAGCTTAGACGCGCACACGAGACTGTTCCAGCCAGCTCAGTGACAATGAGGGGGTTAGTCCTCTTTTCATTTTGACCTTGAAGTGCCGAAAATTCCCGCAACCCTCTCCATGACTTTGTTTTGCCATTCATACTATTATTAGACCAGCGCACCTTATGACCATAACACTCCCAGCTTCCTAGAAAATAGACTTCTTTAGAAACTAGCCATTTTTTTTTTTTTTTTTTACATATACGTACATTTAAATACAATTTAAAGTAAAATATCTAAGAAGTTTTTGACGCTACTACCGAGTGGTGATGACGCCAAGACAGAGGTTTTTATATCGTTAATAGATGACAGTCTGACCGGACTACTGTAAAAATGGTGCTACGCCTGAGTTGATGGAAAAGCCGAGACCGTTATAACCGAGTTTAACTGTATTTACTTTACATCCATGACTGTTCCCAGCCTGTGGTCTAGGTCAGTTTTTATTCACCATTTATTTTCCACTGCCGGCTTTCTAGGCCTGTCGCAGCTGCCTCTGCCTTATAATCAAACCTAATCGGGCCCCTACACGATCAGTCAGACTGTCAATCTGTCAATCGACAATATGACTGACAGTATGCACCAGTATTTACAACGAGATCATACACGGTCAGTCTTCGTATCATTATTTTTATCAGTCTCAGCTCCCGCATGCAACGTAAAACAACATGGATGATAAGACAAAGCCTTGGGCAGTCTATGTTTACTACTGAGACTGAAGGAAATACTGACAAGAACACGCACACGGTCAGTCTTACTGTCAGTACTACCATCAGTCTCTCCCACCACTTTCAAGACTGATGGACTGAGACTGATGTGATCAGAAAATTAGGATCACATCAGTATTTTAATCAGTCCGGCCATCAGTCCATCAGTACTTCCCCTACACGATCAGTCTGTCGGTATTCATTTTTACTTTATTAATACTGACCAGTCTGACGGATCGTGTAAGGGCCCTATAAGACTAGGACAGGCACAGCGTCTAGCCCCGGTCGTTAATTCATCAATGTGAAAGGGTAAACCCATATTTTCATCAATGATACATTTTCGACCATGTCAGGAATTGAGCCCGGCACCCTTAGCTCAGTAGGCAGACACGCTACAGATTGAGCTAAGGTGTCGGACTAGATCAAAGTAGTAGGTTTATAAAATCTTATTCTTGCCGATAATCTTATGAAATTATAAACAATTTTTGAGAAATTAGTGAAAAAATAATTGCTTACACCAATGTTTTAACCCTTTTTTTGGGAACATAGGGCACAAAACGTATTGAATTCAGAAACACACGCGACACTGTTTTTTAATTGATGGATCATGATGAGAAACTTGACTAATTTAATTAGAAAAAGAGTTAATTTTGAGAAACATTCAATGCCTATTTTTGATGTACACTCTCTAGTTATGAAAAAAAAAAATTAAATCTTGGGGTAAAAGATGATTCCTATCTTATTTCATAAATACCTGCATTTCCCTGCCAAAGATTCGGAGAGAGGTTGTTTTCAAAATGATTTCCAATATAATATATATATAACTGTTTCAAGATGGTTATCACTCAAAAATATGTATTTCTGTTGGTTCCACAATAGCTTACAATTCACTTAAAAATGGCAGTACCTTAAAAAAAGTTTTCTAGCTATTTTCAAGTAATTTGAATTTAAAATTCTAATAATTCAATCGAGTAGGCCCTACCTAGGACGGATTGTTTAAATGTTGACGTCTATTGAGTAATTAACGCATTAACTCACGCGAACAGCGGTTATTCTGTTTTGAATGGATGTACAGTAGACCCATGACTTCTTTGGTGCTTACAGACAGTTCACAGCTGACTTCTGACAGCCAACATTTAGGTATATACCTAAATTTTGAATGTCAGAAGCGACAGCTGCTAAACACATGTTTTTTGGGATCATATGGTTTGGCGTAGGGATACATAATTTGGTCTGGTAGCTTTTCAAAGCCGTCAGCTGTGAGTCACCCACCAAAGAAGCCATGGGACTACTATACTAATGCATGTAGTTTTCTGTCAATCTCGATCACCAAGGAGAAATATCAACTTAAAATCAAAGAGAGATGACAGGAAACATTTAAATCTAAAATCCAAAGAGAAATTCAGACTGTAGTAGCGATGAGAGCATGACATTTATTAATATGATATAATTAATATTCTTTGAATCGAGGGTTTGAGGCACACAGTTCACCAAAATAATAGTTAGGGTTCATTAAAATGACATGACCAGGATATCTTTAATCACCACGAAGTAAACTACATTGGCTTTGAACCCTGCTAAGGCCATCCAGATACCGCATTAATGTTTGTTATTCTAAAGAATTGGCTTTTGTTAACACGTAGCGTCTAGAAACAATTTATCCTTCTCTAAATGGTAATAATAATATTCAAATGCCCAACAACTCTACAAGTGAGTGTAAAGGGGTGATTTTGTTTCGGCTCTTGTTATATTTAGCACAAGGAGGATGAATATATTTTATAGATTAACTTTGATAAAAAATGTCTAATAATTTAGGATTTATATATTTACCAATATTTACATACAACAATGTGCGTATTTATATTTATTTTGACGACATGTTATTCCCTATCTACAAACACAAATGAAAATCATTATATATTTATAACATGGTCTATCATTTGTGTTTGTATATAGGCACCTACCTGTCATAAAAGTAAATTAATACCCACTATATATGTGTATGCATATAACATGGTCTATCATTTGTATATGTATATATACATATACATATATACATATACAAATGATAGACCATGTTATATTGTGAGAATTTTAATAGTCCCCCAGGTAATTTTTTATTTTTATTCCTACTTTCTCGTAATCTAATTTAATATATGTGATTTTATGATTTTTTCTTTATATATATATATTTATATTTATCTTAGTATGGTGTGAGTAATGGCCGCCCTGGCAGCACGTTCGTTTTGGTTGCTGTTACCGGGGATATTAACTTTTTAAGGTGGTTCGTTGGTAGTTTACATCTTTGGAAAAAACTAACATATCGGAAATTTAATTTTGCATTATTTTATTACTTACTTATTTTGCAGTCATTTTCTATCGTGGTTTCCTTTTCGGCTTATTTTCATTAATTATAAATTTATTTTATGGGATCCATCTTGTTTAGGTAAGTAGTTCACTAGCCCGCCACACGAGCGCGTTGCTAGGCGAGCATTTCGGCCGCGTGGTGGTAGAGGGAGAAAGAATGTATTATTATTATTATTTCATTTTTTTTGGCGGCCAGTATTTTTGATCAGGAGGAAGGCCATAAATTTTTGTAGTGTTTTATGAAATTAGGATATTTGTTAATTTTAAGAATTTTTCCGTTGTTTGTATTTGTTTGATAAGAAGGATTACTGGAAATTTAAATTTTTGCGGAATCTTGCCGCCTATTTCGGGCAACTTTGGGGCATTTCTGAGAAGATGCGTGGAAAAAGGACCTAGGCGGGAAGATTCCTTTAAGGAGAGGGTAGAGGGGGGAAAAGCTACGGCGGTGACCGGAGGCTCCGCGGCGGAGCTCTAAGTTTCTTCTTGTGGAAAGAACTTTCAAGTAGTTAATTTGTCTTTGAGAATACGAAGCTAAGACCGTACGTGTGTGCCTCAACTCTGGCAGAAATAGAATTTACACCGGGCAAAGTCCGGTAGGACTAGGCTCTATTTTCAACGTGAGAAGACTCAACTACCTTGGTACGGTGAGCCCATTCGTTGCTCTGGGATTAGCCAAGGCGCTATTTTTTTTTTTAAAGAACTAACTTCATTTTTAACTCAAGCCGATTTCAGTCATATTCGTGGGTGAATTTCGTGAACCCCACACATATATTATATATCCTAACTATTATAAATGCGAATGTGAGTTTGTTTGTTTGTTTGTTTGTTTGTTACCCTTTCAGCCTAAACTACTCGCCATCACATGAAATTTCGCATACACGTTGTCATGGTACAGAAAAGGACATAGGGTACCTTTCATCCAGAAAAATGCGATGTGAGTTTGTTTGTTTGTTATTATTGTTTGTTACGCTTTCACGCCTAAACTACTCGACCGATCATCATGAAATTTCGCATACACGTTGTCATGGGTACAGAAAAAGGACATAGGGTACCTTTCATCAGAAAAAAATTCGAATGTGAGTTTGTTTGTTTGTTTGTTTGTTTGTTATTGTTTGTTACGCTTTCACGCCTAAACTACTCGAACCGATCATCATGAAATTTCGCATACACGTTGTCATTGGGTACAGAAAAAGACATAGGGTACCTTTCATCCAGAAAAAATGCGAATGTGAGTCTGTTTGTTTGTTTATTATTGTTTGTTACGCTTTCACGCCTAAACTACTCGACCGATCATCATGAAATTTCGCATACACATTGTCATAGGTACAGAAAAGGATATAGGGTACCTTTCATCCAGAAAAAATGTTAATGTGAGTTTGTTTGTTTATTTGTTTGTTATTGTTTGTTACGTTTTCATGACTAAACTACTCGATCGATCATCATGAAATTTCGCATACACGTTGTCATGGGTACAGAAAAGGACATAGGGTACCTTTCATCCAGAAAAAATGCGAAATGTGAGTTTTGTTTGTTTGTTTGTTATTGTTTGTTACGCTTTCACGCCTAATCTACTCGAACGATCATCATGAAATTTCGCATTCACGTTGTCATGGGTACAGAAAAGGATATAGGGTACCTTTCATCCAGAAAAAATGTGAATGTGAGTTTGTTTGTTTTTTGTTTGTTATTGTTTGTTACGCTTTCAGCCTAAACTACTCGACCGATCATCATGAAATTTCGCATACACGTTATCATGGGTACAGAAAAGGACATAGGGTACCTTTCATCCAGAAAAAAAGTACTGTTCCTGACGGATAGAAAAAAAAAACTGTTAGATGGTCGTCCGTCATAACAACTCGGCCTACTGATATGAATAAATTAATTGCAACATGATGCCTGGAGTACAGAAAAAGGTACCTGTGGTATCCCAGAAGAAAATCTGATATCCGAATAAAAATCTTTTCCGAGTTATTTTAGGCACATCTATCTTAAAATGATTAAAAATGATTATATTCAGCTAATTAAGCTCTGTCTGTTCACCCCGTTATGGTTGTCTTAAGAAGTTTGGTATTATTGGTATTGGTATATCAAATAAAAACATTATTTTTACTTTTAAATGCGGTATCGATTTGTGCTATAGAATGTACTAACTAACGTGGTATCGTTTTGTTTATCTATGGCTATGAAGCTTGGAGAAAGAGAAGAAAGAGAGTTGGGAAATAGCAATACATGTTTGCGATTCACTTGTTTACAAACATTGATTTGTTACCGTTTATTTATCTGTGTTTAGTCCTATTTTAATAATATAGTAATTGTTTTACGTTTTCAGTTTTTATTGTACCTTTTTTTTTCTCTTTGAGCGATAGTTTATCATTTATTATTATTAGGTAAGTTATTTTAATTCTGATTCTACTTTTTTACCTTAAGGTAATAGTGTGTCTGTTTAATTTTTAGGTTAGAAATATTTTTTTTCTTAAAAAACAGTTTTTTCCTTTTTCTTTTTTGAAATGCCTCGCAAACGTAATTCTAACCTATCTAGGAGCTCATCGCGAGCCAAGGCAGCTAAAATTGCTTGATCCCAAGAACCCTCCGCTCATGCCGAATTAAGGAGGCAAGAACAAATGGAGCGACAAGCTGATTTGAGAGCTGATGAGACATATTATCAAAGCAAGGAAAGACTGGAGGACCAAGCCACCCGCCAGGCTTCTATGAGAGCAGCTGAGACGCCCCTTCAAACACAATTGCGTTTAGAGGAACAAGCCGAACGCCAGAGAGCTCTGAGAGCTACTGAAGCGCTCCTTCAAATGCAGATCCGTTTAGATGTACAAGCTGAACGCCAAGCTGCTTTGAGAACAACTGAGACACCTCATCAAACGCAGCTCCGTCTAGATGAGCAAGATGAACGCCAGAGAGCTTTGAGAGCTACTGAGACGCCCCTTCAAACTCAGCTCCGTTTAGACGAACAAGCCCAGCGGCAGGCAGCCATTAGAGTCACAGAAACTACACAAGAGTCGCAGGCGAGAAGAATCGTTCATGCAGAAATGCAAACCGAACGCCGACGAACTTTTATGCGTAACAGTTGGTCCTTATTTAATAATTCCGGATTTGAATACGATCCTTTAATTGATTACAAAAATCATACTTTAATTGTTGTTGGTTTGATGAATAAAAAATGCCAGTTTTGTGATGCTTTAAAATGGAAAGATGAGACCGCAGGGATGTGTTGTTTCCTAATGGCAAAGTTTCCCTTCCTTTACTTGGTGAACCAGAACAGCCTCTGAAAACTCTATATTTATATGATTCAATGAATCACGGCGCTTTTTAAATAGAATTAGAAAGTATAACTCATGCTTTCAAATGACATCTTTTGGAGTGATAAGGAGATAAGAATGCCCGGGTTTTCGCCAATCTTTACCATACAAGGTCAGATATATCATCAAATTGGTTCACTTTTTCCAAAAGAGAACGGACACCATAAATTCTTGCAAGTTTATTTCATGGGTGATGAAGAAAATGAAGTAAACCGTCGTTTATTATACATTCAAGGAGTTGAAAGAGATACGGTATTAAAAATTCAAAGAATGTTACAAAACACACAACATTTTGAATAATACCTTTAAAACCGCAATAGAGAACTGGCCTCAAGAAGATTATAAGGTTGTCATCCATGCGGATCGAACTCCACGTGGCGAACATGAGAGGCGCAAAATGCACCGACAATTAATTAAGTTGCTGTCGTGGTGAGTGGTGACCAGTTCTCTTCACGAGACATAGTGTTACGAGCACACGATAATACACTTACACGCGTAGCCGATACTCATAAGTTTTATGATGCTTTGCAGTACCCATTAATTATTATCAAGGGAGAGTCGGATACTATTTTAATATTCCACTCATGAATCCCACTACAAAACAGCCAGTTCCCAATAAAAAAGTTTCATGCATGGATTTCTATGCCTATCACATGATGCTTCGAGAAAATGACTTTAACCTCCTTCCGCGTCAAGACTGCTCTTTCACCAATTTTTAGTAGATATGTACATCAAAGTAGAGAGTGAACGTCTTCGTTACATTTCTTTAAACCAGAAAAATCTGCGAGCTGAAAATTACATTCACCTGCAAGATGCGATTAGCACGGATGGTAATATAGGCCCCAACGATTTAGGCAGAATGGTTATTCTTCCCTCTACTTTTGTGAACAGCCCCCGCTATCTGCATGAATACACACAAGACGCTTTCGCCTATGTGCGCACATACGGCAGGCCTGACCTATTCGTAACTTTCACCTGCAATCCCTCATGGAAGGAAATAACAGAAGAGCTAATGCTCGGGCAAAGAGCTACTGATCAACATGACTTAGTTGCCCGCGTGTTTCGTTTAAAGGTTCAAAAACTAATGAATGTTATTACAAAGGGAAAAGTATTTGGAAACGTCCAGTGCCACATGTATTCCATTGAATAGCAGAAACGAGGACTGCCACATGTGCATTTTTTTATTTGGTTGCAAGAAAAGCTGCGTCCCAATCAAATAGATAACATAATAAGCGCCGAGATTCCGGATCCAGAACAAGATAAGGATTTGCACGATACCGTAGTCAGAAACATGGTTCATGGTCCTGTGGAGCACGCAATCCAGCATCACCTTGCATGAAAAATGGAAAATGTACAAAAAAATTCCCCCGAGAGCTGCTAAAGGAAACAGTGCACAATAATAAGGGTTACCCTTTGTACAGACGAAGAGCACCCGAAGATGGTGGTAAAAGTGTTACAATTCAGAATCGCATTGGGGTGGTCCAAACTTTTGATAATAACTGGGTTGTACCATATTCACCCATTTTATGTAAAATATGTAATGCCTACATTAATGTAGAAGCCTGCAACTCTGTTAGTGCTATTAAATATATTTGCAAATACATTAAAAAAGGGATTGATCAGGCGATCTTCAATCTGCGTAACGAAGGTGTAGCGCAAACTATTAATGAAGTACAAACCTATTAAGCAGGGTGATATGTCAGTAGTAATGAGGTGGCGTGGTGGCTCCTTGGTTTACCCTTACACGAAATACATCCGACTGTTACTCATCTTGCCATACACTCAGAAAATGGACAGCGTGTTTTCTTTAATGAGAGTAATTTCCAGGAAAGGATTTCATCACCTCCTAAAACCACATTAACTGCCTTTTTCCAGCTTTGTCATACAGATACGTTCGCTAAAACATTATTGTATTCCCAAGTTCCCGTTATTATACATGGAACACCTCAAAAATGGAGTGGAAACGCCGCGTTCAAGGTACGCCTGTTGAAGATTTCCCAGGGGTTAAATCATCAGACGCTCTAGGTCGTGTCTACACCGTCCATGTAACGAACTTGGAATGCTTTTGTCTGCGCATGTTATTGCATCATGATCGAGGTCCAACTAGCTATAGAGACCTTAAAATTGTCAACGGTCAGGAATGAGGAACATATAGAGAAGCATGTGAAGCTCTATGTTTGTTAGAGAATGATAACCACTGGGACGAAACTATGGAGGAAGCCGTGCAGTGCAGATAACCAGACAAAATCAGGGAACTTTACGCAACCCTCATATCATCTTGCGGTCTTTCCAATCCTCAAATGCTGTGGGATAAGTACAAAGAGTACATGGCGGAAGATGTTTTGTGGCGGCTACAACAAGTACATGCAGATATGACTTTTTAATGAGCACTTCTACTACGAAGCGCTGACGAAAATTGAAAACAAGGTTATGATAATGGCGGGAAAGAAGCTTCAAGATTTCGGAATGGTAAGCCCTCAACGATCAGACGAAAAATGACTTAAACGATGAAATTACTCGGGAATTAAACAATGGTTTCACAGTATTGCAACAGAAAGTAACCGAATTAGTTCCTCAGTTGCTTCCAGAACAAAGTCACGTCTTTCAACAGGTGTTACGTCAAGTAGAGTCAGGGAATGGTGCACTCCTCTTTCTCGACGCCCTTGGAGGAACCGGGAAAACGTTTTTGCTGAACTTATTATTGGCATTCATAAGAAAAGAACAGAAAATTGCTGTTGCCGTCGCTTCCTCCGGTATAGCAGCTACACTACTGAACGGTGGCCGTATTGCACATTCTGTTCTAAAATTGCCATTAAATCTTGCACTTGCACAGGAAGAGTCATCCATCTACAATTTCAGCAAAAATAGCTCTCGAGGTATGATGCTACGACAATGTAAACTTTTAGTGTGAGACGAAAGTACGATGTCCCACAAAAAAGCTATAGAGGCGTTAAACCAAACTCTTCAGGACTTGCGAGACAGTACAGATATTATGGGAGGAATGGTAGTTCTACTGGCTGGTGACTTCCGACAAACTCTACCGGTGATCCAGAGGGGCACACATGCAGATGAAATCAAAGCCTGTCTCAAGTCATCAAGATTGTGGGCAAAAGTGAAAAAATTCAGCCTAACAACGAATATGAGAGTCCACCTTTATAATGACGTAGATTCATGACATTACGCAGAGACACTATTGAAAATTGGCGATGGACGTTTGGACACGGATGCTGAAGGTTGTATTTTACTTACAGGGGAATTCTGTAATTTGGTGGAAAATGATGTGGAGCTCATTGCTAAAGTTTACCCAGACTTACAACTAAATTTAAATTGTGCTCATTGGCTGTGTTCAAGAGCAATTCTTGCACAAAAAATGAAATCGTTGACAAAATCAACACTGACATTTTGAAAGAGGTGCAGGGAGAAATAAAGGAGTATTTGTCGATAGATACAATCATGGACACAGAACAGAGCACTTCATATCCCGCTGAGTTTTTAAATTCTCTGGAGCTATCAGGGTGTACCTTGCATAAACTACAATTGAAATTAGGTGTACCATTTATGCTTATGCGAAATTTAGATGCACCCCGTTTATGTAATGGGACGAGGCTTCGAATTACACAATTAGGGCAAAATATAATCTGTGCCACCATTTTAACAGGTGTGGGAAAAGGGGAAAGTGTAATCATACCTTGAATCCCAATAATCCCCACTGACCTACCATTTCAATTCAAAAGACTCCAGTTTCCAATCAAACTTAGTTTTGCTATTACTATTAACAAAGCGCAAGGGCAAACATTGCAGGTAGCAGGGGTGCATTTGGAAATGCCATGTTTTTCCCATGGCCAGCTATCATACAGCCTGTTCGCGTGTGTCCAATGCACAGAATTTGTATGTATTTGCGCCAAATGGAAGGACAACAACATAGTATATAGGAGCGTCCTAAAATAATGATCTATTCTGTGCCCATGATTGCAACGGTCAAGAACAAGCGGAGTAAATAAGGGATGTTAATTAACTGTAAGTAAAATTTAAGATGGAGTAGAATCTTCCAATTTGTGGCAAGGCATAACCTATCACTCTACTGACACACACTCCGCTACTTCTTTTCTACTCCTACACTTAGTCCTGATTTATATTGTGTAGTTTGTTTTTTTCTTTATCTCTACCTCTATTGACTAACAACCTCAATATGTTCATCGTTTTTATTGTCATACTTCGTGTGTCAATCGTACAACCTGAATTTATTGATAAAATCTACATTAACGGAGCGAAGCCGCGGGCAAAAGCTAGTATATATATAAAGACTAAAATTAGTTTAACTCTTTACGCCCTCTAAGAGCGCAAAGACACGGGACCGCTATTCACAGTAACTTCCCAGATCAGAACTTCTTGAGGACCATTTATGTTGTCATTTTTTAAATTGTATCGCTTTATTTTATGTATAAACATTTTGTAGGATGCTTAAATTGTACTTTACCATCTCACAAGGCTTTTTTTTTTTATAAATATGTACAGGGATGAAAAATATTGTATATACTAATGTTGTTTAATACTGGTCGACCCGATAGGTAGGGAGCTTTTTTTTTTTTGTTCTGAGCACTAAAGATGGGAACTCAGTAAATAAATAATTGGTTTCTTTATTTTTTTCCTTGATTTTACCTGTCTACATATCACCATGGTTCTTGTGTTTTCTTTTTTTTTTTTTGTAAGTGCCTGTACCATACTAATACCCTATAAGTAGGACAAATATTATGATTTTTTTTGTTGTTATAATAGTTAGAGTTAGGTTCCATTTTTTTAAGAGGGTGGTGCATGATAAATGTTTGTTGGGTTTTTTTTTCGTGCTCTACCCTCAGCCTTAGCTGATATATGTATAGTCCAGCGAACTGGAACAGCTGGTTTTCTTCTCAGGTAAGGTCCATGCAGTTAGTACCGGCTAAGGTGTTAGCCAAACAGTCCGCACATTACTACCCAGAAGAAATTTCCTCGAACTTGTGCTTATCAATATTTTGTGTAACCCAAGTCTTATGTATATTTAGTGAGGGGTTGTGACCCTCGTAACTTGACAGTCTTGTTAAAATATGTATACATATATATATATATAGTACGTATTTATTTATTTTATGCTAGGTATGTCTCTATATACAAACACAAATAATAGATTAAAGTAATATTTATATTATAAATATATAATGATTTATCATTTGTGTTTATGACACTTCTCACTGATGAGTTCTGATAGAATGAAACCTAGGTCGGGTGATTGGGCGGGGACGATCGATTATCTTTGTCCAGTGGCAGCAATTTAAATGTGAACTATGTTCTTCTTCTCACTGTAAAAGCCATATTGTGTTCTTCCCTTTTATATGATTATATCCACCTTTATTGTACCTTCTTACAAATACAATATAATATATAATAAAATGGGTATTCGCAGCATACTATGAATAAACTTTTGTTAGCATTTTAAAATTGTTTAATATTCCAAAAGAATCATTATATTTTGTAAAGTTATATGAGATTGTAGAAGCTTAAGAAAATAAATTCAATCAGTAAGTTTATTTTAATACTTATCACCATCATAAATTAACAATTGTTTCGAACCTGTGACCAGGTGAATTTAAAAAAATGCATATAGCTTCCTCTAACCTTCCACCATTCTTACTCCTTTAATTGCTTCTATTCTTATCTCACTCGCGCACTTTCTGTTATCTGCTCCACCCATCAACTCCAACATTTTATTTGGCATCCTTTCCTTCTCCCCCATCATTAAATTCCTGTACCATCTCAGTCTAACTTCCTCTACTCTCTCATGTATTCCCTGTACCCCAACTCTTCCTCGGATAGCTTTAGTCCTAGTGCTGTTTCTCCTTGTGACAGTTAACATGCTCCTCACAAACTGTATTCCCATGGCCTCCACTTTTATCGTCTCTCTTATCATCAATGTCCATGTTTCTGCTTCTTATGTAACTATAGGTGCAAATTGCGCCCTGTACAACACTTCCTTACACTTCAAGGTCACTTCTCTTCTCCCTAGAAGGTCTATTTCACACCTATACTGCATCTTTCCTTTCTTCCTCTTCTTATTAGATCATCTCTACTTCCACCTTTCCCCCAAAACCCACTTCCAAGATATTTTACTTTCTGTACATTTCTCTTTTCACACTACTCAGATACAGTAATTTTTTTTTTCAAATTGTTATTACGCTAATGCTAAGGCACGGAGTATAAATGAGAAAAGTTCTCAATAAAATTGTTAGAAATATAAGGTTATCTAAAATAAATAATATATTTTAGAATCTATATAGTGATTTGATTTGATCGTCCTCGTCAGCAAATACATCCGAAATTTAATTCCAATTGTCTTTGACGATCTGGATTAAATCGCGTATATAATGATTTTCTAACTTAAATATATTGTGCGACTAACATGTTCATATTCTATAGAATTTTGTGAGATTAGCTTATTAATTAATTTTATGAAATAACAGATATCTTTACAATCTTGTTTTAATAGATTTTGATATTATTTTAAAATTGTAACATTTCTTAGTAGTAATCATAACTAGAGGCTACACGGTGTGGTTTAAGAAAAAATGCATTTTATTTTCTTACATTTTATTACAATATAAAAAACAAATATTTGAAAGAAATTCAATAATATGAAACATAGTAGACAATCTATACAATAAATAATACATTTTTAATCAAAATTTTAAACATTGATTTTTAAATAAAATAAATAAAAATAAATAAATATTCATAGTCAATAGATAAAATAATAAAAATCATTGAAAGTTTCATGAAACTAAAAAAAATAACAAATTATAAATTATTGCATTTACGTCATGTTCATGAAATCTGTAAAATGATTTAAATGCATAGAGAATTATTATAAATAACAAAACAAAACAGGTTTTGTACGGTGTTGAATTAAATTATACTCTTATTTACAAAATTTAAAATATATGATAAATTATTACCATAGTAATTTAATCGATGCGTATAATATGAAGAAATTCTTGTGGAGATATTAAATCGCAAAGGCCCACAGGCCAACAATGTTGGGGATTTTCTGTGATTGTATCAGAGTAAGAGTATTTTGAATAACTACTTACTTACTCTATTGCATTAGGAACTCAAAAGTTCATTGTCGTACTTATATAAGTACGCCACCCATCCATATCTCAAACTAGTTCTTCCAGCCCACCTCATTACACCCTATCCCTATCTTGAAATAGTTATATCCAGTCTACCTCATTACACCCTATTTCTTTCAGGTCTATTCTAATGCTATCCACCCATCTGCATGTGGGTACTCCCAATGGTCTCGTCCCATTGTGTTTGGATGGTTCTAGATTTTCCAATTCGCACTGCATATTCTGTCCACCATAATCTATGAGACGTGATTATATTAACAATGTCTTTTGGTGATTACAGGGTATGTAACTCATCATTAAGTGACCTCCTTCCCTCCTCATTAGGCTAATTCTTTTTTGAACCAAATATCTTCCTAAGGATCTTATTTTCGAGCACCCTAAGTTGGTTTTCCTCATTTAATTTAAGAAAATATTTTTCATACCAATACAAAACAATCGGTAAATGTACTGTTTTGTATATTTTGAGTTTTACATTCTTTGAAAGCAGGTGAGATGTGAACAACTTATTGATTAGTAGCAAGAATTTCCCAACTGTGTTCGTGTCCTAATTTTCAATCTTATTATATCTAGTTAAAATTGTTCCTAAATATTTAAACTCACTGACCCTATCAAATGAGATGTGGCTCGAAGTGATAACTAAATTATCATCCCCAATCTCTGTTCTATGTGTGATCATATACTTAGTACAGTATTAGTATTTTCAGCGTCCACATCTAAACCTATCTCCTTACTAATCTCTAATGAAATTCTGCATTTCTTTCAAAACCTTCCTTACTATTACCTAACAAACCTAAATGATCTGTGTATCCTTATAGCTGCACTATATCGTTTAAGGTCAACCCTTATCTATCTGCATTACCTTAATAACATCCTCTGAGGAAGATTAAAAACTAATGGGGAATCAATACAAAAAATTAAATAGAAGTAATTATTCGTTACATAAAAATAAAGGAGCCAGGACTAGCTTAAGATACTCAGGTTTTATCCTTATTGAAACCTGAATTTATTATATATCTATACTTGAATTCATCTTTAGCCCATAATATTCTTGATATTAATCTTTGATAGCTAAATGTCATTTTATCATAAACTAGAACTATAATATTTCTATCATCATTTTTTCAACTAACATGTTTGGTCACTTTACCAAAATTAGATCATATCTTATGTGTGAAATTAAAATAAATATGTCCGATGCACACGACAATAAAAATACTTTAAACAATTTTTCATCTATAAGATTAAGGTTAGAGCTATAATTATAGTTTCTTAGCACAATTGGTTTTAATTCAGATAATGGATGTTCATTTATTTTTTAACATTCTAAACATGGGATAATTGATCAACACATATGCTAAACAAGCTAATTAAACTAACATTTGATGTGGTTAAATGATATTTACAATTGTTAATTTGAATAATGATAGAAAAATGGTAGTGTTATCTACTATACAAATCTGACAACCGCACACGTCCAATAAAGACTCTGCCTTCAATGATTAGTGATGCATGTCAAAAGGCATTGCCGCTTTGGTTTCTCTGAGTTCTGGCGTTTGTAATCTATATTCCACTGGTAGAACAGTTCCTTCATCTTCATATAAAATAAAAAAGCTTAGCGTAGAGCTATAAATATGTACGTCGAATTGTCATAATTTATTAAACCCGAGTAAAATATATCTTTCGTTACTAATAAATAAAATAGTATATCTCATAATTAGGGTATATTTTAAAGTCCTTATCATTTCAATAATTATGTTGGACACGCTTTAGAAATTCAATAATTAATAATATCAATACGACTAGACAGATAAAAAACCATAAATATATATATTTAATAAATATAGACAGAGACCATGTAACCTATCAACATACTTACCTTAAAATTAAAGGAGATTTCTTGTTAAGCTTGTAAGTGCTTTCCACTCATATTACTCTCATTTGAATGCTTAATGAGATTATTTACATAATTGGATTGAATCTAGGCCTATCCGTTATACCCTTACACACACATTTAAACTTAGGGCCGATGTTCTTAAGGTAACAATTTTAACTTTGAAAATGTTCGTTTAAACATACACTTCCTTATACTGCTGATTGATGACTTAATGCTCAGGGAACTAAGCTGTATAGGAACGTAGATGGGAAGTTTCTGAATAACACCAGTGCTCACATTGTATAGGGCGTCAGATTTATATCCATAAATTGAAAAAATTAAACTTGGATATGGGATTTGAACCCGGAATTCCGGATCTGATTTCCGTGTCTAGGTGTAATAATTTTACAATTTAAATAAAATTTGATGCGGCTCTGTCCGTAACTTAAAGACCACTTCAACCTCGCTTCAACCTTGCTGCAACCTCACTTCAACCTCACTTCAACCTCGCTTCAACCTCGCTTCAACTTCGCTTCAACCTTCACTTCGGTATTAATCAAAGCATTAGGTTTGTTAAATGCCAAACTCACAGTACATTGTTGGTCCTGAGACGGGAAGTTGTGGTTTGGAACTCAGTTGGGTCACTGGGTGGTGGGGCCACTCCTTAATCTAATGCTCCCACCTTTCTTCAAATTATCTTCGTCTTTCTTTCTTAAGAAATAAGGTCTTTAACGTATAGGCTAGTCACATGATTAAGTTAAACGTAGGATATCATTTAAATAGAAATTGAGTAACTCTATTTTATTGTAGCCTTATATTCTCAAAGCTCAACTTTCCATCGCAGTTACAGATGGGAAATATTTTATGGTGTGTAAAAATAAGTTTTTATACTAAGATCGGGTGATTAAATGCCGTATAAAAGTGTTTTGAAAGTGAATATATTCGAACATTCAATTAGGAGGCGTCCTTCTTTAAAATATTTCAAACAATCTTGCACTAGTAAAAATATTAAATTATCTCTTAATTTATATAATTAATATTGACGGACAAATTACAGTACCCAAGTATTTACTTGTTATATTCAAGGACAGAAGAGTTTCAATGAATAACGCTGTAAACAGCACATTTGAAATTTGGCTCTTACAGCGTGGCTGGGGGTTTCTCTTGAATTATAATACTGACGTGGCTCGAGGAATAATTGACTATATTAAATGATATATAATACAGGATGATAAAAAATTGTGCATAGCTTTAGGATTTTGTAGTACTTTTTTTAAAAGAATTAAAAAAAACCTTATAAACCAAGTTCCATAAACCATCTCACACAGAGATACAGGCAATTTTCTCTTTTGGTAATGAAAAAATTAGGATTAATCAATAAATGTTTTTGGGTTTATATGGCAAAAATGTGTCGCTGTAGAAAATGTTCTGTGGGTTGTCCTTCAATTACCACACAAATTTCACATTATAATCAGACTGTTCCATGTTCTTAAAATATCCCGGGTTTTATTCGAATCTTCCTACAACCATTTTCAACTCACTAGTGTAAGTCTGAAAAATAATTTATTGAATACGAATACACCTTTCTCTTTAAATATCGCTATAAAAAGTCTATAGGATTAATTTCATGGGCCGTGGATTGTGGAAGGGAATCGTGTGACTGGATTTTATCGACCTATCGTTGCTTGTATCTCTGTGAGAACTGGATCGCTGATCTAGTTTCACTAACACTCTTTTACTCATTCTTATAAATCTACAATATTTATTAGTTCTGAAATATTTTTTAACATTCTGTATAGTGGTTTAATTTGAAAATTAATGTTTTATTTCAAAAAGCAAAGGTTTTATAAAAACCCATTTGAACAAAGATATATATTTTGTAAGAAGGGATATAGTAACACACATCGATAATCAAATAAGATTAACTTTTCTAAATATTCTAATAAAGTAGTTTTTATAGAGATAAGTCTATTTCTGAAACTAGATTATTTAAAATATATAATGTGATATTTAATTTGGAGGACTATAAGACTAAAAAAAATAAACAAATACCAAGCATGCAGTCTTTGTTGTCTACAAGTTGGCAGAACAACACATTTTTTTTCCAAATAAATAAAAGTATCATTACAGCAGTCTTAGCTTTGTGACACACATAGAGGTTGGTTGATAAAAATAAATAGTTTCCTTCAGCTGCCTTTCTATCTATCTACATTTTATAAGCGCTTTCCTTATCGGCGAGATATGACTTGAAGCTTCACGCAAACAAAACTACATCTTTTTAACGTCCACACTCCCCCATACTATGACGAGCTCAACATGAGTCTGACACAAATAATATTGTTGGGGGCTTTGTTGTATAAAGAAGATTTAGTCTAAAATTTAAGTTAAACGTGATCAAATCATTTCGATTGTTGTCTAGATCTTCTAGCTTAATTAAATACATAATATAAAAATAGCGGTAATGACACAATCAATAAAACACTACCAACATTCCTATAGTGTGTAATTTACCATTTATCTCGTTACCACAGTTATCGTCCAGGTAGTATCTCAGGCGTCGGTCATAGCTTGAGCGTCTCGACACTGGCTGTGCCACCAGAGCTCCGTCCAGTGCTCACCACTTTCCGGTAGGCTACCACGGGGACTCTGCTGGCGTCAGTCTTCACCAGATTGAACACCCTTTGGCCTGAACTCCCACCGCCTGAACTCACAACATAAACCCCACACCGATCATTATTAGCTCTATCTGAGATGTACAACTAAACAATAGGAATAATTATAATCAATTCAATCAAAATGTTTAGTTACAGCTCCAGAAGACACTGGTTAGATTTCAGGCTCAGACACTTCAAATTATTAAATCTCTACTCATCGGTTCTTTTAACAAACGAGACTGATGCCTTTGCTCACGTGGTCACAAGTAAAGGCTGAAATTGACGTATGAGCGCAATTATATAGGTTTTAAATATCAATATAGTTGTGATAAATGTATGGATGACATTATTTATATAATTGGTTGAAACGTTTTAAAATGATATCTAATCCATCACACTATTTGATTATGACACTTTTGTGATTTAAAATATAGAAAAAAAGTATCAATAATTAGATATTGTGGTGTGTATTTCCGACACCTAATATAATTCTAAGGTTGGTTTATTTAATACACTTAGATTTCAATATTCAATTCCAAATATTTCTAACAAGTTGGTTATTGGTACAATTGGAACGTAACATTTCACATTGATGGTAAAGGGATGAGTTTTGGGTTATTTATTAGGATAAGATAGTTTATAAAATGGGCTTTAATCGTTGGTTCAATCTTAAAAATGAACTGAAGCTTTTTTTTAGAGAATTTATAGCTAAACAAATTCTGAACGACCATTTTTTTTTAAATTTATGGTTAGAAAGGGAAAAAAGAATAACAAAAAAAGTGCGTTTATTCAATTTTTTTTAGCAAAAAAAGATGAAAGAGCTACCAATTTCGATTTCCGGCTTGTCAAATTCGCAATATACGCAAAAAAAACTGAATTAAATGACACCCCACACGTATTTACCGCAGAAATGGTATATTTATATGAACATCGGGGTCTGGCTGAAAGAATATAATTGTAGTTTTCAAAAAGAGATTGCATCATTGGATAGTAAATTTTCTACCTTCTTATTTATAAATTTGGTTGTTTACAAATTTTAATGAAAAAATAAAATGTAGTCATAAAATTTGAACTCCAAACGTGGCCAATCCCATTCAGTATTTAATTGTTTCGGATACAGAAGGTGGTGAAGGGGGTTATGATCCTCAATATGTGATTTAACTTGCTTTGAATCCCAAATCACTTTAATTGTAATATTTTAAATGTGTTAATTTTCAGGTCTATTCCTTAATTTTATCTTGAGAAGAAGTATTGCTGAAATTATATTTAACAATCCTCCTCTTCCATCCTTAATTTCTTCTATCAAGTCAATGGTAGCCTTGGTTTTAAACTACTCAAAAGATTGATTAAAATTAAATGCATATGTCAAATATTAAAAAAAAATCTAACCAAATGATAAATATAAAATTAGTAAATGATCCAACTACGAAAATGAAACATGATAAACTAGCTTTTTACTTTCTAAATGTCTTACAAGTATAGGAAAGTATTGTTATCATGCAAAAAATCGAACTCTAGATTTTGATTAATCTCGTCGTTTCATGAACTTCACTCCCTCACTCCGAACCCTAAATTTTTTTTTTGCAATGCCATCTGCCTGTGTTTCTGTTTTACCCTAAAATTAAGAGTAGTTCAATAAAGGGCGAACAGAGAAAGAATCGATTTTCTCAAAATCGGCACTAACGAATTTAATTAAAATTCGTATATATGCGTTGATTATGGTTATAAACAAAATGGCTACTTTCATTTTCCTATGAAAATGACTTTTAGGGTACTTTAGAGAAGTGGAAATTTCCCTTTCTCTGCAACTATTTAAGATACTAAATAAAGTATCATTGCAAAATTGTAATATTATTAAAAATAAAAAACTTTTACTTGAAATATATTTTTATAGAACAAATAGTTTCAGAAATATTGGCAAATATACCAATAAAATTCTGTGAGATTTAGTTGTACAGAAATACTACTTAAGTTTTAACGCAATAATTCTCTATTCCATAGAGTAAATAAATAAATAAGTCTCTCAAAATGTTGATGTTCTTTTTACTTTAACCTCTTTGGGGAAATGTTTGTACAGCAATGATCTATCTCCAACATTTTAGACTCAATAGTCAATATTTATCTTATTCAGTGGTTTAAATTTATAAATGATGAATTTAATAAAAATGCGATAGCCATAAGATATGCAATCCCTAATAAAATGTCAAAAATTTTAAACTATTATTATTAGCACCGCGTCTTACTACCCGTTCGGGTTATACGCAAATTTTAAACTGAAGTTAATATTTTAATACGAGGTATTGACCCTTGTGGATCGAATATAGATTTTTTTTTCTGTCCAAATATATTATCGAGGACTTCAATTCTCTAAAAAGTAAATAGTAAAATTTAAATCCTGGAGTAAAAATATATTTAACTTAAGTATAACGCAGATTTTGCTCGGTTTTGTTAGTATACATTATTACTTTTCATATACATTACGAGTTTTGAGTAAATATATATTAATTTTTTAAACAACGGCAATAAAATGTCCGTATGCTGCTACGTACCATTTATTTCTTTAAGGATTATATATTGGTGCGTGAATTATTTGTTGATTGTTAAATTTAATTTAACAGTATATATAATTAAAAAGACAGATTAAATTGTAAATGTTGTTGCTTTAAATTAAATTAAAAGTATAAGCTCATTTGTTACAAGTATAGTTTCTCATGAGTTTAAGGCTGTACAATCCTAAAAAATATGTAGCGTTATATTTACTAAGCTCATATCCTCACCTTGGTGCTCATTCTCACAGATATCCTCAATGTCCTCATCCAGAGGTTTAAAAAATAAATGGAAACATGTGAGCATTAGCAACATAATCAGAACCAACTATTGTGGCCCTCTTCCAAATAATTACCGTCGTTCCTCGCCAGCCCTGAGTTGTTCCTCAATGCTCCGGAGGCCACCGCCGCAAGGTTTTGGTTGGAATAGTGCGCTTGAAGGTCATTACCCCCTCCAGATGGAGACATCTCCCCTCCGGAGCCTCCGTACATCCCCCCAGCCGCCGATGGAGCAGTGTAGCCACCCCCAGCAGAGTAGTACGGCATGCCGTAGGAACCTACGCCGTTATATCCATGCTGCTGGTAGTCGTGGTGGTAGGGAATGGGCTGGTGAGAGTACAGGAAGGGGTGATGTTGGACTCCGACAGCAGACAGCAGTTTCTTGATGATAATGAAACTGGCTGACAGGAGAGCCAACTTGCTCACAAACAGAGCTTTGAGAAGTAGGATTTTAACGGCAGATATCCCCAGGATGATGGCCCCTGTCGTTTTGAATCCGATCAGAAGTGGGAGGAGCATCTTCGTGAGACGTTGGCCTTTACCTTCACCCACTGTAGTCACACAAGACGAGAGAGAGCCCTGTATTAGTTGATAGTGAGACTGTGGTATCTTACCTTCACCCACTGTAGTCACACAAGACAGGAGAGAGCCCTGTATTAGTTGATAGTGAGACTGTGAAATTTTACCTTCCCCCACTGTAGTCACACAAGACAGGAGAGAGCCCTGTATTAGTTGATAGTGAGACTGTGGTATCTTACCTTCACCCACTGTATTCACACAAGACAGGAGAGAGCCCTGTATTAGTTGATAGTGAGACTGTGAAATTTTACCTTCCCCCACTGTAGTCACACAAGACAGGAGAGAGCCCTGTATTAGTTGATAGTGAGACTGTGGTATCTTACCTTCACCCACTGTATTCACACAAGACAGGAGAGAGCCCTGTATTAGTTGATAGTGAGACTGTGGTATCTTACCTTCACCCACTGTAGTCACACAAGACAGGAGAGAGCCCTGTATTAGTTGATAGTGAGACTGTGGTATCTTACCTTCACCCACTGTATTCACACAAGACAGGAGAGAGCCCTGTATTAGTTGATAGTGAGACTGTGAAATTTTACCTTCCCCCACTGTAGTCACACAAGACAGGAGAGAGCCCTGTATTAGTTGATAGTGAGACTGTGGTATCTTACCTTCACCCACTGTATTCACACAAGACAGGAGAGAGCCCTGTATTAGTTGATAGTGAGACTGTGGTATCTTACCTTCACCCACTGTAGTCACACAAGACAGGAGAGAGCCCTGTATTAGTTGATAGTGAGACTGTGAAATTTTACCTTCCCCCACTGTAGTCACAAAAGGCCCTACCTTCCATGACTTAAGGGATGGTCTGCATAATGCAGGGATTATTGCAGGCCACCACAATAATAAGAACTTATTGATGACGAGAATAGGACAGAAATAGTTTAATTTAAAAATACATCAAACCCCTTTATATTGAGTGACAACCTCAATAGGAAGAGACCATTGGGAAGACCTAGGTGAAGATGGAAAGATAACATTAGATTGAACCTGAGAGAAATTGAGAATAATGAGATGAACTGGATAGAACTAGCTCAAGATAGAGCTAGGTTGTAATGAGGTGAACTAGTAAAAGTTAGCTCAAGAGAGGGATAAAGTGTAATGAGGTGAACTGGATAGAATTAGCTCAAGATAGAGCTAGGTTGTAATGAGGTGAACTAGTAAAAGTTAGCTCAAGAGAGGGATAAAGTGTAATGAGGTGAACTGAATAGAATTAGCTCTAGATGGAGATAGGGTGTAATGAGGTGTACTGGATAGAACTAGTTCCTGATGTAGGTAGGGTGTAGTGAGGTGGACTTGTTAGAACTAGCTCAATATATCGATAGGGTGTAATGAGGTGGACTTGTTAGAACTAGTTCAATATATCGATAGGGTGTAATGAGGTGTACTGGATAGAACTAGCTCCTGATGTTGGTAGGGTGTAATGAGGTGGACTTGTTAGAACTAGTTCAATATATCGATATGGTGTAATGAGGTGTACTGGATGGAACTAGCTCAATATATCTATAGGGTGTAATGAGGTGGACTGAATATAACTCTCTCAATATAGGGAGATGATGTAGTGAGTTGTACTGAATATAACTATCTCAAGATATGAATAGGGTGTAGTAAGCTTGACTGGATAGAAATGTCTCATGATAGGGATAGGGTGTAATGATTTGTACTGGAATGAAATATCTAAATATAGAGATAGGGTGTAATGAGGTGGACAGGGTATAACTAGCTAAAGACAGGGACAGGTGGCGTACTTTTTTAAGTGTGGCGATGAACGTTAGAGCTCCTATTGCAATCGAGTAATTAACTAAGTCCTAGAATGTATATTTGATTCAATGATTTAATCCTAAAACTATGTACTTTGCATATCTTAGATGTGTTTAGAATTTTAAAAATGTATATATTTTAGATGTTTGTATTCTCTATTTAAAAAATGTTTTATATTACTCTATTCTTATTAGGTTTAAATTCATGTACTCCTTCCTCACAAAATATATTTCTCTTTTGCTACATGCTTAAGTATAATACATACCTATTTGACTTCTAATTCTGTATTTTTGAATTTTATCACTGTTTTTACCAATTTTATTCCAATTTCCTTTTGCACCTATTATATAGAGAATTTTTAAAGTTGCTATATACAATTCACTTATTTCTATTTTATTCATATTATAATTTATTTAATTAAATTAACCATATTTACATATTAAGTACTATCGGTAATGTATTATCTCTTTTTTTTCATGCTTGGAGAATTTTATTTATTTGTTTATATTAAATATACTTAAAGTTAATACCTAGCTATTTTTATATTTATTTTTGTGCAAATTTCTGTTATTCTAGCAATAATTTTGAAAATAACTTAAAACACCCGTTTAATTTAAATAATTAATCTAATATAATATATTCTAATCTACATTAATCTTGCGTTGGTGGATCGCGACCATGAACATTTCATATATTAATATTTAATAAATATAACAACTAATAGTTTTATCTATTGAAATACAAGGGTGCGTACTATTATATAAATATATTCACCTTTTGATATTATCTTTCTAGATTTTATCTATAATTTTAAGAAATTCTAATACAATTTATTGCCTAATACTTTATAGAAAAATTTATCTATGCCTAGAACTATTTTATGTCTAAGGATCTATCTGTGTGTGTAAATCTATGTGTTCATAAATTGGTCTTTACATCTATGTCAATGCACATGAATGTACATATATATGTGTAAATTAATATATGTATATACATATAGCGCTTATTATGATATTATATGTAAAATATATATATATATATTAAATCTATAAGTAAGGGAACTACATAATACTTAATTAGTTATAGTTTAATTTACTTGCACATAAAATAACTATTACCATATTATTAAAGTTACTGAACCATCTCTTCTACGTGAAACACTCACCAGAACCACCCGTCTCACCAACAAGATCCACAGTCAACTCGAGGCTATCAGGATGCTCTGGAGATTTGGCCATCCTAAGAGATACATAGTCCAAAAGGTTCACTTTCAAGGCTCTAGAACTCAAAAACTTGGCAAGGTTCGTGATTACTTGATCCAATCTTATATCTTCACCCCATTGAACAACACTATCACCGGTCCCTCTACCTCTTTGGACATCGTCGGAACTTGCACTGGTATTGGCGACGATCTTTTCCACGATCACAGAATCTGTCAAGTGTATCTCGTTCTTCCTCCAGAGATCCTCGAAGTTCCTTATGGTCATTTGTTTCAGACAAGTCACGTTCATTTCTGACCAACAGTCTTCTATTCTCTCCTCTGTGGTATTCGTCTCCTCCGACACATTCGAGGAATTTAGCGGAACCACCGTGTATTCTTGTGCATACACTATTGGCACGGCTGTCGCAATGACAAATACAAATATATATAGCTTTTTTTGACGTTTGCAAATCATTTTGATTTCCTAAAATCACCACTACACACAATAGTTCACTAATAGTATATGTTTAATAGACACTATGATAATTTACAATCAGATATCATCATCGAACGCGGAACAATGACATTAATTGTTGTATTGATAATAAATTTAAACGCGTCTTCTTGGAAGTCTTCTAAGAGAATGAGTGTTTTAAAAGAATTGCATAGACTTTTATTATCTGTCACAGAGTGGTGGCCATGCTAGGAATGTATGTCTTGGGACCAAACATGATTGTACGGTTTGCTGGCTTCAAACACGCCAACCAACATATCCTAATATTGCTCGGATAAAACCTCTCGACCGTAGAATAATTATAAAAATAACACTGTCTTCTTGTTACCAACCCGTGAAAACTTTATCTGCAACAACTCAAGAGCAGTTTAAACACTTTGGTACACAAAACAAAGAGAAAGTTATCAAGAGCGGAAATGAACAGATTTAGTTTAAAGATTTGATACACACTAATTATGGCGATATATTTATTGGTTTGACAAATTATTATTTCAAACGTAAAATGAAAGTCCAAGGGTTTGTTAAAAGCAAATTAATGAAACAAAAAATGTAAACTAACAGTAAACTATGGATGTTTTAATACTACTTATTCCATTTATATTGATTTTTTAATGAAAGTATTTAAGGATGCCTCTTATTTATGGACCGTGTATGACTAATCGCTCGGGATATTCCAATATTTACACCAATGGGGTTTGAATAATTATGTGGGGTAAAGTTCAGAGTAAATATTACCAAATGTGCGTGAAGGAAGGATTAGAAAACTATTTTAGAAAACATTCCATTTCTGAACAGTTGACTGAATATAATATCACAGCAATGCTATATTTAAATACAAAAGACAACGCAAGTTTTGTCTAGCTCGATTTGATTAAACTATAAAATAAATGGTACACTACATCATGCCAAAATTCTAGATCGTTTAACTAAATTTTACGCACAGTTTGTAAGAAATGAGAAATGAAACATTGTAAGTTTTTATAAGTGGGGATAAACCATAATGGGGGAGTAAAATTACATCCCTTTTCGCACACATACAATAAAAAACATTGTTGGACAGACATACCTATAGTTTGTTCTGTTAGATTTAAACTCCCAATTTCACAAAGCTTTATTTTAAAATATATATTTCCCAATTACTCAAAATATATTTATTTCTTAAAATATTCTTTCAAAAAATGTTGTTTAATTTTAAGAGTCCTAAAACATTGCATTAATTTATTTCGTATCTCAAAGAGTGGCAGAGATGTGATCAAAATTTGAAATTTCATCTAATTTTAAGTATTAAATAAAGTCACTTTAAAGGGAACATGTGAATAACAATTTTGTTTGTAATGTTAGACAATGGATAGCTAAGAATTTTAATGGAAATCTTTAAAACCGATTACTAGAATATATATATGTATATATATATATAAATATATATATTTAAATATATATATGTATATATATAAATATATATATGTATACATAAATATATATGTATATATATATATATATATGTATATATAAATATATATGTATATATATTTATATAAATATATATTTATATAAATAGAACGTCATTGGCTAAACCTTATTAAAACCCTATAAACTATTTTTTAGCCCGATCGGTAAAATTAATTTAGCTCTAGGCTAGAGCAAAGATACACAGATAGACAGACAGACAAACAGACGGAAGCGCTAAAATAACATTTCCTGGTCCAATGTGTCGTGAACCATTGACATCCTTCATTATCTCAAATTCAATTATTTTGACCATCACAATACTTTCTCTCTCCATGGGTTTACGATAGAATGAAAATAGATACAGAGGGAACACTTTTTAAATAATATATTTAAAAATAAAACTTACATGTTCATTATATACAGCTTATTTTTAAATAAAAATAATTATATTAAATCCAATTATCCATAATATTTTATTTGATTGGAAAGCCTATTGTCAAATTATTTTAAAACCAATAAGCACGACTTGCCTTGCAACCTATTGGCCCCAACAAAAAGTCATTTAATTGCTTGGGTTAGACGCTAATCAAGGTATCTGGGGTTTGAACCCAACACATATGTGATCCTAATGTATTTTTTCTATTGCATTTTTCTATGTCACACCTTTAAATAACGTATAGCACCTTTTAAAATATTTGTTTCTTATCTGGTAAATTTTGACAAGCTAGTGATGTTTATTGATATCCAAACAGTTATCGAGTTATTGATGGTTGGAAGTTTATACACATACATATATGCATTGCGTCTTACTACACTTAAGGACTATACATATATTCATGATAATTGAATAGGAATCATGACGGTTTAATTTAGGGTAAATGAACCCACATTTATATAGAGAGGAAGTGGGAAAACATTTAGGATAATCTCCCTAAACACGTTCGGGATTCAAACCACGAACTAATTGTCACTAGCATTCCGGTCTGACAACTTAAGTCTCCACGATGACCGTCGAGGGACAAACATTATACTATCTTATATTTATTTGATTTAAAAAAATTGATGAATACAATAATATTCCACGTTGACGGTTTCAACTATTATCAAAAACGTATTATTTATTTAAATAAATGATAAGAAACAATGGCACAAACTCTCTAATTCAGAATATAATAGATTGGAACAAAACTATAAAAAATAAGTTTTCATTATTAAACCACCTCAAGCAAGTTAGGCTCAAAAAAAGAAACCAATAATCTTGTTAGTCAAAATAAACACTCTTCATATTATAGACCTACAATTTAAACAAATGGTTCAAATATTTTTAACAAATTTCAAATGTTAAAAAATCAATTGTTTGTATGCGACCATCAATTTATTTTTAATTTATGAAAATAAAAAACATATTATTATTTCTTGTAAGAAGATCTCATGCAACAATTTTGAACGAAATATTCAAGGCCATTTAAAAAAATTAAATTCTTTACAATATGTTGGGATTTTAGTTATATTCATTTTACTTGTAGTAAGGAGAAATATGAGATTTATAATATAAGGAAAGTACTTTGGTAGAACAGCAATTAAGTTAATTGGTAAACTTCTTAGGTCAATTAAACAATATAATTATGAATATAACAAGGAATTAATTTATTCAAAGATAAATTGTTAAATCAAGTAATTAGAATGATTATAACAGACATATTAACATTTGTAAGAAATCACCTCAGAGATTGTTAAAGAACAAAAATATATTCCCATAAATAGATAAAACTGTAGATCTGTGCGGGAAACTACCAAGCAATAGATCAATAATGTAAAGAATTAACTGAAAAGCTATAAAAAGTGTAAATTGTCAAATGACTAGCCTGGAGCCGTTGATACTACAACGAAAGATTCAACGACAATCCTTCACTTGCATGATCAATTATATCAATAACAGCCCAAAAAATGTTGACAAGGAAAATTTAACCAATTACAATAAAAATTACAATAAAAAGGTGACTGATAGAAAGTTCATTAATTGACTAGATATTTAATTTTTGAGACTTCCACATATAAAACTTCTGACAATATAAATACAACATGAAACATATTACAATTAAAATTGAGATATAGCCAACAACATAGTTCCACAAAATTATAATAAGTGTTTGGATTAATATTAAGAACTTGATATCCAAGTCAAATGTTTAAAAAATGCATTTGTTAACAATCGAAAAGATTAATTAAAGAATTTCTGTAGTAACAGATGTTTAATCCAGGTTATTCTTAGTCAGATATGATATGTTAAATACATATATGTTGTTTATATAAGTTATTGGTTGCTATAAAAAAAGTGTAATACACGTAAAATGTAAATTGAACAAATCGAATCAAAGTTACGTTCCTAATCTGAAGTTTTGATTCCTCTCCTTATAAAGTTGGTTGCAACTCTTGGGTGCGTGACGACATATTTCGGCGAATTACGCCATCATCAGGTCATCATATAGGGGTTGAAATGTTATCCCCGATATTAACACAGGGCAATGATTGTCGTTAAATCTTTAGTTGTAGTATCAACGGCTCCAGGCTAGTCATTTGAAAATTTACACTTTTTATAGCTTTTCAGTTAATTCTTTACATTATTGATCTATTGCTTGGTAGTTTCCCGCACAGATCTACAGTTTTATCTATTTATGGGAATATATTTTTGTTCTTTAACAATCTCTGAGGTGATTTCTAACAAATGTTAATATGTCTGTTATAATCATTCTAATTTCTTGATTTAACAATTTATCTTTGAATAAATTAATTCCTTACTGTATTCATAATTATATTGTTTAATTGACTAAAGAAGTGTACCAACTAATTTAATTGCTGTTCTACCAAAGTACTTTGCTTACATTATAAATATTTTTGGAGATAATTATATTTGAATTAATTTATTTTAGCAAAATACACGTACACTATTATTTATTATGTAAAATAAATCTCCAATACAAATTTTGAAAAATCATTTGATCAATTTTCAATCCAATTCAAATTTTATAAAAATCATTCACCATTAAACTACTATAAAATATTTTTTCCAAACAAAATATATAAAACTATTTTATTTAAAAAAATATTAACAGTTACCTATTTTAAACCAACTTGCTAAGGCAATTATTTAAAATAAACAAATTTAAATAAATATAGTAAGCAGTTAATAATCTTACAAAAATTTACCCTTAATTAACAAGTATAAAGTTCTATGTGTCATGTCAGATACTCTCCAGATATACGTCTTAACAAAATCATTAGAGCAGTTTTGAAAATATTTTGAATATTTGAAAATCACACGTTTGTAAACTACCCGCTAGCAAATTTTTACCCCAAATCTAAGTTTACAATGTTATTTAGGAGGTGAAACATTCTAAATATTTAAATTTTAATAACATCATTAAAGCCATTCTATAAAAGTCAGGAATTCAAAAATTTCATTCGGGTGTAAATCAACATTAGCATAAAACCTACGGTAAAAAAAATTCTTTAATGGATTCAGAAAAGAAGTTTGAAACAAAATTCATTAAATCGTTTCAATTCTGTGGCCATGGCCAGACGGAAAGACAGGCAGACTGAAAAACATAAAGCATAAATCTCAAAATCTCGGAAATTAAATACATAATTTCACTTGAGTAGATTGACCGAAAGATAGTGTAATGAGTTGACTGTGAATTATCTCACGATAGTGTTAATGTAATTAGGTGGAATGGTAGACTGCTCAAGACAAGGATAGGCTGTAATGAGGTGACTGAATAGAATTCAAGATAGGAGGTAAGCTGGAGGGTAGAACTAGCTCAAGATAGGGATAGGGTGTAATGAGGTGGACTGGTTATAATATTAGCTCAAACTAGGAATATGTGTTGTAATTTTGTAAGTGCGGCAATGAACTTTCGAGCTCCAAATGCCATAGACCAAATAATTGTGTTTCATTAAAAATAGTTAAATGTAAAATATAGTTTTTGGTTGACGTTTTAAAAAACCCCCGATAAAGTATAATTTACCGGGAACTAGGCTGACGGTGACGTGGTGGTCTTTGTTGGGAATTTCTCTTCTTCGTCCGGTTATAGTAGTTGCAAGTGTCTTTGATTGATACACGTTCTGAGAAAGGATCAACTGGCATAATGAGAGTAATTAAATTGTATTTACTTGTAATGCTAATACTTGCGTTGACAAGTTTTTCTTGAAGTTTAGTATCACGGAGTTTAAAGAGTTTATTAAAAAGTTCTAGTAGATATGTCCATTTTAGTTTTCTAAATATTTTATTTTCAAAAAAAATTATATACATTTTGACATTTGAATAGGATATTATTTCTTTATTTATAAAGTTTATGTTCAAATTTCAAGATGCCTGAACAAATATTCAAGAACTACAGATAAAGCATAGTATGCAATTAAACTGAATGTGTCCACTGAAGACATATTATGTATATATTTACTTTCGAAAAAATTGTTTTTGCCAAATAAATTGTAACATAATATTGACCTAAGTCGTTTCTCTTATATCCCACCTTCCGCTAAAAATTATTATCTTTGTGGAAGTTTGTATTTTTATTTGGTTTATAGCTCCTAGCTGCGAGAAACATTTTCTCTAATTAAGTTGGTACGTGAAGTGTGAACTAACCGTAAGTGTAATTTTAACAAAGTTATATAAAGCATACAGAATATAATATATATTACTTAAACTTTATCTGTTGATTGCTAAGAAAATTCGGAAACACTTTAAGGCAGATAATAAATAATTTTAAAACTGATTTCCCTTTATTTAAAGTATACTAAAATTTGTTTATCTACTAGTATGACTATTTTAAAATTAAGTTTTTAAATCTGAAATAAAGTTTTTAACATACTACTAAATTTTAAGATCTCAAGTAAAATCCTTTATGGACCACATTAGCTTGAAATTAATATGAAAAAAATTTGTCAAATCTCCACGTCAACCGGAATTTGTTTTCGGCCCACTCACACATAATGTAACTCAGCTTTCGGCTCAATTAAAAATATCGTGTCGCTACCAAGTGACAAGCTCTGAATACCTTCTTGCGGCAGAGAAAGCATGTTAGCGTGATCCTTAATGGACCCGTGTTTATGTCTATGTGTGTTAGTTTGGCCCGTTTGGGCAGCAAACCTGAAGATTAGGGCTGGATTCAACCATAAAGAACTTGTACATTACATGAAGGACTTCATTCCGTATCTAGATGCGACATAAGAACAACTGCCGCCATTTATTTGTTGAGAAACCAAACAAGTGTAGTGTTCTATTATTAATATTTGTGCAACGTTGCAAAGAAGTATCCAGTGAAGTCTCAGTGAACTATTCTAACAGGTTTATTTACTATATTTAGTTTCTAATTTAAGGTGTATTACCTAAATTAAAAGTACGAATAGGTGGTCGCATGGTCTAGGTTGTCATTTTTATAACAGACTTGTCTGCGAGTAATAGGGTGGTTGGGGTTAAAATCGTGATTGGTAGTATTGATGGTGTTTTAATTAAATAATTTTCCAATTTCTCTTCTCCCAATAGGTTACATTTCATTTAAATTCTACTTTACTTAAAACTATACAATTAATGTGAGTATTTTTCTTTCTCCAACGAGTAGCAAGACGGGCTGTGCCTAGAAAATATGTATCAATTATTAAAATAATATTAACAGCTCTGTAAATATGATTTATTTAACCAAATATTTTCCATTAATAAGCTCGGTTAGTGGCAAAGGTGAAATGTTTTAGTTGAATAAGTCTACAATTTTGGTATATATTTTTTCTACTGAGACACATTTAATTATGTTTTTGTTTTAAAGGTGTAGGATCATATTTAGGATATACTTTATTAGAATGCAATGAGACCAACAAAATTAATATAGTTTCTCAGATTGTTTTGAAATTATATTGTCAACTATTTTATTTAAAGTATTTTTAACTTCACTAAGCCATACCATATGCAGTGATAATCCTTCCAAACAAAGGTATCGTATTTTTTTAATTTTTACGAACCATATTATAGTTTAATATTTGATTGATTATATTAGTAAACTAGGTTTTCATTAACATTTGAAGTTATATGAATATTACAGATGATACAAATGATGTGTTTTATTTACTATATAACTAACTGAATTATCTAGCTTTGCCTGAGAGTTTTTTTAAAAGTATATCAATTTTTTTTTCAAAAGTGTTAATCAAAAGGGGTGAAACTGTAGAATTTATTAAAAGGCTAGAAAGAGTGAAAATAATAGTATTGTAAAAATGGTATTAATTTAGAGTAAGAGTTCCAGAGGAGATAAAAGGATAAAAAGTAAATATTAATTTTTTTAATTATATTTTTACCTCTTTTAAGTTACCTTTCTTTTCCTGCCCTTGTAAATTTTTGTACTATTTACCCCTTTATACCTTTTTACACTTTTCATCCTTAATTGTAATTCTTTTTCTCAACATTTAAAATTAAAAAATTGTTCATCCTTTTTGCAATTTTATACATTTATGAATCACCCGAATTTCCCTAGAGAAATATTTCGAGGTAGAATGATCAAAAAAGGATCTAAATAGTAAAAATAATATCTTTTAAAAAGAGGTTGAATAATAAGCGGAAAAACTAAAACGCATAATAAAGGTAAAGGGAAACAATTGTAAAAAGGGCAAAAGAAGATATCATAACAATAAAATGGTATGGACGTTAAAGATACAAAAAACAACACACAAACACACACAGAGATGTATTATTCAATAATAGTTTTATCAAACTCAAGATCTTCCATTTCCCGGGCTTAAATTTGGAGATTCAATTAATTCATACGTTATTCAGCTCTTCAGGATTGACTAAAGACTTATTTGTCGAACTTCAATTTGATATCACACCAAAAGAGGTAGTTTATATTAGTTTTAGAAATATTGAGGGAACACTTCCTCCCCAATTAATGCTTCTTCATTATGAAATATAGGAATCGGACATTAATAGGGTTAGTTCCTATATCCAACTGAATGATTTAAATATTCTACCACACTGAGAAGTAATTTATTACTTTAGTTCTGGAAGTAGTGAAATCTCCCATTTCACCAAATCCCTTTCTAAATAGTAGATAATTAAAATCTATTTTTAATTGGAGCAATTTCAATCTTTAAAAAGAAAAAGGTTATCTTGAGTTGTCCTTTTACCTTCCTGTCAAATTTCAGTTTTCTACTTCAGTTGTCTAGTCTTATTTTTATCTATAACTACTAGAAATAATAGACCCTTCAACACCTTAACTCATCCCATACATGCATACACACATACATACACACACACATACATACATACATACATACATACATACATACATACATACATACATACATACATACATACATACATACATACATACATACATACATACATACATACATACATACATACATAACACACACATCATACATACATACTAATACATACATACTATTATCATACATAATACCTACATAATTACATACATACATACTTACATCATACTTACATTACTACATACATACATACATCTACATACATACATATACATACATACATACATATATACATACATACATAATATACATACATACATACATACATACATACATACATACATACATACATACATACATACATACATACATACATACATGCATGCATACATACATACATACATACATACATACATACATACATACATACATACATACATACATACATACATACATACATACATACATACATACATACATACATACATACATACATACATACATACATACATACATACATACATACATACATACATACATACATACATACATACTACATACATACATAATACATACATACTACATAATACATACATACATACTACATACATACATACATACATACATACATACATACATACATACATACATACATACATACATACATACATACATACATATACATACATACATACATACATACATACATACATACATACATACATAATCAATACGTTCCCCTACAGGGTAGGCAAGAAAGTGTGTTTATATCTCTAAAGGTGACCTGGTGGTCTAGGGGTAAGGTGTCAGACTTCTATGCTGAGAGTCCAGGGTTCAATCCTCGGTCCCGGCACATATTTATCTGATTGCCAAACCCTTCCTTCACCTCTGACAAGACATGTATTAATCACAGCTTGTGAATGTGAGGAATGCCAGGCCTCCACCGTGGTTCGGATTCCACGTTAAACTGTAGGTCCTCCATTTCATCTCACAATCACCGTACCATTGCACATTAGCGTAAGTGCCTATAACCCGAACGGGTAGTAAGACGCGGTGCTAATAATAATAATAATAATATAATAATAATAATAATAATAATAATAATAATAATTAATAATAATAATATATCTCAAAATAAAACTCCGTACTTAATCCATCCTCACAAACTTTTTCCAAACATCCCTTTGTTTGCTTACTCCCTTCGCCTCAACAACATCCATACACCAATTATATATGCTCTACTATTTTTAAAACTCTTCCGCTTTTTCTTTGCTCACAAATTCTTCTACAACATTTAGCCATGGCTTATTTGCTTCGTCACTCGATCCACACTCATCCTCTCAACATGCCCAAACAAAACTAAGACACTTATTTCATATTAACCTATTGGATTCCCTTTTAAACCTTACTCCTCCAGCACCCATTAATTACTAGCTCTATAAATACGAGTTTTTCAACAAACGTTTCTTAGATATCTTATTCCAACATAATTCACCATGCTCTTGTTATTCCCCTAACAAACCCGCGCGTCACATTTAAAAACCAGAGGTGGTGTCAACACACTTTTACTTACTGCCATCTTTACCTTTTTAATATTACTTTATTCTATGCATTACTCCACATACATCCAACTAATCTCCGAGGGTGACCTGGGGGTCTAGAACTTATGTGCTGAAGGTCTGGGATTCAATTCTCGGTCCCGCCAAACCCTCCCTTCACCTCTGACAAGACGTGTATTAATCTATTAATCACAACTTGTGAATGTGAGGAATGCCAGGCCTCCAACGTGGTTCGGATCCCACGTTAAACTGTATGTCCTACATTTCATCTCACAATCAACCTACCATTACACATTAGTGTAAGTGCGTACAACCCGAACGGATAGTAAGATACGGTGCTTATAATAATATATAATAATAATAATAATAATAATAATAATAATTAATAATAATAATAATAATAATAATTTAAACTCCTAAATACATTCACCCATCTGCCGATTTCACCATCCATTCTTTCATTTTCGCTAATCATTCTGCTCAGATGGATAAAATAATTCACATGCTATATATTTTTTTCTATTTACACAAATATTACAATCATATCCTGATTTGTCCTTATCAAAAGTTATTGCATCTTAGTTTTGGAAATATTAAACGTAGATCTATTCTGCCTGTTACCGCATTAAAAAGATTTAATGAATTCTGAAAGTCACATATAAAGTGTAAATTTTCCACACTACTGCATATTGTAATTATTATGTATGTTTATAAAATACGTAGATAGATCCAATTGACATTTTCCTACTTTCTCCTTGAAAGTAGTCCTAAATTTACCTTGGATAACTTCCCCACATAGATCCATTAATTAGATAGTATTTACATTTTGTGTGAGATAAAAAAATAATTGTTTCGTAAATTAAGGAATAATTTCATAAAGGGTTTTAGTTCGATCAACCCAATCTTTGACAAAAAGCTAATAGCCAAAAGGCTGTTCGAAATATTATTCTTTATAGTTAAATGTTAAATATTATAACACTTACTAATGAATATATAAACTTGTTTGTTGTAAGTTTGTGGGGATGATCGCTCCTCTATACCATCCTTTAATCGGAGCCATCACAGTGGTGTTGGCAGCATCCAGTGTCCAGGAAATCACAACAGAAACAACAGTCCAACATATGCTCCAGCGGTGCTCCGCCAATAACACGGGGTCCTGTCTTGGACTCCAGCTAAACAGGTAGACTTAACCCCCGATGTAGGCCACCAGCAAAGCTGCTATTGCATTGATCGCTACTTCTAGCACAAAGGCTATTCATTTCTTAAGAGATAGGTATGAGGAGGTTAGTTTGAGGGTAATGCACTAGTCTTAGTGTGGGATTAAAGTTGGAAAACCATATGGATATTTCACATCCAATGAACCTAGTTGAGACTATAAACTGAACCGGCACATCAATGGAAGTCCACTATATTGCGAGAGCGATGACTTAATAGACCATGTGACCCCCGATGCGGGTTTAATATTACGTGTGGCTAACCGGGTCCATAAACACTATGGCTCCCTCTAATGAACATGACTACAACTTCATACCACCTTAAAAAATTAAATTATGTATATTATAATGTAACGTTTAAGTGGAGATTCTCACACACAATGGAACTGTATATTTGAGCCTCGCATTGGTAATATTAATCAAATAAAACAAATTCTTATTTATTCAAGCGTAAAGGTATGGATTACTAATATACAGGATGTTCGGAACCTCATAGGCCAAACTGCACATATAGCTTGTTTGAAACAAGAGTAATACAAAATACATACACACTTATATCCGGAAGACTTTGCTAATACCTTTAAACTGTGTTCAAAGTTCCGGCGTAAATAGCCGGGCAAGCATACGTGTACAACAAGTTGTATAGGAGCTAGGCGCTCGGCACTGCACAAGCACTTTCTGTGTTGTAGGACCGTTAATGATGACACTCAGAACCTATTCCCATTTCTAGATGGACTATTATGTTGTTTACTATTAATTGTGGTATGATCTTCTGTTGTGCTTCAAGATGTCAAGGTGTGTAGTGCTGCTCGTCTAACTCCTATGCAACCTGCTGTACACGCATGCTTGAATAGCTATGCTCTCCCAGCAATGTACGCCAAAAATTTGAACACAATTTAATTGTATTAGCAGAGTTTTCAGGATGTAAGTGTAGAGGGATTTTGTATTACCTTTGATCCAAACAAACTATATGTGCAGTTTGGGCTATGAGTTTAAAAACATCCTGTATATAAAGACTAGATATTTATAACATAAAATAGTTGAAACCGCTTTGGTGGCCTCGTGGTATAACATGCTACTCTCGCAGTAGACTAGACTGCAAATGACGTGGAGATGTATGTTCAAATCATGGTCAAGTGTACTGAGGGTAATTTTTCCAAAATTCTTTTTCACTCTCTTTCCAAGAAAATTTGTGTAAAATTCCTTTAAATATTATTTACTTTATCCCTAAAATAATTAGCGTATTAGTAAATAGTGTACGTGATGCTAAAAAAATTAATACATTATTTCAGAGGATAATTGACATTAAACTTATAATTATTTACAACCTACTTAAAAGCTTCGTCATTATTTACACTATGTTTAACTAATAATTCATTTTACTCTGCTTTTGTCACATTTGTTACATGTAGATATACTAATCTAAGGTCCCAGTTAAGTTTATTCTTGATAAAATTATACCTGCATAACAGACATGTACTAGCTGAACTAGCATTAAACATTCACAAGCATCCGAAATTGAGGTTAAGCACGTCGCAAACATAATCAAACCAAATATCACCATAAAACCAATTCCAGTTATCGTAGTTCAAACACATCTCTAACCAGTGAAAACTCTGGCACAACACCTTACAGATTCATTGTACCTTAGTTCAAACACATCTCTAACCAGTGAAAACTCTGGCACAACACCTTACATTCATTGTACTGTAATTCAAACACATCGCTAACCAGTGAAAACTCTGGCACAACACCTTACAGACTCATTGTACCGTAGTTCAAACACATCTCTAACCAGTGAAAACTCTGGCACAACACCTTACAGACCATTGTACCGTAGTTCAAACACATCTCTAACCAGTGAAAACTCTGGCACAACACCTTACAGACTCATTGTACCGTAGTTCAAACACATCTCTAACCAGTGAAAACTCTGGCACAACACCTTACAGACTCATTGTACCGTAGTTCAAACACATCTCTAACCAGTGAAAACTCTGGCACAACACCTTACAGACTCATTGTACCGTAGTTCAAACACATCTCTCCGTGAAAACTCTGCACAACACTTACAGATCATGTACCGAGTTCAACACATCTAACCAGTGAAACTCTGGCACAACACTTAAACTCATTGTACCGTAGTTCAAACACATCTCTAACCAGTGAAAACTCTGGCACAACACCTTACATACCCATTGTACCGTAGTTCAAACACATCTCTAACCAGTGAAAACTCTGGCACAACACCTTACAGACTCATTGTACCGTAGTTCAAACACAATCTCAACCAGTGAAAACTCTGGACAACACCTTACAGACTCATTGTACCGTAGTTCAACACATCTCTAACCAGTGAAAATTTCTGGCATAACACTTACAGATCACTTTACCGTAGTTCATACACATCTCGCTAACCATAAACCTGGCACAACACCTTAACAATAGACTCATTGTACCGTAGTTCAAAACACATCGCTCACAGTGAAAACTCTGGTACAGCACTGTACAGACCCGTTGCACCGTAGTTCAAACTACACGTGTACTAAGGGACATAACATTTCACTTAAGACTGATAAGAACTGAATTTATGTATTCTGGCAAGTTTACAAATGTGTTATACGTTTTACAAAAACTCAAATATTCCATATAATGAATAGGTTTACTATTTAAATCTAGGTCTAGATTATTCAATTTCTAGTTATTTTCCTAAAAAATGTTGACCTCCAGCCACTGGTACATTAATACCCTATTTGAAAGCACCACCTTCTTGCACCTTCTCATACTGACTTTTTTTTAATGAGCAGTGAAGTTCTTAACTCAACTGTTGTGAGCCTGTTAATATTACTATATTCTTTTGAGGAAGAATATAATGTTTCTCCATATTTGTTTTAATTTAAGAACTGGAATAGTTCACGTAAAACACCGTTAGTAATATAATAATCTCAAATATGCTCCTTTTTTAAAAATATGTGAATATTAAAATGTAAGGTTTGTATTGCTAGTGTCCTTCAGTTTGAAAAATAATAAAAAAATATATAGCCATAAAATCAATTAAATTATTTAATAGTGAACGTTTCAGGCTAAACCACCCTCCCTCTAATATTCATTGTAGACTAAAAATATAATAGTAAAAAAATTGTTCCTTGTATATCATGGTGTTGATAAATTTATACTTGTATTTGAAGATGAAATTTTTCATTATTATTCAATTTATATTAAATATAAAATTAATAATACACTCACAAAATTAAGATTAAATTTTGACAGTAGTAAAGTGGATATTTTATCACACTTGAAATTACTTTTCAGGATTTACTAAAGAGATTCCAGCTTGACACTTGACATAGCATAATCTTATCTAAAACCATTCAGTAATGTTTTGAAACTCTTTTTAACTTTAAATCTGATTGAAAAAATAATTAATAACAAATTTCTGACTACAGTTTAAGACTGCAGAGTATTCTTTTTTATAAATTAAATGAATACCTTAATGATATGAACCTTTTAATTGTAATATCTGGTAGAAAATATGTGGTCAGTCTATTGAATACCTGGCCATTAAAATCTCATAAGAAACTATAGAATATCTTTATAGTGTGAATATATTTAGCGTACTCACTGGTAGAAAATATGTGGACAGTTAGCTCAAATAGGTAATTTTGTATTTAATCTAGTTGGGAACCAATGAATACCTTCTTATTGCAAATTCTGTAAGATACACTCGAATTCAAAAGATTATAAATTTTCTGAGCACAAGTTTTATAGTTGTTATGGGTTTATAGACTAGCACTTAATTACGTGTTTGTTAAGGTGTATAACTATCCTACAAATGATCACTGAACTCATCATCATGCACTGTTTACAGCCTGTGGCAAGGTCCGTTTAGTATATCTCCATCTCTCTTGCACACTTTCTGATATATTTTCCTCCCAATTCTTCCTTGGTCTCCTTTGCGGTATCTTCCTTACATACTTCAAATCCATTAATCTTCTTGGAATACTCTCCCCTTTCATTCTCATTACGTGTACATACTGAACTACCTTTCAAGGTTAAATAGTGAATATGATATGTACAATTAATGTTTGATCTCATTCAGAATATCCGAAACAAATAGGTACTAATTAGGCCTGTACGGGAATAATATTAAGATTTCGGGAAATTTTTTGGTAGGAATTAACAATTTCCCTCGGGAACAGACGAGAAATGGAAATTAACTCTCTACTTTAGGCTTATATTTATTTTTCAGATTTATAATTTTATTCTAAGCCCAGCCTTTTCATTCATTCTAATAAAAATAAATAAAAAAGTATCATCTTTTGGCAATTTGTCCAGAAAGTTATCAAATTTGATACTTTCAACAAAGTTAAATGTGGTAGTAGATGTCAAAATATGTTAGAATGGGGTCAGGAAAAGTGATAGAAACTCTGATTTATTGCAGTTATATAGCTTAACAATAAATTTAAATTCTTAATATATAAAAAATATTGGAATTAATATATTTTTAGGTTTTAAGTGTTCCAAATAAAAACTAAATAATATTTCGTTTACTGTGAAAGATTTTTGAAGTAATGTAATTAAATCTTTGTGTTTAATGCAACTATTATAATTGTGGATTTGTAAGCATGCATTTGTCGTATGAGTATAAATGAATTCAAAGTTTGATTAAAAAAATTGAAATAAAATAATCATGGCGTGAGTTTTAATAACTACCTGCACAGTAAAACATCAAGATATTTAAACTAATTTGAATAAATAAAATTGAGGCACAAGTTATTTTCCCGATAAGAATAATAAAATAATTTCTACACTGAGGCAGTGAGCCTAGTTACCTCTTTTAATTTAGTTAGTAAAGATCCCACAAAAAGAGCTAAAGGACTCCAACAATATTAGTTTATCCAACTATAATTATCTATGATATAAAATTAAATAGATGTCATTCCAAATAATAACATTTACGATATAGACGTGTATTTAGGCAGATACTTATTGTTGAGGTGTTTTCGCGCATAATTTAATATTTAAATGCTAATTTTAACGTTATTTAGTGCTAAAAATATGTTTTCCTGCCTTAAATGTATTAAAGATTAAATAAATATTTCCTTATATTTTATGTAATGTCATTGTGTTATTTAATATCACTCAGTTGTGTTTTAAGTTAGTTATAAAATAAAATCGGCTGAAGTTTTGGATATCAATTTTCATAATGGAAGATAAGGTTAATCTATATTTAATAATTTAATAATATTTTTAATGAAATGTAAATATATTCATGGCATTGATAGATGGTCCTTAATTGTAACTTTTTTCATATTTTACACTGAAATTTGCTGGAAATATTTTTCCCACCTGAGTTTTGGGAGCAACACATCTCCCGTTGTTTTTATTGAAGCTCAGAATCCCGCAAGTGTGGGAAAACAAACCAATGAACCAAGACCTGAACCTTATTCTTCCTACAGCAACTATTAGCAAGTAAGTAAAATATTCTGATAATGAGTGTCGTGTTTCACCACTAATACTGGTTTTGTGTTCCTAGTGGTAATGAAACCATCAGCAGAGAGAGCATTGAGGACAGACATGGAGAAGGGATGTTGTACGAGTCCATACTAAAAGATTTCAAGCTACTGTGGTTGCCCCACAAAGGAAACCATTTTGGTAGCAGAACTCAAGGAGACGTAACTTCAGAACAGAGTGAGTAGAAAAACTTTCAATGGAGGGAAGTGTTAAATTTTAAAAGGGTTTATTTACATACATAATACACCATAAATATATGACATTACAAACAATTGATAGACTGAGCTACATTAGATATTATCCTTGTCTACCTTTCCAACCAATTTGAAGTACTAATAGTATTTATTTATTAATACGTGTTTGCACAAGGCGTACTTTATAAGATAGGTACAGTAAGTATAGCTAGCTGTAAATATACATGAAATCCACTATCCTGTATAGAGGTTGGAAACAATTTCTAAGAGCCATTCTATTGCACTCGATATTTGGGTGTCATAATCTGTCATGCGAGTGGGACTAATACAGTTTTTGATGTAAACATGAGTGATGAAATGCCTATTGACTAATTTGACTCTTTAATTAAATAGCTAAAGTTTTTAATATTGATCAAGAAAACACTATACTATATATTAAGATTTCAAATAGTATTGAGTGTTTGGTTTATTTCTTTGCTTGAAAAACAAATTATCTATATTTAAAGGCAATCATACAAGGATCTTACAATGGCCATTCAGAAATGACCTTTATTTTCTTTTTCAGAAGATATAAACTGTGTTTAAATGTTGTTATTGCAGATGTATTCGTCAACAATATAGTTTGTATACAGGAATTGTAATCAGTTACTTAGTCTTTATATTTTTATGGTAATCGCTTTGAGAAGAATTAATTTACATACATTTTTCCAATATTAATAACAAAGCTCACTTTAAATGTTCAAGAAGGTTTAATAATACGTTCTATAGACTAATTAACAAAAAAAAAGGGAAAATTTCAAAATAATATGGTTAATCTACTATTTACGAAAAAATATTTAATTTCGACTACTTATCTGTTACGATTTTAAATACAAATTATGTTGCAATAAAATATATACAATGATTAATATGTTTAACTGTATTTTAATAAGATATGTGAATCTGTTTTTCGTTCAGGAGGATACTTACTTCATAGGAAGATGATGGTTCCACTAATGATCGGTATAGTTCTGATGATGAAGAGTATAATACCAATTGTTCTCAGTAAGCTAGCATTCATGGGAATAAGTTCCATAATATCAAGCAAACTAGCCCTCTTCCTCCTGGCCATGTTGACTTTAAGGAAGATGTTTTTCTCCATGGACCAGCACGATCAGCATCCAAGCCATTACGCTCCCAGCCTACCTCACTTGTATGATCCACACCACGGAGTATCACCTTCTGACAATAAGCGAGTTTACATCACAAGGGGCCGTCAGTTAGGTGGGGATGACTTCTGGGAAACCTATTTGGGGAAATCCAGCCCAACACAGCAGACTGTACACGTTGAAGATGAACAGATTGAGAAAACACCAAGAAGAGGAAGTATAAAATTTGTTGACACTCATCAAATATACCCTAAACCTAGTGGAGAATTTAAACATGTCAGTAACCATGATACATCAAATAATATTGCTGGATTTAATAACATACAAATAATTAATTTAATAAAGAACAGTATCAATAGAAATAGTGCCTTGAATTATTATTCTAATCGAAATAACAGTAGGTTCACTCAAAATAATGACACATCTAGTGCCAATCAACGTTACCTAGCTTTTGATTCAAGAAGCAATTCACTAATATATGTTAGCCCAAATGAAACGCATAGCAATATTGAAACAGTACCTGTGTCAACCAAACAAAACCAAGAAAATATCCAAGATGAGAGCATACAGCATGTGTTTGAACCTATTCAGGCACCCATACAAATTGCAAAAAGGAGATCAAAGAAGAAACCACAAAGAGAAATATACAGTTATAGTGATAAAACTATTCACCTTCAAGATAGAATGTCACCCGATGAAACTTCAGACGGATCTCGTAGGTTAGTCAAGAGACATCCCAATTACTTAGTCGAAAGTGACGTTTCGGATTTGTCTAGTCATCAGTCAGATTGGAGAAGATTGGATAGAATAGAAGAAACTCATGTGGACTAATAATATTAGAATCAGTAGTTGAGTTTGAAATCAGTGGAACATGAACGATTGTATTTATTTAATTATTGATTGTATATTAATTATTTATTGTTGAATTATAGATTATGTATTTATTAAATTTTAGATTTTATTAAAATAGGTTAGTAATAATAATATTAATAGTAATAGTTAAGGACAAGCTTGGTCATCAATATAAAACAAGGCAGACTTTTCTTTACCACCACGTCTTATACCCATTTGGCCTAAACGATACACTATACTAGCCAAGATAGTAGAATACTAATGAGAAAGGTACAATACATAGTAGATTGACTCTAGTTTTAATGGAAAGAGATCGAAAATTATTCAGTGAACCCTGTCACATTGGTAAACCAAAATAAAAGATAAGGCAACAGCCCTAATTTTATTCTTTGTTGAATTTAAAATTTCTTTTAAAATTTTTATGAGAATATATTTTAAACTATAACCAAAGATTACAGACACAAAATAATGAATACAATATTAAATTAAAGTCAATTCTATTCAGTAAGCATAGCGTAATATAAAGGAGTATTTATTTTGAGGGATTCTTTATTCAGACATGTGTTTTTTTTATAAATGAATTCAATAACGGTTAAATGTAGATAATTTTTGTTCGAATAAATATCTATCTAGAGTCAATAATATATTACAACATCGATGAAACTGTAATTTGTGAATACAATACCTTTATAATGTATTCTTCACATTAACCTTTTGTGAACACTGTATATCTCTTAACTAAGATCGTTTGCAATCGTATTTATTTATGTAAAGGTTGAACATGTCATATTCAGAACTTTGTTATTCAATTCATTTATAGTAGGATATCTATAAGCATAACCTTTTAGAATATGTAAATAAATAATGGTCCAGTATTTATCACTAACCCTATGTTTCTAGTCTTCCACCTTGGTCTCTATAAATTAACACCTCCGGTACAAAGAAATACAGTTGTGTATTCCGTGACTAAGGGCCAGTTTCATAGTCAGTTTTAGTACGCCTCAAGTGCAGCGCTATACTAAATACAAGACGTCACCTACCTGAAATTGAATGGAATGGGCTAGTTTCATATGTGAAACTGGCCCATTCCATTTTGGTCTAGGTAGGTGTCGTCCTGTATTTAGTATCGACTCGCACTTTAGGCTCACTAAGTTTGACTATGAAACTGGCCCTAAGGTTATAAACACTTTAAAGTCAATCGAGTAGCTTTGTGAATAGTAGTAGTAATTCGTTATCCCTATAGTAACCCAGGCCTTTATATCTATATTATATTCATCATGTTGATGTAGATTTTTTTCATAAAAATAAAAGTATGTATAGTATCGTTTTTTTATAGCTATGAATGAAACATCTTATTTCTGCATATTTTATTAGTTTATTGATTGCATTGATTGAGCGTGTTTAAGAGTGTTTTAATAACTCCAATCATCACTTAAACCTTTGCCAAGGTTCCCATGTGAGTAAGATAAACTAATACTTATAAAATATTAATATAATTAGCTTCTACTACTCTAAAATAATCAGCATAATATTAGTCACATTTTCATATGTAGCCTAAACACAATACCATAGTATCCACACATTATAAGTATGTTATATAAATATGATGGAGAACGAAACGGCTCTCATCTTGAAATATAATTTATTATAGAGGCCGAACACATAATAAATTAACCAATAACTAAAAGGTTCCAACCAATCAAGACCTTAATTCTGTAATATCTCAGGAACGGAAAACTTAATACAACGGAAATTAATTACATGTGTATGTGTTTACAAATTATTTAAAAACTAGGTATGATATCTTTAAAATTAAACTGAAGAGAAGTATATTTGGACCATTCAGAAGCCAAGTAGTGTAAGTCACAATATGTAAGTTTTGAGTTAGAGGGTGATTTACTAGAAACTAAATTGGAAAAAAAACTACATTTATACTCACTCTTTTTTCAACAACGTATGTTTGATAATACTTTATTTAATATATTTACATACAAAATTAAAGATACAAAGACATATTTCACAGTTTTATCATTATCAATTCAAAAATATATTGACTTACACTGTTTGTCCACAGAAAAATTATACACTTAAAATACATGACTTAAGATAATTTCCTTTCGTGTAACAGATTATTTGTCTATATTGCATGTTTTTAAAAACAAGGCGTTTATTCCAAATGAAATTGGTACCCATCATCATCATCATCATCACCACCACCATCACCATCACCATCACCACCATCAATAACAGCTTTTGTAAAACTAACATTTTTATTCAATCGTGTACTAGCATTCGGAACACATGGCAATGCACGATAATATGCGTGGTGAACAGGTGGAATATATTTCAGAAGATCCAACATATCCTGTTTCTTTTTTAGAGATACAGGTCTTGGTAGAGGATACATTATTTCTTGTTTGACATTAAACATATTTGGTTTTACTCCACGACCTGATTTGGCAATGTCAATTTGAAAGAATGGCATATCTTCATTTAGTGTTTCTTTAACATACAATGTGTATGGTGAGTCCTTCCTTAATTGTAGCCATCTGATTTTAAGCCAATTTACCTGATGGCCATCTATTGTCTTCTTGCTGTTTGTTATTTTCTCTTCCAGCTGTTTGGTAGACCTAAACTCATTCCTTTCCATTTTTACAATGACAAATGATTTTCTTTTTTTGGAAGTTGCTGCGATGTCCATCCAATCTTGTGGACAAAAAATGTGCTGTCGCTGCTTTGCCTTTGATTCTATTATGGCAAAATCTGCATCATTAGGCAAATAGCTATGACCTGAAACCATAAATTTATGGTCAATCTTTTCAGTCCTTGTATTAGGATCTTGAACAAATTTCATCAATGCTAGTGCCATTTTAATGTTTCTGTTTTGTCCTGGACAGCAATCTGTATACACAACAATGTGAGTGTGTTCCTTAGCATGTTGTTGAAAATGTTTTACAACACACGACGATATTTCTTGAGATCCACGGGATCCTTCCGTTTCATCCCACATGTACATAAATCCGGTATTGTTGTTGAAATCATGTATTCCTAAATTGTAAACATATACATTTGTTTTGTAATATGCAGTTGAAGTGTACAATTTAGGAAAGGGTAAAGCTTTCTGCAAATCAAAAGTGCATACATAATTTTCGTTGTTAGACTTGCTTGCATCTAGTTTCAGCATTTCTCGAGCCTGTTCTGCTTTGCGGAGATGTAGCTCTTTATCTATTTTTGCTTTAATCTTTTCTTCATCGGATTCTCCATATTGAATAATGATTTGAAAGGCATCACATTGTTGACACGTGTCTTTTTGTGGGGGCTTAAAATGTAAATTAAATTTTGTAGAAAAAATATGGTAATACATTTTTTCTTTCACGGGTTGACGGTTCATTAGTTTACATTTCTGTACATACAGCTCAAACATTTTTTTTATTGTTAGGTCAGGGTGCATGTATTTTCTATTAGGATTTTGGGTCCTTGTGTAGTGACTAGTAAACTTTGGGAATGAGTTTATGTGTTCTTCTACATCCGTTGTGTCTAATTTATTACTGGGTTCTTTATGCCCCCGTGTATCAAGCACAGCATTTATTTCAAACTTTGAACAAGCCTTGTACAACCTACCATCACTAACTTGAAATGTTTCAATAAAAAACTTCTTGCATACTTGTATTGATTCATTTTCTATTCTTAAATAGTATTTAAGACTCATAGATTTCGGCTCCCTAGACTTATCTCTAGAGCGTCGTTGTGAGACTTTACTACTCTGTACAAGGCCTCGCAAATAAATATTTTGTGTCACATGATTATCCAACTTTAAAAATGAACAAAATATTTTCTCGCGATTTTCTTTAGTTACATTAGTAAAACATCCACGTCTGCAATGGCAATCAACATTGTTGAATTGTTTTGCTTCAATCTCCCTACCTGACCTTGTACTATAACTCAAACCTGCTGTTCTTCGCCTTGTGTTCACTACTCTTTTCCATTGTTGTACATTCTTTACTCTTTTTCTTCCCCTAGGCTTTTCTTGGTAGTCAGCTGTTATAATAGTTTCTTGTTCATTTTGAACTATAGGTAGCGAAGATTCAATATTATCACCAAAACATTTTCCTTGGCGTGGAAGGTTGACATCATCCTTTATTGGCTCTATATCAACATCTGCACATATTCACAAAATAAATATATTAGTTTTATTGCTTTTATAAAAATTAGGCTTGTGCCATGATTAAATTAGACTCAATATTTAAAAAAATATATTAAGTCATGTGCTGGTGCAGCACTGACTTATATGTCTGTGATTAAAACAGTTAAATTTAAATAATAATTTAAAATCAATTATAAAAGTAGTACAAAGTCAAAACCACAGTAAATAAAATTTCAGCATAATGTTTTGTATAACTCACTTGAATGCTTTGGAGGTTTAGCATTTCTATCAATATTTCCCTTGCTAGATAGCTTTCTTTTTGGTTGTACTTCTACTGCAAAATTATAGATCAAGAAAATATATTACAATAATAAACATTATAGCTCCTTATTTTATGTATCAACAACTCAAAGACTGAGTTCTATATTAATTTTAACAATATGTGATATGTTATACTTACTAGAGTAATCTGAACTATCTGATGTCTCAATATTAGAGGCATTATATTCAGAGCAACTGACACTAAAATCAGATTCTGAATCTGTGATACTATTAGTTGGTTCCATCATGTCCTTAATTATTGAATAAAAGATGTTATTCATTACATAAAAACATAAACAAACACTAAAAACACTGTAGACAAAGTGACAAAACAAAATGTCTTTGCAATTAATTGACTTACACTGTTTGGCTTCAGAATAGTAATTGCTTTATTTCAGTGATCATACAAAGTACTGCCATCTATCAATACATTTTATAACTATTGACTTAAATCTTTTAACCACTGAAAATAAAGGTTGAAAATGAATTGCTCTATGATGTTAAGTCAAATTTAAAAAAAACTGACTTACACTACTTGGCTTCTGAACAGTCCATTTAAAACTTAATTTAGCTTTAAACAATGCTCTAAAACTATTGTCGTTATTTGATGGTAGTTTACATGAGAAGCATTTCAACCACAATCCCTAAAAAAATTTCAAGTTAAAATAAAGGCTAACTTTAAATCTTAAAACCCAATTGATTAAGATAAATATTTTCAAATAGGCAAATATATGTTATTGTAATTTAGAATTTACACTAAGCAGCTTATTTTATTACTGAACAAGAATTTTAGATTTGTCCATCCTTAACATAAATTATACATAGTAAGAAGGATTAATAATATAAAAAAAATCTAATAATGAAATGTATTGAGTAAAACATTTTCGAGAGGGAGGGGAATGGGGTGGGTACGTGATTTTCTATTTTGTATACTTATGGGTTTATTAACTTAACGGATTTATGCTAGTTTATTTACATTTTCAACAAAAAAAAACTATTCACTCAATTATTCTCAAGAAAGATTAAAGTAATTACTACCGATAGAAAATTAAAAAATATATATTACACATATTGTTTATTTATGTTTTTTGTTAATTTTTACTAAATGAACTATGTGCTAAAAATTTAAATCAATTATTGGCCGTGATTGATACGCGAAGCAACTGGCCAGTGATATTACGTGACAGTACAATTTGTAGTAACATTAAAATAGAATTAGTTGGTTTAGTTTTTGATTATAATTGTTGATACTTATTAAAAATGTTTGTCTTGAGGAGGGACACACTCTACCCTCTGGAGCCAACCTTGGCCTGAGTTTTAATATTGGGGAGCGTGGCAGAAAGTAATAAATATATATTTTACACTTTAAATTTACCAAGTTTACCTCTATAGTAACATTATTTTATCAGCACTGATATTAACTGTCAAAGTTTAGAAAAACTATTAAATTTCCTTGCAGTGACATTATTTGGATGTCCTTAAGTATAAGGTAGAACCTCTATTATATGGACATAAATTAATCGGTACAACCAAAAATCCGGATATTGATATTAAAAAAATAATAAAGGAATCCACATTAAATACGTCTCCCAATGTCTTACGGTCGGTGATGGGAGAAGAGGAGTCCAATAAGTGAAATACTACGAGACCCCCATACACCTCTCTGCCTGTCTTTAGAAGTGATACACTGTGCCGACTTGCTCTACTGTGCCGACTTGCTCTACTGTGGCGACTTGCTCTACTGTGCCGACCTGCTCTACTGTGGCGACTTGTTCTAATGTGCCGACTTGCTCTACTGTGCCAATTTTATCACTTGGATACGCGTTATTTACTGTTGTGGTTCATTTCTAAATTAATTGAATATCTCAGCTAAAAATAATCAGTCTGGCCACGTCATTCTTATAAGCTCTAAATTTAACGATAGCCACTGATGCGAAACGAATCTGAATAACTTAACGTCCGTATGATTGATGTCCGAATAATCGAGGCTCTACAGTACTTATAATATATAAAGAATACTATAAAAATTTCACTAGGTGAATATTTTAAAATGTGTTATTAATAAGTTATTTTTATTCTGTAAGTGTTAAGTAATTTGAAGAGATATAGTAAGAATTTAGGTCACGGTAAGGTATTTTTTTAAGCTCAAAAGAGCAATCAAATCATTCTGAGCCAAAATATTTTTATAAACACTTTTCCAAAAATATGTGCTATGTATTTGTTGTTTTTATATGAATTAAAATTTTGATTTATGAAATTGGTTTTAAAGTTTGATTTGTGAAAGTATTAATATCATGCATCTTAGAGTTAATAGATCTATGAAAATATGTTAACCGCAGCTCTCCACATAAAATTATCTACTAAATTCAGTATCAATGAATTTGTTGGAGTAAGTTTAAATTCTAATTTCATAAGTTCTTACCACTCGTTAAAGTAACTATATACAACTAAGCTAGGTTTAAGGTAGTATATAGAGGAAATGTACTCAAATTATTTCAAAGAGAGAATAGAAAATTATTTAGGAAGTAACATCTCAACAAAACCAGCATTTATAACCTGACCTCCACGACAGGTCTAAATACATACAAGATAACCCTGACATTTGGCACTGAATCAAATTACTTAGTTATATATGAATAATATATATTCTTATATATAATTTTATAAGCCCGTTTCCGGTAATAGAAATTACTAGAAAATGACTGAACAGATTTTGACAATCGACCACTCATTTTAACAATTAGGAGTCCAGGATGTCGGTAAAATGAATAGTTTTTCACGAAAACCCGATTATAAAAGGGAATTTTCAGTTTTTCATTCTTTGTTTTATCACCATGGCAACCGTTACTTGCTGCATGGCTGTAGATTTCTAAATAAAACATATCTCTTTGGCTAAAAAAATTATAACTCAATCTTTATTTGTTGGTCCAAACACATCTCAATTTTCTCTTTGGATGAATATTTCTATTTGGATGCTATATTGAGATTCCTAAACTGGGAAAACTTTTTTTTATAAGAATGTTTTTATCGTTAATTCGCCTTTAAATCAATAATATTGACTATAATTCGAAAATTAAAGTTAAGTTGTTAAGTTCCTGAAAATATATATTCGTCACTTTATTTCGCGCATGATAAAATGATGTTTAAATATGTTTTGGTATGTATTATAAGCTCAAAAACGATAAAATGATCTTGAATAATGATTAAAAATAGCCATTTTAACTATTTAACTATGAGTTTTGGTATTCATTACTTTTTAAACAATGGACGGTTGATGATCATTTTATTCAAATAATGGGTTTAATTTTCATTTTTGCAAATAGTAACAATACAAATGCATAAATTAAGATATTTTTTCATTTACCGCTTAATTTTTAGAATATGATATTTAAAAGAGTAATGTTTTGTGTCCCCATCAATCTTTTCACATTCTTATAAATAAAATAAGTTCATTTATATTTCCATGTTGATAATTATTATTGAGGGAATGATATTTCAAAGTATTGTACTGTTTGAGTACTACATCTATAATTTCACATTCTCTTTCTCTATCTGACACTCTCTCTCACGGTCTAAAACAGTCTCTCACTCTCTCTCCTCAAACACACACACACACACACTTTATAACTCTCTCTCATATAATATTTTCTCATTCTCTTTCTCACACTTTATCCTTCTTTCTCACTCACTATCCACCCTCACATACACTCTCTATCACACAAATTCTCTCACACTATATTTATTATACTCTCTATACTAAGCACTCTCTCAAACGCTATCTCTTTCTCAAACGACCTCTCTCTCTCTCAAACCCCCTCTCTCTCAAGCTCTCTCTTTCTCAAACATCTCTCTCTCTCTCAAACGTTCTATCTCCTGAATGCTCTCTCACAAACACTCGCTATCTATCTCTCAAACACCCTCTCAAATATTCTCTCTAAAACTCCTTCTATTTCACACTTTTTCAAACTCACTTTCAATATCTTTATATCTCAATCTCACTCTCTCTATCTCAGACTCTCTCTCTCTCAAAATTACTCTCTCTCAAACTCTCTCTCACTCAAACACAATAAATCTCAGACTCGCTCTCCCAATTTCTTTCTCTAAATCCTTTCTCAAACATTCTCTCTCACTTTAATTTGATAAGCCCGTTTGCGGTAATAGAAATTGCTAGGAAATGGCTGAACAGATTTTGACAAAAGACCTCTCATTTTAAAGGTTAGGGGTCCAGGATGTCAGGAAAAATAGTAGTTTCCAACGAAAAGCTGACTTTCTAAGAAAATTTTCAGCTTTTCTTTCTTATATCACTATGGAAACCCTGCTTTTTACATGAGTGTGTGTATATGTAGATAAAATATATATTTCTGGTTACAAATAATACCAATTGAACACTTACTTTAGTGGTATTGTGCAACAAACAGAAAGATTATGGCAATTATTTGTATATTTATAAAAAAAAAGATGCTATCAGGATATATATATATATATCCTGATAGCATCTTTTTTTTACATGAGTGTGTGTATATGTAGATAAAATATATATTTCTGGTTACAAATAATAACAATTGAACTCTTACTTTAGTGGTATTGTGCAACAAACAGAAAGATTATGGCAATTATTTGTATATTTTAAAAAAAAAAGATGCTGTCAGGATATATATATATATATATCACTGTTAATTTTTATCCTTCCTCTTCTTTGTCTTTGAATGCTAAACTCTGCTCCTATATATAATTTGATAAGATCTTTTTCGGTATGTGAAATTGCGAAAAAATGGTTGAACCGATTGTGGTGAAAAAAAAATGTTATATATTTTTATTATTTTTTTATTATTATTCTGTATATACGAATGAATTATGTTGGGCGCCAACTACCAAACACTTTATTTCGTAAGGTAGGTTGATTTTATTATTAAATAAATTTATCCCCATAAACTGCTCAGCGGTAAGACGAAAACCCTTTCTCTCAAGATCCCTAAACTTTACCTAAAGTTTTAACTGAAGTTGGACACTTGCAACCGAAGACTTCCTGTGGCAGATTATTATTCTTTCCCTGGACCTTCAATCTACTGAGAATATTTATACATGGGATTCAAGTTCCAAAAAAAAAAAATACAATGTGCATTGATGTAATAAATAAAAAAATGACACAAATAAATTTAATGAGTGATGGTGATTATTGTTGTAAATGAAATCCTTAAATAAACCCTACCTAGTAAGGCATGCCTCCTATGTTATAAAATTAATAGAATTATTGTTGAGCAATACTTTAAAATGTTAAACTCTCACTTGAATTGTGAGGATAATATATATATATAATTATTGACACAGGAATATTTATTTAAATAAAATAACAGTATTTTAACAAAAAAATTATCCTTTATAATATGTAACAATAATTTTACGATGCTTTAATAAACAAAATATTGTTGTGAGGTTGACAAACTGTAATATTTATGGTTTGAAAACTGAAGTTATTTATCCTTCTTTAATAATTTTAGGTATTAGAGTAAATTATTTAAACCCTGAACAGGATGATTATAGATGAATTTGATCTCACCCAAAAATGTCCGATATTGCGAATGTTGACCCAAGGCTCCGCCAACAATTAAATTCCAGGCCTCAAATTCCAACAAAAATCTTCCTTGTAAACTTGCACTTGACCTTCCTCAAAGGTTAATCCTTACTTTCAGTGAAGTTTTGGCTAATGAAGATTACAATTAACCATGACAAAATATCATTAAAGGATCCCCAGATCGGGTCCTTCCTTACGCTTCCCAAAACAATTTTTCGAGTCAACAAAACAAAAACTTTAACAAAACACCGACATGTTCTTTTGGTTTTTAAATAAACAATCTCTGGCCTAGGAGAAAATATACTCGCCGAGATTTATAACAAAGAATAAAACAAACAATCTTAACCATTTAAATATTGAAAATATTACTATAAAGATAACTAAACATTATAATTTGGAGAAATGAACATAAGTCATATTTAAAATTAATTTAAATTTGGCACAAAAAAATCAAACGAGATTAGTAATCTCTTCCGCTATGGGCAATTATTTCTACAAATGACAGCCAGATGTTGTTATAAGCGTCCAAGAACATAAAATAAATTAAGATCATTACAGTTCCGAAATAAACCACTCTCTAAAGCAGATAGCGTTAAAATCACCTACCAACAAAAATAATAAACATGGTGGGCTGGCAGTTTATGAATCAAAATAAAGAAAGATGATTTAATAGGGTGAAATAAAGGTAAGTAGATTATATGTTTAATATATATTTTAATTGTAAATGAATAAATAATGAATATTCGAAACTTTAGGAGCTGTGAGTGAAATTTAAAACAAATAAACAGTAAAATTGTCAACGTTATTATATATTTGAAGAATTGAGTCAACTGACTATTAAATTTATATCATAAGTAATTCTTTTAACAAAAATAATATCACGCGATCTTGACAAACATCCACTCATTTTAAACGTTATGGGTCTGGGATTTTGGCAAAAATCGTAGCTTAAAACAAAAACCCAAATTTCCTAGCGAGTTTTCCATATTTTCATTCTATATACGCAGGCGATCATTTATTTATATCACCATGGAAACCATGATTTGTGTATAGTTGAACATGGATAGACAAAATATTTATCTTTGGTTAAAAGTAATAACTAATTTTTACTCGAGTGTTTTGTTGCAACAAATAGATAGAGAGCTAGAAGAGGGGTAATTTTAATATTCTCAGCGTGGTTTGCGGGGGCAAATAAACGTTTTGATTAAAACTAGATACCAAAAGAGCTATGTAAAGTGTATAACTTTTTACAAGTAAACTTTTAACTAGAAAGTCACCCGCCTCGGTGGCGTAGTTGGCTAACGCGCTAATCGTGTTGAGCTCGACCGCCGAGGACGGGGAGATCGAGGTTCGAATCTTGGTCGGGTGAACTAGGGGTGGTTTTTCCTAAATGGTTTTCCACTCTCGCTCCACGCAAATGCGGGCTCACTTCCTCTAAATTCAACCCTCCCAATTCCTAATCCATTAGAGTAATTAGTACTTAAGCGTATAACCCGAAAGGGTAGTAAGACGCGGTGCTAAAAAAAAAAAAAAACTAGAAAGTCAAGTGAATGCTTTTTATTGAGATATTTTTCCAATAAAAGGTTTAGAATAGATTTTAGTTCAATAATCTGCAGAAAACGCTGCAACGATTCATTACTATAATATATATATATATATATATATATTTGGTTAATATATATATATATATATATATATACATATATATTTGGTTAATATATTTACAAAAGAGTATAGGCCTGGTATTAAAAAAATAACCCAAATAAAATGTGTACTAAACATACGTATTTTATTACTTAATTACGTGTCTCGGTTTTAATGAAATTCCAATACGTTCTATATAATCAAATATATCTACTGGCGAAATATTAAATTATACCTAAAGAAACCACTATTAATAATTATATTCACATATTTAACAATGATTTAATCAAAACCAAAATTAATATTTTCTATAGTAAGCTACGAGTAATTAGAAAATATTTTTCTACTTTTGTTTAGTCTTTTACTATATTTTGGGCAAAATTACTTTAAGGCCTAATGCTTTTTTATCTGTTAGTGTCTCCTTATATCTTTGAAACTAGTTGATTGGCCTCAGATAAATCCAGCTCAAAGCCATCGGGGTAGGTTTTAAATATTACCTAGACAAAATGATCTACAATATAAAAACATAGAAATAAACACCAAAACAGCTCCATAAACAATTTCAAGAGCCCTGTAGCAACGTAATGAGGAGTTTACTATTGTGGCTCATTTATACTATTCTAAGCTTAGCAAGCTTTTTCGAAAATAGAAATAAATATATTTCAATTTGTTTCAGTTAAAACAATTAAAGTTTTCCGTTATTATATTGTTAATTTAGTATTTCTAGTATTATGAAATACTTAAGGCAGGTAAATAATGTGTACACAGTTTGTCAGCTATTTAGATATAATCCATTCTATACTATCTCGCTATACACAAAGATAACATTTGGATTGATATAGATCGATACACTTTTTATATCTTAAAATTTGAGCTAAACTATTAAGGATTGAGTTTTGTACATTATTTCTTAGAAAGTGAATCTGGATAAACAAACATATTGAAAAAGATACCAGTCTTAAAATATTTATACCATAACTTAGTATAGTAAAAACACTCTTTAAAATCAACACTATAAGATTAATAGTTTTCTGATTTCCATATTAAATTTAGCAAATATATTCAAAGTTAAGCAAATACATGAGCTAATATTAATATAATCCTATTTAATCTAGAATTTAAACAAATTGGCTTTAATGAAAATTCATTTCAAACGTTGAACTCGTTAATCTGGTTATTTGGTGTTAGGCTGGTTGGGGATTTAATCATGGCTCGGTGTACTTAGGGTGGAATTGATTATATGGCTGCTTATAGCCCGACAGGTAGTAAGAGGCGGTGCTAAAAATAATAATAATAAATAATAATAATATAATAATAATAATAATAAAATAATAATAATAATAATAAATAATAATAATAATAATAATAAAAATAATAATAATAATAATAATAATAATAATAATAATAATAATAATAATAATAATAATAAAATAATAATAATACCTATATGGTTTCATAGCTACCTCTCAAATAAATGCAACTCATTTCCTATGAACTCTATCCTTTAATGCCTAATTCATGACGTAGTTAAGTGTATACAGTCTAAGTGAGTAGTAAGACATTGTTAAAATACTGTGGTGGAAAAATATTATATGTTATGTATGTATGAATACATGAATATTAACTAATTTAAATATACATTGTTGAGCGCCAACTACCAACCCCTTTTATCTTCTGATGTAGGTAGATATTTTATTGAATAAGTAAATCCCCAGAAACTGCTCAGCGGTGATACGAAAACCCCTTCTCTCAGGACCCCCGGACTTTACCTAAAGTTTTTTTTTAAATAATTGTTGGACACTTACACCAAAGGACTCCCTGGAGAAGATTATTCCTCTTGGCTTGGACATCCAACCAACAGAAAATATTTATACCTGGGCCACAATGTTTAAATTTACCATGTACTGTACATTAATATGATAAATAAACCAATGACACCATGACATTTATATAGTGATTATAATAATTGTGAAAAAACAAATCTTTGAATAAACCCTACCTAATAAGGCATGCCTTCTATGATATAAAATAATGTAAGTATTGTGAAGCAACACTTGGAATATGATGACAAAACAGAAAATAAAATAATGAATTATTACAGAAATATTCCTTTAAATGAAATGATAATATAACAGGATTAATTTGGTTTTATATCAGATTAAAATATTGAGTTCTTTGAAAAAGATAAAATATAACTTGACAATTCGAGTAGTTGGATGATGATGGATGAATTATTTTGTCTCACCCAATAATGTAGCTTGGTGATCTCAGACTCCGGTAACTCTTATATATACTAGGTTTTATACCTCACATATTATTCTCGAAACTATCTCCTGCCCTTCCTTAAATAAGGGCTTGCTGTCAACATTATGCTTAGATATAGAAAATTAATATATTTAAGATGGCCCAAATGGATTCCATCCCTATCTTTTTTTTTAATAATTCTGAGTCAACAAAACAAAAACCTCAACAATCCACAAACATGTTCTTTCTTTTTTATATATATAATTTCCGGCCTAGGAGAAAACAGGTTGCCGAGATTTATAACCAAAAACAAACAAAAAATCCTAACTCTTTAAACAGTGAAAGTATTACCATAAAAATAGCTTACTATTATAATTTGACCAATAAACATAGATCATCTTTAAAATCAATTTAAATTTCGCACCAAAATCCAAACGAGAGTAATGATCTCTTCCGCTAGGGGCAATTATTTCTTCAAATGACAGCCATATGTTATAATCATCCAAGAACATGGAATAAATTAAGATCATAACAGTTCCGAAATGAACCACTCTCTAAGGAAGATAGCGTTAAAATCACCTACCAAAAAAAATCATGGCGGGTTGGCAGATTATGAATCAAAATAAAGAAAGATAATTTAATATAGTGCAATAAAGGTAAGTAGATTATATATATATATATATATATATATATATATATATATATAAACCATGTATTTTAATTGTAAATAAATAAATAATAAATATTCGAAACTTTAGGAGTTAGGAATGAAATTTAAAACAAATGAACAGTAATGTTGTCAACGTTATTACAAATTTAAAAAATTGAGTCAACCGTCCATTAAATTTATATTATAAGTAATTATTTTAGCAAAAATAACATCACACCCCCACATTTAAATATCCTCAGTTCTACAAGTCTTCCTCAAGAAACTTAAAAAAATCGTGTGTTTAATTTTAGAAGATACTATATATACACAATATTAAGTGAGTTATTTTAATAGCTGAAGGGCTATTATTCATCTTTATTCTTAATTGTGTATCTAATTTTCGTAAGATGCTATGCATAGGGCCTACACCAAATTAAGTGAAGTTATTTTGATAGCTGAAGAGCTTTTATTCATCTTTGCGCTACAGCATTCAATATCATTGCTATTTCTGCATAACTTTATGTGAAAGCTTATATTTGGTATGATCTTTATAAAATAAACACAGCTCTATTTTATTTTCCAAGTCAATTTGCTATAGAAAGAATCTTCCCAGACAATTCAAAAGCAATAGAGCTATTTTTTCATATTCAATACAAAAAATCATGGCTTTCGTCTAAAACTGTCTCTTTTGGCGCACCTATGAATTTAGACAAAATTAAGATAGTAGTAACTATTTGACAATGTGGGCTAACATATAATTTGACGACTATAATAAAGATAATGCTTATACACAAACGTATTCTTCTGCATCAAGTACACACGTTATATTATTACTTAATTAAATGTGGATGTGAAAGAAATAAGTAAATTTAATAATTGAGTGAATATATGTATAACTTTGTTATTAAAATTAAAAACTATATTTTTACAATATTTACCATATTTGGTCCATTCTAAACTGGCAGTGATTAGTCGACAGAGAAAGCAAGTATCTCAACTGAAACCAATGTAAAGGCAACATTGCCTAGTGCTCTACATTCAAAAGAAAAATGCTGTCTTTCTAATCCCTCAGACTTGGCCTGGTTTTTTATAAACCAGAATGTAAGCTAGCAGTGTCCATCGTGATAATTGTTTATGTTTATAGGGCAGTCTTTGCCCTTCACAATTTGTGCTGCATCACTCTTAGTTGTTTGGTTACTTTTTGCTTCTTCCTCTTCTTCTACTTTATTACACTTGACGGCCGAGCTTAACGCAGTTTCTTATAATGGTTACGTTTATTTATGCATTTGTTCAACTATTCAGGCTAAATTAAATATCTTAAAGATAATTTTTTTTGTAAAATTTGAGTTATTAAGTTTTGTGAATATGAGTTTTGTCGAAAAAATAAATCTACTAAAAAAATTATCATCTATATCAGTATTAAATATCTACAAATTAAAAATATAGAGTTTTAGGAGTCTTATTCATTTAAATTATACTTTTAGCTATTACCAGAAAAATAGATATAAATATTTGCTTTAAATTCTACTTGCTCATATTATTTGAGTAATAATATTTAATAAGTTAATATGTATGAAAATATATTTAATTTAATTAATTAAAACTAAGGAAAATTATAAAAAATATACCCTTAAAAATAGATATAGGCCTTAGTATGTTCAGATAAAATGTTTCAATTCAATTTATAGAACATTACATATATTTATTTACACTTGGCTATGTATATAATTATTTATACATTAATATATTTTATGTTTGTACCCAGCCATAAATATATAATAAACATATATACATAGTTAGATATATTGTGTGATTATGTCTGTGAAATAGTGTAATGTAATTGTTAAATATTTATTATTTATTATATCTTAAAATATTAGAAGCTAGTCAAAATGGGTGATTTTAAAATAAAGTTTTAAAATATCTATACTAAATATTAAAATGGAAATTAAAAATAAATTAAGTTTAATAATCTTCCCCCCCCTAACCTCTCCTACGCAAATAAATTCTAATAAATTTATGATGACCTCCACCTAAAAAATACTTTTATCATCATCTCTGTTTCAGTTGTTTATGAACTGACAATTATAAAAGCAATAGCCATTGAGAGACACACTTTTAGATGCTCTGCTCTTTTTCGCATCATCATTTAATTCCCCTGGTTATTTCCAGAGCAAGATGGTTGTAAACACTTGTAAAAACTTCTGCAAAACCATTGTCATCTTTATCTTTTTTTTCCCCTCCTCATCCTCCTACTTTCTTTTCATCCATCATTGTGCTAGAATCATCACGCTCCATTTCAGGGATGGCTTGAATAAAGCCATGTTCATTCAGCCGTCAAAATAGTTCTCAACATTCATTTTTTTTAAATATTACTAGCCATTCACCGCGCAGGGGTCGCTTCAGCGTATAAAAGGCTCCCATCCTCAACCATGCCATTTCATTACAGAATATATCTTCAAAGGTAAAGTATCGTCGAAGATAACCACCATCCGAGAACCCCATCCACAGAAAGGATTAAGTGCTTGGTTAAGTGTATTCTGGAACGGGGCTCTTAGAAGTGTTGTGTCTATAACTCCACGATGGTTTTGAAAGCGTGGATTCTGGTCTTTACCATTTCTTTCGCGAGTGGATATTCTATAGACAGCCAAGTGAGTTGGAGTCCCAAGCCGAGCGAAGCGAGTTTTCTGGAAGAAAGCTCGAGCGTCGAGCAACTGCCAGTTCAAGGAGACGTCATCCCAACATGGGCCAAATGCCCAGACGGTGAAGAGGATGCAACCAACTCTTCCATCGCCTGCCACGGAACAAAGATCTTGAAACGAGTAGTGGATCAGTGGCTTGAGACTCCAAGATCCTTTCGTATTTATGACGGTGTTGATCTAGTGAAGCTCAGTGAAGAGTCGGTCTCAACGTCTAGAAACCTGGTGGATGAGGATGTGGGTGTTCTAGGGAGATTGTCTAGGTTCATCAGCAGCCACGAACTCAGAATACAGCTCAAAGATTTCTTACCTTCCAGAGATTCTATGGCCAAAATGTTGAAGAATGTGGGAACGGATGAGGGTGAGTGATTCTACAATTGTTGTACTTATTGCATTCATTGTGTTTGGTGAGAATTATCTAATTTGTAATGGTTTAAATGTCATCATTGAGCTACCTATTATGAAACCCTCTCTATTAGTGATTTTATTAAATAATCAATACATTTTGTTTATTTTAATTTTGTAATCTTGGATGAGTCACGGGAAATGATAGATCTATTAGCATGCCAAAGATGTGCTATAGTAGTCATTTAAAACTTATCATAAACATATAAAATATATAACATATTTTTATCAACAGTATAAACATTATTACTTATTATTTAAAGCATTTTGTATAAAATATTGTCAAATACTATTTTTGCTTTTCATATAATTTAAAATAATTATTCATCGCAAGATATAATTATTGTATATTATACAAACCACTAGTGATAATCATATCGGGAGGTAAAAATGTCCATTAGCTCTAGTATTTATTATATTGGGAACGCAAATATCAATTGATAAAATCACTTCACTAGGATGTATATTCAGATTGCATGGCCTATTTTAATGGATATTAATGATGTACCCACATATAAATGTTTTACTTATCGTTACACCAAGCTATTGCTGGTGCATTGCCTGTTAATCGACCCCAAAATATCTATCATATTCTTACATATTTCTTGTTAAACTATTTAATATAAAACACTTTACCGAATTCCGATTTATTAAATATAAACTTTAAGCTGTATAGCTCTGGTGGCGTTCACACTATGTTTAAACATGTGCAATAATCTCTGCGTGAGTCCTTGGTTCAAATACCAGTGTTGTCAATAAACTAAACTCTATGAATTGTTAGTACACTTCCAAACGTTCTAAAAATATGAAATTGGGCAAGCAGATAGAGGGATCCCACCATACAACCAGAAACATACAAAAATGGGAAATTCCTAATAGGGCCCCGGGAATTAGGAGTCTGTAAAGGAAAATAATTTTTGTGGTGTGTACAATTGAGATTTGTCACAGGTATAGAGATAATTTCATATAACTATAAAAGTTCTAGCATTTGAAATTTCAAAGCGGGGGTTTGGAAATGGTAAAGATGGTACTCAACATTTTCGAAGCTAGTCGAAGCTATTCTATATGTTGTATAAAGCTAAAATTTGGCAGGCGGTTATACAACTTTAAATAAGATAAAAAACTAAAATTTGTGAGGGGTGTAAAGAAATACTCAAAATAATTAAAGCTTTTTTAATATCGGACTTTTTAGGTTGAGATTTGTGAAAGTTTTTTTTAAGCTTCCAAAATAATATACATCTTTTTATTACTGTTGTGGATGATTGAAATGGTCATACATTTATATGAGGGTCACCCTAAACTGGATTAAAAAATTTTACTTTTAAAATGAAGGACATAAATTGTGGGTATGGGGGTGGTAGTGGCTCCCAAAATTTTCACAGCTAATAAAACAAAACTTTTAGAATATGATAAAAATGCAAATATTCTAAAACATAAAAAGAAAATTAAAACTTATCGGTAGATCGATGGTAGACAATTAAAATTTGGCAGTGAGGTTAAAATACTCAAATTTGTAAATTTACATCCTCCACTCAAACACCCTTTACCCCAAAACATTAGTTTGGAAATGAAAAGTTTTCTGATTATTCTGGCTATTAATTTCTAGTCAAGTGTTTGGGGGGATAGGGAATAGGAGGGGAGTCAGGGCCGGGTTGGGATGAACATTTTCTTAAACACAAACTCAAAACAAAAAGCTCATATAGTAGAAAATTTATGTTTTATAATAAGGTTAAAAATAAACTTCAACTATGCTATAAAGATACCAAGGTTTTCAAATTTAAAAATTAATCTTAGGAAGATAGGGATATCAAAAATTAATATAAAAAGAGGTTGCCTGCTTTATGAAAAAAGTAAATATTTATAATCATATATTTATATCATCCCGTTTATTAAATAATACCGAAAATCTGAAATTCTAAAATGTGGCCAGCAAAGGGGTATCCAATATTTCACGAACTAATTGAAAAATCTTTGTCTAGATGTGTTAAAAATTGTGCTCTTGCAGGTAAAGAGATATTACTGGATAACCAGATGTTTTTTGTACATTTAGATGTAAGTCTTGGGAATAGGATAATGAGAAATTGATACAACTAATAAAAAACACTGCTTTTCTGTTTAGTTGAAAATTGAAAGTTGGCAGACATGGTAAAGAACACTACAGTGTACCTAAGATGTTTTAAAATGTCAAAGCTATGATAGCAAGAGTATATTTAAAACTTACAAAATAAGCAAAAATACATTTTTCAGAATGGAATATAATTTAAATTCGACAGGCAGGTAAAAGGACCAAATTACAAAAAAGATTGTAAAAAAACTACATTCCAAATTAATAGCCAAGGCAATAGAAGGGATGAAAATTTAATGGAAAAAAGGTAGCTTTTTGTTGTGGTAGAAAATTACAATTTTGTAGGAAATAGAAAAAATTACTAAACATAAATGAACACAAAAACTAGGATTTTGTTAATGATGGTATGATAGCATTGAGATTAGACTATATGTATAAAGTTCTAGTGTAAAATCAGTGCTACCTGGGAGTGACAAAAAAAAACTCGTGGCTTCATAGCTCAGTGAATAGTGATGCTGTTTGGTAAACTACGATGCTTGTTGTTCTAAATATTTCTGCACCCGAGCTTACTATTTCATTTGTGCTCTTTGGTGAGTTCTGGTGTCATTTTTACCTTCTCATATCAAAAATTGGTAATATCATCTTAAAAACTTCCATCTCGAAATTATGATGAAGATTCACGTTGTGGGTGTGTCTTAACCCTAAAAGGGGAGTTTAAATGTATGCCTGTCTCTTACCCCAAGTCTGAAATAGTTTGATGGATTTTGTTGTAAATTGATATATACCTAAGGAAATATTTTTATTTTTGACCTTTATCAATAATTTAAGAATAGTTTAGTAAGTAATTTATTATTTACAAATATTTCGAAAATGTCTTTAATGATTTTGTTTAAAAATGATATCTAGTGAGTACTTGACATCCCAAATAACACTCTATACTTGGTTTGTGTGTAAATATTCGTTATAGGGAAGTTTTCTAGTAAGTGATTGTCAAAAACCCAATTAATATTAATACATATTATTATATTATATTATATTATATTTTAATATAATATAAAATATTAGTATATTTATTTTGTTTAAAAGATATATTTTGGGAACGTTTTAAATGAAAAATAAAACAGTACATCTCTTTTTTGGGGGAGAATTTGTTTAAGGGTATTTTACAGATGATTAATTCTGTTTTAATTAGCATGTTCTAAAAAATGGCACTATAAATTCTCACTAAAAGGGGTATCTGTGAATTTCTTTACAATGTAAATAAGTATATACATATACGTTGTTCTAAATAATAATTTTATAGTATATCACTAATGAATAAATTAGTTTAATGGTAGGCCTATAACCAGATGGAAAAAAAAATTTAGCTACCAGAAACTAGCCTTAAGGATTGAGTTCAAAATAGGGATCTGGAAATATTTTTTCATGATTAACAGGACAATATTTCTATTTTTAAAAATTAAAATTATTTTTATGTAATTTACTAATAAATAATTTAAGAAAATTTGAAAATTGCTAAATTTATTTAACATTAACAAATTGGTTTAAGATGTATTTGGTATTCGCAACTGCTGAATTCACTGCCCAAAATGTTTAACAATAAGGCGTTGAGGGTATGATTTTATATACACTCTGCGTTGTGGGTATTTATTTTGGCCAACGTGGTGACCTGGTGGTCTAGGGGTAAGGTGTCAGACTTCTGTGCTGAGGGTCCGGGGTTCAATCCTTGGTCTCGGCACAGATTTATCTGATTGCCAAACCCTTCCTTCACCACGGTTAGAGTAAAACGCCCACAACGCATTCTGGGAATTTTAATTTGCTCAATAGCCGTAAAAGTATCGTTACTCACTTTGAGGGTATTAAAAATACCCACAACACGTTTTGATCATTCCAGCTATACTCACAATTCTTTCTGAGTATTTCTCATTTTTAACCAAAATGTATTGTGGTATTTCTAATTTAAAGTTTTTCAGCAAATTTATTATTTGTCTTGCTGTTTTTTAATGCTATAATTTTTCAATTTTTATCATAATACTTTTTTACTATACAATTTTTTAATTTGGAAATTAACCTATCCAATGTTCTTTTAAATTTGTGTTGATTAGCTCTATGAAAATACTATTATTACTTAATGAAATTCTATGCCATAAGTAATAAATAAAGTAGAAAATATTTCTATTCTACTATTCTCATATCGTTGATTGATATGTATTTATTCATACATGCATTACTATTATGGCATTTGGAATTACATTAAAATTTCTATTTGGCACAAGAAAAAGAATTATATTTACATCCTTTACTACAACTGAATTTCAAAAAACCTTGTTTTGACCCAGTTTAAATTATAGGTTCCCACCAGGAACGTCAGCCAGTTTGAGGAATTTATAAGTTTATAAATTTCAATGCTAGGATATAATTGTTCTATCTTATATTTGTCTCAACTATAGCCATCACAGCGGCAAGTACGTCACCAGGACCAAATCGTCTGCGATCCACCTCTGAAATATATTTACTAAAACATTATCACCAACAGAGACTGGTTGAGACTTCTGATGAGAATTCTCTACCATTCTCTAAGCTTGTTACTACTATCAACGTTTACTGCTATTCCAAGAGCTACCAATGGTAGTTTTATTTACGCCAAATTGACAAAAAAGAATCTCAGATTCTGGTAATGAGGTACATGTTGAATGAAAGTATTTCGCACATTCGAAGCAGAATTTAATTCTTTATGTTTCTTGGTGCACCTTCCTCGTCAGTCTATATTTTCTGAAATATCTTAGTCATTACATTCATTGACGTTTTCATCTTCTATATTTTCATTTTATATTAGTTGACATTCTCGCTAATTTTCACTCAAATTCTGCGGGATATTATATTGGTGTTCTCCAAGTTCCTCTTCAGTAGTAAACTCTCAATCTACATTAGCAGGCAAGTAGGAATCAATTAAATCACTTTTCTGGCCGAACAAAGCTTCGTAAGGAGTCCTCTCCATACAAATGTGCTAACTGCTATTTTTTTGATCTTTGGGCAAATTGAAGACCTGAAACCCAACTCATTGAATTGTTGCCCTTTGTCCTGACCACCAATCTGTCTCGTAAACCTTGATTAGCTCGCTTGACTGATCCTTTGCTTTTGAAGTGGCGTGGTTTTCCGTGAATGATCTTGATTTCGTTCCATTTAGCTAATAGATCTTCTATCAACTAATTTTTTAAATATGTATTATATGTGCATATAACATCAAATACGTTTAAATATAGTAAAAATATATGCTCGTGCACCTTGTTGCAAAATTCACGGCAATTATCTATTTAAATTAAATTTGGAGCTCTAAGCAACCAAAATAATTTCAAAATAACGTCTGCTACTTCATCTTCTTTTAGTTTTTAATGAACATAATACAAGGGACTTTGTCGAATGATCTTGGTAATTCAGGATAAACTTATAATCTCCATCAGGCTCCGTTTGCATACCAATAAGATATACCTGAAAATATAAATAAAAGTTTTTAATATTTTGCATTATAAAATGTTAACTCTATTTAAATAATAAGTAATATGAACTAATAATATATTATTATAAACCAATAATATTATTTTAGAAGGAATATTTTCCCTTATACTATTGTTTACTTAAATTACTATATCCAAACAATTTCTTGGCTGACGGAAACCACAAAATGATAACAGATAGCTAAAAATTGGAAAAATGTATTAAAAAATACACGCATTAAAAGTGATTAAAATGGTAATATTAATAGAAATATTAAGCAAAAAGGAATAAATTATAATAAAAAGTATAAATACTTGACATCGTGAGTTAAGGGAAGGCATGACTATTGGTTTCACTACAAGTCATTCTTCTTTAGAGCGCAAGACTGACATAGGTTTAAATACACATAGGTTACTTCCCTCATTATGTGACAATATTTTCTTTTAACTCTATTTCCATATATTTTATTTTTTATGGCCTAATTTAGTATTTGCAGACTCAATTATATCAAGCATCTCCCTGTTTATGCGAAATTATTTTATTTCTCTTGCTTGAATCAACTTATGATTTTCCTCTAAAACAATAACGTTAAAACTTTTAAGTTGACGCTGGTTCTTAGCAAATATAGAAATTCCATTCCGTTTTTTCTCCCTCCATTCTTTTGTCTGTTGCTAAACATCCATGTATCTGTCATCACTCATTAAAAGTGCTCTACTAGCCTTATGACACAGCAATTCAGTTAATCACCTCTCAGAATCCTCCCTTATCATGCTAGTGTCTCTCCCACCTGATGTAAGCTGAGGGAGAGGAGACAAAATATGGAGGAGGTTTGGAGGGAGATAATTGACACGTTATGTCTTGTCGCTGCAGAGATGACTCACAACTGCTATTGTATTATTCGTCAATACATCAACAAGAGAATTAATACTTCGTGTTGTAGGTAAAAGCCACACACTGAGTGCGTTGTGGGTATAACTGGAATGATCACAGTGCATTATGGGTAATACCAACAAAGCAAATAACAATGCGATTACGGCTATTGAGCCAATTAGAATTTCCATAACAAGTTGTAGGAGTTTTCTGCTACCCAGTGGCTGAAATAATTACCCAAAATGTATTGTGTAAATATAATCATACCCAAGACGCACCGTTGTTAAAAAAAAAAGGTCAATGGGTAAATCCGTCGATTGCGAATAACATATTGTAAGCACCCTACCATACACCCTCCAATCCTAGAGTGGATCAATACCAAGACGCAGAGATTATATTTATATTTTCGTGTGACGTCTTCAAAGTGTTCACCCTACTCAGTGATCGTCGGCAGACACGATCATTGATCTCGGGACCAGCAGATGTCATAGAACCTAAATATTAAAAAGGGAGGTAGTACAGGAACACAACCGAATATTATTGGATTGATAAATGGTCAGACTTTCTGAGAGCCTGGATGATTTAGTGAATTGTGCCAGTGTTGGATTGAGACATGTGACATAATACAATAATAAGATACAAAGCACAACATAATGAGACGTACCCCCTCTAAAACTAACAATGGTTCATATACGAAAATTACAAATCGTCTCCCTGACGACGAATAGCAAAATTTATGTAACAATATAACATAAAATATGTTAATTTAATACCATTATTTAGTTTTGTTTCTGGTTGAAGTACAATAATTAGCTATAAGATTGATAAAAAAAAGCGTATTATTAAAGTCTTGTGAAACCTAGCTAGGTGTTATTTAAACAAACTCATTTACTGTCTCCCAGAGGGATAAAAAAATTGACGCTTGAAAAAAGCAGCATGGATTCCCTTTGTTATTTTGACAAAAATGTATTAATTACGGTATAATTATACTTTTTGAGTTAATCTCCTTTAAATAAGGAATATCTGTTCACGGAGTAAAGTACTTAAGTCTTACTTGTTTGTGGGGTGATGCGCCCTCCATAAAAGTTGATAGGTTGAAAAGAATAAATCTTCTATATGTTCGCCACTAATGGTGGAAATATGGTATTCCAGCAACTGCTGACCTAAGCTGTTGGTTTGTTGTTGCTAACCCAGTGGGTTCACTATAGAAATACCTTTAATAAGTAGCGAGACTTGTTCCTCACCAAATGTCGGTGTTACTAGTACCGCAATAATTGCTATAGTTTAGAAATATACTGTTCATAAATATGTTTTGAGGTATAACACCTTGACATTAGAAAATGGTCCGGGAACCTCAGCTAATTATGCAAATCTCTAACACAAATCTATTTATAAACTTAATTTGATAGGAATTCCACTATAAAAAGGATATTTTACAAATTTATAGTTTTCAAAACCAGAGCAATTAGGAATACATTTAGTCCAAAAAGGGATGAGACTACTGGGAAGTAGAAAGGTTATATGAAGATGAGTCGCATACTCATAACAAGACGTTGTTAGGACAATCAAGTCTCGTATATAACGGTGGGGAGGGCGTGAAGCGTGAATAGGAGAATCTAGAACCGTGTTCTAGGGCCCGAGCAATGTTAGGAAGATACCCTTGGAAATATTTAGTTGCAGGTGGAGGGATAACATTAGAAGAGATCTGAATAGAGATTGAGTGTAATGAGGTGGACTGGATATAACTATCTCAAGGTAGGGATAGGGTGTAATGAGGTGGACTAGATAGAACTATGCTCAAGGTAGGGATAGGTGTGTAAATGAGGTAGGAATAGGTAGAACTAGCTCAAGATAGGGATAGGGTGTAATGAGGTGGACTAGATAGAACTAGCTCAAGAAAAGGAATAGGTGTGTAATGAGGGGATGATGATAAGTAGAACTAGCTCTTATAGGGAATAGGTGTAATAGGGATGATTAACTGTAAGAATAGTAATATAGAACTGCTAATAGAGATATAATGAATAAACTAGCTCTATAGATAGGGATATAGAACTGCATGATTCTTTACGAGTGCGCAATAAACTTCGAGTTCCTAGTGCATACTAAAACACAATAAGTTAAAATTTAAACTATTTTCATGGGGAAAATATTAAAGAAATCTATTAATAATTTTCTATTAATAATCTTAAATTTAAAGTTAAAACCTCCTTCAAAACAACCAGGTAAATAATTCAATATTAAAATATGGCATTTAAAGCACGTTGTAATGACAATATCTTATCAGCCTCTTAAATCTAAATAGCGAAAGTAATACGCTATTTTATTAAAAACTTAATAAAACTAATATTTGTTTAGCTGTAGCGTTTCAATATGTTCCCAAGATATTTCTTCACTCTTTCCTCTTTGGAAGTAAACAAGTGTGGAAGGAGCGAGTAGTTCATTACAATACATACCTAGCAGAACATTACTGATGTATGTATCAGTGAGCGAACACCCACACTCAGTGGAGATCTCGTAGGGGTATCATGCTCACACCACGTCGGGAACTTATAATTACTTTTGGTTCAATTAATTATACTCTCGAATGAGATCTAGTGAAGGTTACATATTTATCTAGTATCGAACATACAGATTAACTGTTTTAAATTAAAAAAACTACGGTTGATATTGTGTCTCGTAATCACTTTGTTCAGAGAATTGATAACATTCAATATATAATAATTGATATTACATGATTGATCTCAATATTCATCCAATAATAGCTCACTCACACCCACATCACCGAATAACAGACAGGACATGGTGATTAATTAGGTGATAAAACCCTGAGATGTAAGATCCCACAAGACAATGCTGTCACCCAAACGTGCTGGCTTGGTTCAATAATGGTTGCGTGTGTGGAAAATGAGCTCTGAGGTGAACTTATTCTTATGCTCTTCACTATGTGGGGATACGGTAAGGCTATTGATCAATTGTCTGTCAGGATACTATCTATAATGATCCCTAGCCTTTGTTGAGATAATATGAAACAATTAAGCAATTGACTAATTTTCCCCTGGAATTGTCCACCAAAGATCAATGAAAATGGTGGGCAAGCGGGTTGAGGTGTCAATCTCATTTGCTCTGGTTGGATGGTGTCGTGGGGGTCAGGTTTCGTGTCCAGCCTGCTGTGTGTACTGAGGTTGTCGTATCCCTAAATGGCTCCCAACTCTCCCTCAATGCAAATGAGGATACATTTACAGTAAAGCTTTATCGTTGCTATCCCTACCCTTTCAGTTTAGATCTGCGGATGCCATGGAAGGTTAGTGCTCTAAGATCCAGTGATCAGAAATAAATCATTTTAACTTTACTTCTGTCTTTGAAAAATGTCGAGAGTGATATTTATTAAATTTACACTTTTTATATTGGTTTCTAAAAATCCCTTGTAATATATTTGACTAAGGCTATTAGCTGCTATTATAATAATAACATCGTCGGCAGATTAATGAATGTGCATATAGTTACTAGTTTGTGACCGTTTTCCTAGAGGAAATTTTCTCTGCCACTTGGTTTCTAATATTGTACCCGGGAAAATTCTGGTGCCGTTTTAGTGAATTTCCTTTTTTCAGCTACCTTTCCTATACGTGTTTTCTAAGACTAGACATTTTATTTTGAACACTGTCACGTAAACTTGTAAAACAATAAAAATACCTTATTTATCTATAACAATAACTTATATATTATAATACACTATTTAGTTTGGACTTTGAAACGACAGTTTTATATTATTCTACCCACGACTTACAGACTTTATTTGAATTGAAAATATCATACGTAGCTAAACAACAAAACATTTTACAGAAGTTTACATATCCGAATAATATGGCTTACACATAAATATAACTCTTCTATAACTTGATTTTCTTATGAATGTAATTTGGAACACCTTTAGAAACTAATAAAACATATGTTTTGTTCTACATTGATGAAATCTATTATACAATTAGTGTGATTTTATAGGGATTGGTAATAGACAATATACTTATTATCCAAAGTGACAGCCACAGATCACATGACTTGACCTGTGAATATAGGGTGTAATGAGGTGGACTGGGTAGAACTAGTTCAAGATAGGGATAGGGTGTAATGAGGTATACTGGATATAACTAGTTCAAAATAGGGATAGGGTGTAATGAGGTGGACTAGATGTAACTAGCTCAATATAGGGATAGGATGTAATAAGGTGGACTGGATAGAACGGATTTTCAAGCTGTAAGACATGTTCATTCTTGAGATAATGGGGGTATAGTCACTACCTATTTCAAAACAGGATTATCTAAACTTGAAATGGGAATTCTGAATTAATTAACCATGGGGGGGTTTTTGAACCACAAACAACTTATTAACACTGTTACAACCCTCAAATAGTATTTATATCATCAATAAAAAGTGTCAGTTCCCGATCAAATGATTTTAAGCATGAATATATAGTTGGTGTGTTTTGTAACTTTTATAACTGGTAAAAAGTTCCTGTCCTTCGAAATCGCACTCATAAATTTTTTATATACTTCATATAAAACCCATTAATTAAATACGAGGAATAACTAATCCATGCCTAGGTGATTAAAAACGTCCATCATGACACTTAAAGACAAGAAATAAAAATAATTAAACAAGTATCTCTAATGTTATTATCTTCTTGATCTTAATAGCGCCAGGATTATTAAAGAAGTTAGCACAGTTCAACATTCCTGTTAATCCGCTTTGGTTCTTGAAGAGGATGGTCATGTCTTCTTCTTTTATTTGAAAACATGACAGTCTGACAGCCTTTAAGTATGCCACAATATTACTAAAAATGGACATGTTCATCAACTAGGAAAAGTTGCTAGAGCTCATTTCAATCATGCATACGTCAAGCTATGTGGTATTCAGCCGCCACGATGTAGGCCTATATTACCAATACTAAAAAATAACACTAATAATATAGTAATAAAATTGTGCAACATAGCACAAGCATTATCATATTGGGTATTATACCCTCAAAGAATATTTTCATAAATAATTTATAAGTAAAATGCCCTTAAATTAATAAGTTTCCCCATTAAAACAAATGCATTATATTGTCTATCACAATTTAAATGTTCAAACATTTGTTATTTTTAAGCTACCTTAAAATTATTTGTAGTTTGTAAAAATAAAAACGTATTCTTAACTATCATTAAGAAAACTATCCCCAAATATCAATTTTGAACTAAATCTTGAAGGCCAGTCTCGAAAAATTTCAAATTTTCTATAATTGGTCTTTAGTAGACTAACCTTGAATTGATTTACTTTATAAATATGAACAAACATTTCTCTACAGTCTCCCGGTACCAATTTTAAACAAAATTGTCAGAGCTATTTACAATTTTATTAACAAACATCAGTTATCATTAAATTATTATAAAATTATTTGTTTTTAGAAAAACAAATATATTTAATTATTTATATTGTAAAAAAACCAAATACTAATTTTCTACCATATCTCTAGACTCAATTATTATGAATCTTAAAACAACCTTTAATCTAATTTTTCATCGAGAACCAGTTAACTTTTTCATGTCAAACATTCACCAAATATAAGTTTCAAACAAAATCCTTAGAGCCATTTTCAAAATAGCTCGAATTTTCCTAAATTGCTCATCAGTAAACCAACCTTTAACTAATTTCTCACCCGCCTCGGTGGCGTAGTTGGCTAACGCGCTAGTCCTGTTGAGCCAGACCGCCGAGGACGGGAGATCGAGGTTCGAATCTCGCTCGGGTGACCTGGGGTGGTTTTTCCTAAATGGTTTTCCACTCTCCCTCCACGCAAATGTGGGTTCACTTCCTCTAAATTCAACCTTCCCAATTCCTAGTACATTAGTGTAATTAGTACTTAAGCGTATAACCCGAACGGGTAGTAAGACGCGGTGCTAGATAATAATAATAAAAAACTAATTTCTCACTAAAAAAACCCAAATATACCGGGTTATTTGGGATTTTTTTTTTTTAGCACCGCGTCTTACTACCCGTTCGGGTTATACGCTTAAGTACTAATTACACTAATGGATTAGGAATTGAGTAGGTTGAATTTAAAGGAAGTGAACCCGCATTTGCGTGGAGGGAGAGTGGAAAACCATTTAGGAAAAACCACCCCCAGTTCACCCGACCGAGATTCGAGCCTCGATCTCCCCGTCCTCAGTGGTCTGGCTCAACACGACTGGCGCGTTAGCCAACTACGCCACCGAGGCGGGTTTATTTGGGATGTTAAACATTCTTTGGATATCGAATTTAAACAAATTATTTAGAGACATTTTAGAACAATATGAATATCCATTCGGGTTACACGAAAAGTAATAATTACGATAGTATTCTAGGCAGTAAGAAGGCTTAATATAGAGTTAGTGTACCCACATCTACGTGGAAGGAGAGTGTAAAACCATTTAGAAACAATTCCATCAGTATGTCAAAACGGGATACAATCTTTGATCTCACCGTTATCGGCAGCCCAGTATATTGCGAGAGTGAAGCTATAGACCATTTGACCTGATGTGGGGGTAAGACAAGTCGTGTGGTAGGACGAGGGGCTAATCCACACATATTCTCTTCTGTTCCAGTGACGGGGCGCCGAAAGGATAAAGGAGGTGGTGGCGGGGCACTCATGGCTATGGGTCTCATGATGAAGGGGATGATGGGTGCTCTAGGCCTGGGTGGTGTCGGTCTACTGGCCATGAAGGCACTCATGGTCAGCGGCATGGCCTTCATGCTGGCTGCTATTGTAGGCATCAAGGGACTCACCTCCAAGGACGACGGCGGGGGAACCCATCACGTCAATGTGGTGCCAGTGCACCATGGTGGCGAACACGGACACTACAAGAAGAAAAGATCGATAGATGATATGGTCGAGCCGTACCGTGGCTACTTCGCGGATAAATAGTTACTCGCGTCGTGGACAGGTAGCAGTGCCAGTCATTGATTCTGTTCGTTTTCTATTGTTAAGGTTTTTATTTCAAGGTTGTACAAATGTTACTATATAGAGTTTTTAGTAAATTATTTATATTTAGAATATTAATTATAGATTTTTGATATACATGCAAAATATAATGCCATATTAACATTGTTTTATTCAATTAAATAGTTAAATAATGTAAAAAAATCAAAAAGTTCCAATAAAAATATTAAAATCTGTAGATTAAGTTCATGCCTCAACGTTTTGATTTTTTCTCTACACCCTTAGTCACAATGATAATAATTCCTTAAGCTAATTTAACGTAATAAAAATATTTAATCACTAAGACTATTAAAAATATTCTACTATATACTAAACTAAACAAAGAATATACTGTCATATTGTGAAATGAACAAAATATGGAAACCATAAGATAGCTCATTTGTAGTAAATGTCAGTAACGTAATAGCTTAGTTTATCATGATCTATAATATAATACAATTACAAATACAATTAAAGCAAAGTATTAATTTAATTACTTAATTCCACTTACAGACACCTCCTACTTGAAGGTAGATCTACTAAAACTGCGGTATTTCATAAAGAGATGGCCACTCTATGGTTTAAATATGTCTAAAGCCACCGTCAATAATTGTAGTTTTAAAAATCTCCTTGGAATCTATCAATTATAATTTGTATTCAACAACGAACTTACTTTGATTAAAAATATCTTTATTTAGCAAGGTCCTAAAATATCAAAATAAGTATAAAATCATAACTTCATAATAGGGCGTTCAAGAATTACGTAGCATCATTTTGGCCATTTTGGACTCCTTCCTCCCTTTTGTAATAAAATACAAGTAAACGCCTGACCCCTTTTCCCTCCCCCTCTCTTGCTTAAGTTACATTAAAAACTTATAAAAATTATAATATTATATGTGAAAATAATTTTAATTTACATTTAATTTAAATTATTTAAAAATGTATTAGTGTGTACATGAATTATTATAGTTATAAGAATCTCTAAGCCACTCTTAATCTGGTGACCAAGGTTCCTGAATCCCCGTCTCAACTATTTTAATTATTATGTGTCCATTTGGCGTGCGCCATTCTTTACCGTCTCTCTCTCTCTTACGCAAGAATTGTTCTTGCCCCCACTCCCCCCTTGTTAGCAAAATAAAGCAAATCTCCCTAAGATGCTTACATAATATTTAAACGCCACCTAAAGGATGTATCCATACATAAAATGTGTAAACAAATGTATAGTAATAATAATTTTATTAATTTTAGTCTGTTTCTGATCAATGAAATTTCTTTCCTTTTAATGATTTTTAATATAAAATCACATACACTACCTAAATAAACCTAGATTATTTTTCCAACTTAAAACTAATACTAGAAAACTTATATTTTTCAGACCAATATTACACTAAAAAATCGCCCTGATCAGGTATCAAATCAATTCTTATATAAAAAAATTGAATAATTCGTATATAATATACTATTTGTATGTATCTCAAAATATTTCAATGCTACTTCAAAGTTTAGATAGCAAATATGTTATAAATTGTCTTACCTTGAGGTAGGCGTGACTTGATAAGAACAAATGAACAAAGGTAAGAATCAAAATATTACACATTCTTGTGAATGTCCATGTGTTTCAAGCTTAGTCTGTAAGTAGATCTCAAAGTTGTCATTTAGATAAACGCACAATTTAATATACGTCTAAAGTATTCATACCGCGGATATAATCTTAATATAAATTCTTACAAAATTGAAAAAAGCTAATCCAGTCAATTTGCTCAATCATTAATTTCAACTACACATTTTTTGTTTGTTTTATAAACCAAATAAATAAAATGATTATAGATATTTACAATAGATGTATTTATTTATTGATACATCAATTCACATATCTTATGATCAGTTACTATGATATCAATATTATGTATTTGTATGAGCCTGTGTTAGATGTTTAGAGAACTCACCACATGGATATCACATCTCCTAGAAAGGTGTTATAGCTTGTACCAGACGTCATGTCGTGAAGAGTGTTTCTGCATTATACTTTGAAGAACAGTGGAAATGGAATCATTCAACTTATTTTAAGAATAAACAAATTATAAAAAAATTGCTTAAAAATGAATCATTATTAAATTTTTCCTAATAAGTTGTCAAATAGTAAATAATGGAGAATACCCGACCTCGATACTATTTATTGTTATCTAATTTCTTGGTTAGTCAGCCTTTATAGAAGCTCTTTAATTCTAGATATGAGTAACTTCATGAAAATATGTATTTTTTGGAGTAAAAATATACCTATAAAATATATACATTTTTACATAGCTCAATTTAAAAAAAATATTACATAAAATATATTATTATTTTGTAAAACTACACTTATAATTTACTTATTTACTTATATATATATATAAAGTTTGTTCATAATGTATTTTAATTGTAAGTTATTATTTAATTAATTTGTGATTAATCTGCAATATGAATAGTAAACTCTTTTTTTATACAATACTAACCTAAACCTTATGATAATATTTTAAAATATAATGGCCATCCTTAAGGGCAACCATTGTAAAAACGTTAGTTAAAATTAAGTTACTAAGCTCGTAATTCATTTCAAACTTGTATATTTATATATAACTTGAAATACCGCACGGCTCTGCCCGTGACCCACTGTGGTGTAAGAATTATATAAGCCCCACCCCCCTACCCCAATGGTGCCCGATTTAATTTTGAAATTTTTCCTATGAAACGTAATTCTAAGCCAGATTAAAAATATGTTGTTAAAATATTTGTTAGAAATAGCCTAATTTAAAAGCTAATCAAAAATTTAAAAATCCTGCTTCGAGGTGTATTTGGACCCCCTTCCGTCCACCTATGTTAAAAATATCAGATCTCTGCATGCCGTATATTTGGCTGGGCATCGCATACAAACACACACACACACAAACACTTCCTTTTATTATTATAGATAGCTTGGAACATTTTCAAAAGTCTAATTTTCATAGTATAGCTCTAAATTACTATATTAGCTTTCACGTATTAATACTTCAAGTCATGTGATTTGTAAATGATCATATTAGAGATAGTATTAACATCTATAAAATAAGAAATATATAACTATGTTATCAATGATGTCAGCAAAAAAATTGATTGTATTTTATAATTAGCACTTACTTTGAAAATTGCTCAGTATTTAACAAAAAGAAAAAAACTGCATCACCGTGTGGAATGTGGACCGTGAACAAAAATGATGATAAATTCCCCCAAAAGTAGAGCAAGAAATTTAGGGTAAGCTGAAGTTCTCTTGACCTACTACTTTGTTTTCATTGTTTATCGGCTAAGATTCTGTTTCTAGTTTTTTTCTTATCAAAGGTAGCACAATACAAACCAGGTGGTCATGTTTGCTTTCTCTGAACCAGTCCCTATAACCGTATATAAAACAAGATTACACTCATTTTCCTTTCCACAACATACTTAGACTCGTGACAGGAACAATGCCTTCAAATTGTGACAAGAGCCCTAGAATGTCTGTTATATCTGCTCATTATGTTCTTATGACAAATGAGTTTGAATAATTTCACTCCTTTATATTTTATATTGGTTTAGTCAATTAAATATAATGTCAATTACAACACCCATAAGATATTAATATTTTTATTAGTAAAATTAGTTGTCACTCTGCTAAATGACATATGCTATAGTAATATTATTGATATAATTAAAAGTATTTATCCAGAAAAAATTTCTTTCTGGCCTCTGGCCTCTTCACCGTTAATAACTTTTTAAGTAACCAAATAAAGTATCTGTCATTTAGATTAATTAAACTTGTGCTACTTAATGATATTTTAATTCTTATAAAACTAATAACTTCTAATTATATGGTTTTATATTTTTTGTGACTATCTATATTTTAATTTTCTAAGGTCAGAGTTTCTTATGAAAATACCACATTTGTTACGTTGCTGAATATTTAAGGATAGTTAAAACCTTGTATTTTATTATAAGTATAAAATACAATATTTCTGAATCAAATATAATATTTAATAATTTATGATATTTCTTAGCATGAATACTCTTATAGAACAAATGAGCGAGCCCTCACTAAAAACAGGTCCTATAGTATGTTACATTTTCCTTATTGACAGAAAGAACAATGACCAATATAATCAATAAACAATTCAATATGAAGAGACACCCGTAAATAATCGTAAATAACCCAAACTCGACCCAACTTTACAAAATATTGGAATATTTATAGCAATTTTATGTTTAAAATGTTTAATATTAAAAAGAATACTACTTTTCATTTATTAATAAATAACTAATGCTTTAATTCTATTATTTATAACACTTGAGAAAATCCACAATTTTCACCAAACTTCACGAGCGCTTGCATGAAGGATGTTTAGATTTTGCATAAATACTATGGAATTTATTTATTGTATAAAATTTGTTGCAAATACATTTAATAATATTAATATAATTGTCTAGGCTCTGTAAATGAAGGTTAGTTTGAATCGAGGTATATGGGGTACACAAGAACGTAGTAGTTCACTTTAATTAGGAAGTTAAACAGTTTTGTAGCCAATTACTTAAATTGTCTTAAACAACCAATTTACTCAACATACCAATAAAATGTACTCAAAGTAATTTTAGCCTAGGCATAAGAAATGTATTTTAATTTTAATAAATACATAATTATTGTGTATTTAATATATTGTTTAATAGTAGCACTGAATAATTCTAATTTCAAGTACATATTTTTTCTACTTTGGATCAAATACAATTTATTTAGTTTTAGTTATTTTAACTGCATTTAATAAAAAATAGTTTTTTTGGAAGAGGTAATCAAAATAGAGCATGACCCTAGTTTGAACACGTAAACTTCCTTTCCACGGTTCCCACCATGATTGAATAAAACTCCCAGAGGCAGTCTTCTTCACACCAACACCCCTCAATCAACAGACATATTAAAGACAAGATGGAGATCATGTCTGGTCAAGTACTTAGTAATAAACTTATTGAGAAAGTGTGTGAAGTTGAATTAACTTATGTAGTTCATTGGAGTGAAGCACACACAAACACCTGCTTAGTAATTTATTGATCAGTCACACCCAAAATAAGACGTCAGAATATCGATGTTAAAATAAGAGCAATCGATGCTGTGGCCATTTCCCTCCGGCTTGTAGGTCACTGGAGCAAGAAGACGAGTATCTTGTGGCGGTATCGCAAAGAGAGAGAAGAGAGAGAGGAAATATGTCTCAGCTGGTTGGTTAGCCTAGTGTTCCACATTAGACCGGTTCGCGACAATCTGTTTTCTACTCCGGAACAACAGTGTGATTGCTGTCATTGGTGGTGTATTCTAGAGTCACGTGCCTTCTGGTAAACACATTCACATTATACTTGAGTAGACGGGAGAAAGATGGCTAAAGCTTCCTTACAAAACAAATAAAACTACGTGACATAAGCACTTTGGGCTCTTTCGTTTTTTTAACATGTCTGTTTTCCAAAAGGATGTTTTTTCAGCACGTGACTAAGAATATAATTTAATTTAAGAAAGTTCACTCAGCAGAGAATATTCACACTATGTGAGGATTTACTCACCTGAATACAAAACTAATGAACCGTACATCACTTTCCTACACTTCTTGGATTTTTGATATATTTTACTAAGAATTTCTAATCCCTCTTATCCTGGTTGCATTAACTCAAGTCAAGGTCTGAGTATTATGACCTGCACACTCACAATAAAGCTGAATGATGAGGCTTCAAATAATTGATTGAAACCAGATTTCAACAGGAAAAACCTTCGTTTATACTTTTTTTAAATAACCTTAAGATTCTTATTACAATGAATGTAACAACATTTGATAAAATATCATTAATTGAATTCAAGATGCCTCTAAACTTCCAGTAGTTGATCATTATTCATTGTTTTATAGATTTCTAATTAAATAGAGTCTAAAGATTATATTTTAAATGACTACTAAACAATCTCTCAAATAAATAAATAGAAAGGTATATTTAATATTTTAGTTTTAGTAAGTAGGCCTACTTTAAGAAAAATAATATTTTTTGTAGAGATAATATAAATAATTTATATTGAAAAAATGATTACAGAGAATTAAAATGATAACAGTTTATTCTCTAACCAATTAGGTAGTTAGCTACTTTAATGCTTAATTTCAAAGATAAATATATTTTAATTTATTAAGTTGCATAATTTGGTTTAGGATTGTAAAATAATACATACAAATAAATGTACGGTGCACCTCACATAATCTCTACCGCTTTTATCTTAAAATATACATTTACTAACAACTCGTAAAGTTTAAGTTACTAAACCAAAGATCATAAGTGAAATAATATACAGGAATATATAGGAATTAGGAGCACTGTTAACAGAAAAATTGAGAAAAGAAAAACCAAAGAGATTAGAATCAAAAATAATTTTCAAAGACCTGAATTACAACATAAATATATTATTTTCTTATAGCTCAGAAATGATTGGTTTTATACAAATATATTTCAAATAAAATATTTTTATCTTTAATAGTACTACAACTTTACAATTCTAAGTTATTTAGTATCTCAAATAGTTGCGAGAAATGAATAAAAACCCTACCCTCAAAGTCATTTTCGTGGTAAAGTGAGGACGGCCTTTGTGTTTATAATAATAAAGAATATATATATAATTTAATCAAAATAGTTTGATACAATGTTTGATATTTTTGATGTTCATAGTACGATCTCCGAGGTGTGGGGAGAAAGTAAAAAGTGGGCAAATGTAGTTAAACGTTCCCAATTTGCTCTAGTTATGATGTCTGTCTGTCCGTATACATTGTTCCAACAATTCAAAACATCCAAAACATATGAAATTTGGCATAATCAAAGGTCCTAACTAGGATACAAAAGATAAATTCAATAAAAAGTACACATAGCAAACAAAATATGTAACGTTTTCAAAATATCTGATCGAAGTAGCCGGAAACGTTGAAAATGAATATGTTATTTTCTAAAATATAAACTGTTACTCTGTAACACTCATTTGTTTTAATTCTTGAAACCAATTTTTGTTACCGTGTCACTTAACTTAGTGGTCTATCAATGAACACAGAGATCGATTGAAGAGCACTTTACCTCATCATTGGCTCAGACGTCACTCTTTCGACATACTAGACTGCAGCTGATGGGCATATCAAGTTGTGAATCATTGTCGGGGATACTGAGGTTTATCATTTCCTAGATTACTTTTCATTCTTTCACCACGTGAATGCGGGTACACTTCGTAATAATTAAAACCTTCTTCATCCCTAATGTATTTGTTTAATTTGTAAGTATGCGTTTAGCCTTGACGGATAGTAGGACGCTAATCAAAACACAACTAGCTTTTAACAATATCAGCTCTACGTTTAATGTTCAGGGCTCATTTCACAAAACAAACATTTCTACTAGCACCAACAAGAAATAAATCAAATATTGTATGTTGAGAAGCTATAGCTTATTCTTCTAAGTAAAAATAAGCTTTAAACTCATATCTAGTTTAAATTGTATCCTATTGTCTCATAATCTTTTAGTCAACCTTTTAACATTTTGTCAGATAATTTGAACCAAATGTTTCAAAAAGAATCTAGAATTGTTTTACTTTTCCACTTATTCACCTATTATAATAAATGGTACGGAGCACCGCAAACACTTTCTCTTTTATATTAACTAAAGGTATTTACCAAAAATCTGTTAATTTTTTGAAACGAATTAATGCACATGGTTGCATAGACACTTCATCAAAGAGCATGAATCAATATTAAAAAATCAAGAAAAGAGGATTATTTCTGTCCACCAAAGAACATAGCGATCAATTTTACGTTTCAAAGATATGAATATATATACATATTTATCTATACTGGTAACTCAAAAACTCTTTGTTCTATAAAGTTACACTTTATATTAAAGATTCTTTACTTTTATAGTACTATACTTATTTTACAATAATAAGTTTATTCTTATTTCAAGCAGTTGCAGTTGGAATGTAGGAATGGCCATTTTGTTTTAATGTTAAACATTGCTTGGAGAGCAATATTTAATTAGAATAGTTCTAGTGGCTTCTGAGTAAATCGAGCTTTTCTCATTTTATCCGTGAAGTAAACTACCCTTAATTTTAGGGTAAAATATAGTTTTCGTAAAATCCCTTGGAAGACCCCTATAAAACCGTAGATACCAATTTTTATCTCAATCGTTAAAATAATTTTTGCCCTAGTTGGAGATACAGACACACAAAAAAACACACAGACACACACATGCAGACAAATGGCATCGCTAAAACCACCTTTATTGGTTTCAGGGGGTCATGAAAGGTCGATATTTATTAAAATATCGATTCATTTTATTTTTACTGTTAAGGTCACTTGATAGATTCGCCGTGTGATGATCTCGTATAAATGTAACAATTCAAAAACATTTTACAGCATTTTAGCAGCTTGCAATGGATTGTTTCACCTCACGTTGTGAGCTGAATCTGATGTCATATTGTTGTCCAGGGTCGATTTAGTGGACAAGAAGTTGTTTCATGCCAAGTTTTGACTTATTTTGGTGAATATTACTACACGTAAGAGCCATATTTAAAATATTCAATACGAGTGAACAAGTTATGAAATTTCATCTTTAAAAATTACTGTTTGATTGTTTGGTACCTATAGGCTATATCTTAACGTATTACGCTATGGTATCTTATAAGTTTCACTCAAGTGCTATTGTGTATGGTTAGCAAGGTAAATATAGTGTAAATGAGACCAAAAACTGAACTACTATTTCAGAACATACAATTGGCTTTATTTATAGGTTCCATAATATCCACAAACTTACAATAAAGAGGTATAGGCGAAGAAGATATTTTTAAATATTAAATAAACTTTAAATTTCTCTAATGATTTCTGTAATTAATATCTTATTAAAGTGAATCTATTTAGTTTTCTCTTTATTCGACAAAAACTTTAAGAGATCCAAAAACATTTATTTTGAAGGGTTTTTTGAAAGGTTTGTCCCACCTCATATGGTTGCCCATCTGGGCTAGATGTATACGTTAATGGGGTTAGGATGAGAAATTAGAGCCTAGATAAAATGTACAAACATTTGCGAAAAGGGAGATTTGATAACACTCTTAAAAAAACTTTCACTACACCCACTTTAGATTTTAATCCCAAGTTCTCCATAGTTGCAAACAAGTCCAGCTGTAGATCAGTAGACTGCTACGTAATAACAATTAATATTAAGCATTTATAAGATGTAAATTTGTGATTTGAAGGAAGGTGTGGACTGTTAACTGCCAACTTAATGGACCTGGACGAATATAGGATAGACCATATATGAGCTGGACAGGTATTATACGTGTTCAGCGGTGTTGATGCTAAAAACCTAGTTTAAACATTTATAAAATATTGTGAAATAAAGCGAGAATCTGTATTATATTTAGTCTCCGACCCATAAACAGGTCACAAGTGAGTTCTCGAAGGATGTTCTCTTATTGACAACTTGGTTTTGTTGCAATTAATGGGCCATAATGAGTGTATTTGTTAAAACTCTTGGAATATCACTCCCACTGGGTGTTTGGGTATTCAAGGCTTACAGAGACAATCAGTGGAATTGCATCCATTCATCTTGAGAGAGTGACTTAAATGAAACTGGTAAACATTGTAACGTTATTTGCCACTCTACCATTTATGTCCCTATATTTTTCCCAATCTTTGTAAAAGTTTCAAATTATTTTCGTTTGAAACAAGTTGTGTCGCCGGCGTGACAAATAATATTATTTACATCATTTAAATTAAATTAAAAGGACGGAATATAGAACGTCTAACAATGTTTTAAATAACTTAAACAATTAATTTTACCTAGGAAGAACACTTACCTTTTATTAAACATATTAATTTCCTTCCAAGAGTTCTGTTGACTTCTCTTCTATTTATTTTGAATGTCGGCCATGATTTTTTCAACGCATGCGCAGATATGATGAACAAGTGATTGGCGATCTCTGATTGAAAAAGTAGTAAGAAAAACAGAAAAAGAATACGAGATGTAAATACCTCTAAAATAGTGCGCATTTCTTTTTTGACAGGTTAAAATAAACATTTAATTCTTTTAAGAAACACTGACATATATTTAAATCTTGATATTAAATTTGTATTTTATTTTATATTCAGTTCATAGCCAACACTTTATCTTTTATTTTAATGTATTAGTTTTCTCTTTGGACTTGGTAGAAAATAGAACGTTTTTAAATTTGATTCTTAGAATATTATTTGAAGAGGATGGAGGTTTTTTCTTTCTTCTGGAGTGTCAGTTGACATGGAGCAAAATCTGTATAGCTCCTAAATTTAATTTTAAAGTGGAACAATGGCTGAAAAGTAAAAGTACAAGTACTTAAATGGAAAGTTAAGTGTTTGGAGACAAACTAGACTGTTTATTTCTTCAAATTGTGGACGAGTTGGAATAATAAAAGGAAACAGACTTCAGACATTCTGTTTCAACGTGGATGAATTCATTGGTGAGATCCAGTCAAATCTTCAATTTTAATATATTAATTTTTAAATTTTTTTATCAAGCTACCAGGATTTATGCAAAAACTTTCAGGGCAATTCAGACTCTATCTATTCCAGAGAATTGATTAATATTTTATTTTATGTAAAAATATTAATTCTATTGATTTCTTTTTTTCTTTTTCCTCAACAATACCATTTTTTTTGTTTACTAAAAACTAAATATTCTATAAAATTTAGCCTATATATATATAATATTATATATATATTATTCTCTTTCACTCTATTATTATATATATTAAAACTCCTAAATTTAATCCTGTTCAGAGATTGTTCATTTAATTGTTTAACTTTGTTTAAGAATTTATGTAATACCATATATTTTATTTTGTCATATTAGCATTATATTTATTCGGAATTCCATAGGTAGGATTGGTGAGTAGTAAGTAAAAAGGTGAAAAATAATAATATAATAATAATAATAATAACCCACAAAAATGTCAGTAATTTTTTTTTATTGTAATCAAAATTAGTATATTTTGTTTTAATGATTCATTTTATTTAAATTGCTAGTGTTTTTTTTTTTATTTTAAGTATTCTCAAGTTTTGTAGAGATTTACAGCACACCATTGTAACATTGACATTGTATTATCCAGGTAAACGTTCCCGAGCATACCCAGTGGTCTCTGAGCATTTAGATTCATCGTGCCTTTGTCCAAGTTAGTCGAACTAAAGTTTATTTGTATTTTATTTTATTATTTTTTATTATTCTTTCTCCTAGTTTTTAGGAGTGGCGCCCAATACATAAATTTTTATTAATCTTGCCGTTACTTTTTTTGTTATTGATAAGACATTACATTTATATTAGAATCTTAAACCATACAACTAGATTGCTATTGATCCGAAAAGGTGCATCTCTTGGTGCTTTATACCAGGAGTCTACAAATATATTTGCTCACGTGTCAGTTTTAAAATTAAATACATGGTGTTCGGAAATTCAAAGCCCAAACTAGCCATATAGTTTTTTGAACCCAAAATAATACAAAGTACATAAAAGTGTGCATTCAGAAAATTATGCTTATACCATTAAATTGTGCTCAAATTTCCAGCTACAGCTCCGGGAGCACAAATCTGTTGAAGGATGCGTGTACAACAGGTTGTAAATGAGCTAAATGTGCGTCACTGCACATGTAGTAATATGTATGATTTATATGATGTAGGACCGTTAAGGATGACCCTAAAACCTATTCTTATTTCTAGATAACCCGCCTTGGTGGCGTAGTTAGTTAAACGCACTAGTTTTGTTTTGAACAAGGCTGCCAAGGACGGGAAGTTCGAGGTTCGAATCTCTGTTGGGTGAACTGGTGGTGGTTTTTCCTAAATTGTTTTACACTCTCCCTCCACACAAATTAGGGTTCACTTCCTCTAAATTCAACCTTCACAATTCCTAACCCATTAGCGTAATTCGTACCTAAGCGTATAGCTCAAACGGGTAGTAAGACGGGGTGCTAAGTAAATAATATATATATATATATCTAGATGGACTGGTGTGTTGTTTAATATTAATTATGGTATATTCTGCTGCCATGCTTCAAGATATCGAATTATACAATTCCACTCTCGTAATTCCTATGCAATTTGCAGTACACGCATGCTTGCACAGCTTTGCTCTCCTGGCGTTATAGACCGAAAGTTTGAACACAATTTAATGGTATTAGCATAGTTTGCCAGATGTAAATATGTAGGGACTTTGTATTATTTTTAATTCAAACAAACTACATGTGCAGTTTGGGTTTTGAGTTTCCGAACATCTGTATAGAGTTTGAGGGCCACATGATAATCATACATATTTTTGGGTCTAATTAAATACATTTTGGTTGGTTTATTTATTATTTCATATAATTATTAATAATCTAATATTAATAATATACATAGCCAATGCTTTTTTATTAAAGCAATATAAACTCTATTTTTGACATTTCAGCTTTAATAATAATTTATTTTACTTATTTAAAACGAGTTAAAGAGCTTGAGTCCTCTTTGCAGTGATATTAAACCTTTTCCAAGTCACGGCATATTGAAAAATGCCCTAAAATTGCCCAGACACTTTATTAGTTTTTAAAGGCAAGATTTGGTCAATAAAAAAAGTATTAAGATTGTGTTTAGAAGCTTAATAGCTGAGATTCTAATAATGTGCGATTAAAAAAAAATTTGATCGTGGATTTTAAAAATATTTATTTTTATTCCTCAAACTTTTCTTGCTTCTTTCTAATCTTTCTAAAGTCCCGCAGAAGTTTAACACTATACAATTTTGAATTCTTTAAAATCTTACCTAAATTAAAACGTATTATTTTATGAATACAATTATTTAAAAAAGTTTAGTGAGACAGATACGAAGCTAAAGAAAGATCTACAGGTAGCCCGTGGGTTAAACAAAAGAAGCTGAAGAGCTGCAGGTACTTCGTGGTTTGGACACAAAAAGCTCAAGAGCTGCAATTAGCTCGTGGGTTAGGCACAAGAAGCTCAAGAGCTGCACGTAGCTCGTGGGTTAAACACAAGAAGCTCAAGAGCTGCAGGTAGCCCGTGGGTTAAACACAAGAAGCTAAAGAGCTGCACGTAGCTCGTGGGTTAAACACAAGAAGCTCAAGAGCTGCAGGTAGCCTGTGGGTTAAACACAAGAAGCTCAAGAGCTGCACGTAGCTCGTGGGTTAAACACAAGAAGCTGAAGAGCTGCAGGTACTTCGTGGTTTAGACACAAAAAGCTCAAGAGCTGCACGTAGCTCGTGGGTTAAGTACAAGAAGCTCAAGAGCTGCAGGTAGCTCGTAGGTTAAACACAAGAAGATCAAGAGCTGCACGTAATTCGTAGGTTAAACACAAGAAGCTCAAGAGCTGCAGCTAGCTCGTGGGTTAGACACAAGAAGCTCAAGAGCTGCACGTAGCCCGTGGGTTAGACACAATAAGCTCAAGAGCTGCAGGTAGCCCACGGGTTAAACACAAGAAGCTCTAGATCTGCAGCTAGCCCGTGGGTTAAACACAAGAAGCTCAAGAGCTGCAGGTAGCCTGTGGGTTAAACACAAGAAGCTCAAGAGCTGCACGTAGCTCGTGGGTTAAACACAAGAAGCTCAAGAGCTGCAGGTAGCCTGTGGGTTAAACACAAGAAGCTCAAGAGCTGCACGTAGCTCGTCGGTTAAACACAAGAAGCTCAAGAGCTGCAGGTAGCCCGTGGGTTAAACACAAGAAGCTAAAGAGCTGCACGTAGCTTGTGGGTTAAACATAAACAGCTAAAGGGTTTCAGGTAATCCGTGGGTTAAACACAAGAAGCTCAAGAGCTGCAGGTAGCCCGTAGGTTAACACAAGAAGCTCAAGAGCTGCAGGTAGCCCGTGGGTTAAACACAAGAAGTTGAAGGGTTGCTGGTGTCCACGGACAATATGCATACATTGTTAGTTATAAAGCTGGTAGAACTAAGGCTAGAATTATATAATTATTTAGGAAATGTATACAAATTAGCGTGGAGGAAGAAGGGAAGAACATTTAGGAAAGCCTCGCTTTACGTCAGACCAGGACTTGAACCCGGATCTCCCCGTCACCGGAAGTCCAGTTTAACATAATCTTGAAAAGTCAGAAAAACTATACAAATACCAGCGCATGTATTAAATGAGTTAAATTGATCCTATTTACATTAAATGTACATACATGAGCTGAGTTTATATATCCAGAATACAATTCCATTATAACAAAAAAAATTGAAATTGTAGGAGAATGAACTTTTTGTGTATTTATGTTTCCCAAGATATTGGGCACAGTCAAATGGGAAACTATGGACGAATATATTGCCTTGTTAGTCATTCTAATTCGGTCCATTAGATTGATTTATATTGTGGCACTTTAAAAAAAATATGACATGTACGTTGATCCTTACACAAATATTGATTATTTCGCAGCTAAACTACATGCTGCTTGTAAAACAATCGATGCCACATTTTACTTCATGTACAGTACAAAATAGCATATTGACACGAACTGCCGCATGTCTGGAAATTATTCTACTACATGCATATACGGAACTCTCATGTTGGCAATAAAATATTTTCTATTTTAATTGTGCATTTTGAGAATTGAATTAGCGTGGATGGATTTAAATTATTTGACGGTGCATTATTTTTCAAAAACTAAAAATCAAGTAACATTCATTGTCATACATATTTGGATTAGTGTATAGCAAGTATTCATGAGAATTTTTATATCTTGTATAGTATTGCCCATCAAATTGAGCACATTCATATAAATTTAATACGTTGAAACTAATGATTCAAAATCTAATCCCTCATATATTTTTCCGAGAACAATATCATACTATTTCAAATATTTGGCAAATAATAGCTATAGTTTGTATAATCATTCCATTTAATATTTATCATATCTATTTAATATAAATTTTAATTTGAATACCACTACCCTCACAAAACAAATATTCATATTTTATAAATGCGTACCTTTCTTTGTCTTACTGCCTCTTATATATACTAATTACTCTTATGAGTAAGGATGAGAAAGGATGAATGTATAGGAAGTGTACCTGCATTGGTGTGGAGAAGGAATGGAAAACCATTTAAGAAAGACCAATTTCTGTACAGCCGACTGAGATTTGAACATTGATCTTCTTGTAATTGTCAGTAAAGTCTATTATAAGAGTAACGCCTTAGATCATATGGCCACCGAAGTAGGTAAATACATAAATTTGCCATCTCAAATACCCAATATAGATTAAGTTATTAATAATAGTATTTTTTTACCATTTATTCAGCTATATATAAATAGTATAATATTTATTATAACTTTTTTTTCATATTTAATTGAACTCTTCCCTTGGACTTATTTAAAATAAATGGTACGGACCTCTGCACGGACTTTCTCGTTCTATTATTTAAAAATGGAGATATTTACTACACAGTCGTAACATATGTGAAACGAAATAATATACACTAGGAAACCCAAGCATAAATTGCACTACACTTATGTAAAACTTTTTTGAGTCCCAGTTTTAAATTTTATAATTTTATTTTTAAAGAATTGATGTCCTGATTTGTATGTTTGGACCGATAAAAAAGATCAATATTGGGTCCACAAGGTCAACACTTCCTATTAAAATTTAGACTTCCGTTTAAGATTTTCAACATTTTATTAAGTGTTGCACATCCTCATGTCATCGTATTGCTTTTAAATTCCTCGTTTATAAATTTTAACCAATAACAAATGTAAATATTAACTAATGAGTCTAAAATTGAGATGGATCATTGTTGTACAAGCATTTCTCCTAAGGGCTCAAGGAAAAATAACGTACACTTTTTGAGATACATACTTATATTTAATTACTCTATGGTATTGGAGAATTATTGCGTTAAAACTTAAGTAGTATATGTTTACAAGTAAACCTCATAAATATGTATTAATATATTTACCAATACCTCAGAAACTACTGGTTTTATAAAAATGTATTTCATATAAAAGTTTGTTATATTTAATAGTCCTACAATTTTTCAATGATAATTTATTTAGTATCTCAAATAGTTGCAGATACGGAAATTTCAGCTTCTGTAAAGTACCCTAAATTCATTTTCATGGGAAAATGAAAATATCCAGTTTATTTATAATCACAGACTGAGGGCATTGCAAAGACCACTTTTTAGGGTTTGGGGGGTCATGAGACGTTGACATTCATCAACATTTCAAGTTAGATTTTTTTGCATGGTTGCAATACCTTACCTTGTGTTTTCGACAAGTTAAAAAATATATATATTTGTGTATAGCTTGAAAGTTATTGGTTTTATAAAAATATGCTTCGATTAAGGTATTTGTATTATAATTTGATCTCCACATTTGTAATGCTAAGTAATTTCATATCTCAAATCGTTTCGGAGATATGATAAAAAAATTATAATTTACTCATCACACCGGAGCTCTTAAAGTCATTTGACCGAAATATTGAAAGTAGCCATTTTCTTTAGAATATTTATAAATATTTTGAAATGAAATTTAATCAAAATCTCTATAGCCGATTTGGAGAAAATCGACCTTTTCTCTTTTTGCCCTTCTGTAAACTACCCTTAATTTTAGGGCTAGATATCCATTTCCAAAAAAACCTCCGGGCAACCCTATTAAACCCTAGATACTAAGTTTTATCCCAATCGGTAAAATAGTTTATGCTCTTGTTGGAGGTACAGACAGACAGATAGACAGACAGACAGATAGACAGACAGACCGATAGACAGACAGACAGAGAGACAGAAAGACATACGGAAATTCAAAAACCACTATTTCGGATTCGGGGTACCATGAAACATCGAGATTCATCAAAATCTTGAATTCGATTTTTTTTGATGATTACAGTACTTTCTCTACCTGTAAGATAGCGAGCAAGTAAAAAGTGAAAATACATGTAAAGTTAAAAATCCAAAGTAACTAAGTTTATTACAAGATACTTACTTTATGGCATTGGGAAAACAAGAGTTAATTACCGCACTACCAAAAGTACCCTTCCTATCCCTATCTTGAGCTAGTTATATCCAGTCCACCTCATTGCATCCTTTCTCTTTCAGGTTCGTTATAATGTTATACTACAATCTGCCTCTACATCTTTCTAATTATATTGGTTGATACAATACTAACATAAAATATATTATTAAAAATATTAAAATCGATGAACCATATTAAAAAAAATTTAAAGCCACTAACAAATGAAAACTTTGTTTACCCTGAAAGGTAACAGCACTACGCACTACGATATTACCCTAGTATTTTATAAATTGTACCATAGGGAACTATGAGAGGTAAGCTTTTTTACCCATTGGGGTAAGCAGAGTGTACGTATATACATTCATATTATTAAAATTCACTCACTTTTATTTCTATCTTTAACTTAAGGTTTTTCATAACACGATCCCTAAGGAGGAAAGATAAAAGTAGTTTCCGATTAATTACAAAGTAAAATTTATTAAAAATAGTTAATTGTTATGTAAATGTGAAAAAAAAATTTTGAATTCTAAATAATAGACTTCTATTTTTGTGTTATTATTTTATTTTATATTAAGTCTTTGAATATAAATATTTATAGTTAATATCTACTAATAGCATTATTAATTTAATATAATATAAAAATGCATACACTATCACACAGAAAGTTAATCAGCCAAACTGTAAGTTTAAATACATATTTTACAACTAATAACACATATATAATATTTCTACTTAAATAATTTTTAAAACCATTAAAATTTTCTATTGTTTTTACAGTGATGAAATAAAAATAATCTGAATATATCACTCATAAAAACATGCAAGTTTACAAGATAGATATGGTATCAAATTAATTATCGTTAGAAAATATAATTATTCCAGGCAGAGGCTTATATGTAGTAAATATTTACACTTTCATTATTAGAAGATCATTTTGTAGAGTTGAACACAAGTTTATCTTTATTAATGTTCTCAAAAAATACTAATTAATATTTTATAAACACATTGATAAAGTAAAATAACATTAAACATGAAATGTCAAAGTGTTTTACGTTGTAGTAGCCTCGTTTAAAAAAATTGCATGGTAAACGGTTTTGATCTAATCCCATACAACCTAGAGGTGTATTTAGATTATCTAGCAAAATAAATATGTTTGCTGTTGTAGATGGATATTAGTTTAGTAAATAACTGAAATATTTAGTTCAAAAGGATAATGAAATAAAAAGTGAGGTTAATAAATCTCAAATCCATAATTAGAACCCATTAAAAGTACACATTTTTTATTAAAATGACCCATAGAGAACTCTGAATTGAATGTACAATACTTACAATTTTTATGACCTGTTGATGACGTTAAATGACTAATATGTCGTCATTATAAGACGTATGATAACAGTCATCTAAAACACCTATGAGACAGGGTCAACACCTACCTCATATAATGAACGAAATCCTTTTATTTTCAATTTAATTTTCATCCTTTTACATTAACTTAATCACAAATCATCTTTAAAAACTTACAACTATTACAAAACATTAAATACACCCATATTATTAGTTCAAAACTTTACAACATATTCCTTTATTTAATCCTATAACATTTAATTTGTGGGTTTTATTACACCTATGTAAAATTATCTTCTCTTAAAATTTTCTAAATATTACTTTTCTTTTGCATTGATTGTTATTAATCGTAATAAACTTTTGAACTTGAACCTATTCATCAACTTAAGATAGTTAATAAAATCATAACATTATATTATATATTTTAATTACTTGTTATCTACTTTTAATAATCAATTTCAAATAATTCTCTATCATCAATTTGTCTTCATTGTTATTTATGTACTGTAATCTATAGAATTCTTTAGTTCAATCAATTATCATCAATAACGTTGTTATTTGTTACAAATATTGATTTATCAGCCCAAAAATTGACTAATTTATATGGAGTTGTTTACACACAACATCAAGTTATTAATATTCTTGATATTAAAGTTTTCCTTTGTCGTAACTGTTTGCCCCTCTTGACTGGACGTTACCTTCTAGGTAGCGTGTTCGAGTATGGAGGAGAGAAATGACCATGTCAAGATCCGGGGCATATCAAGGGTTCGACTCCAGCCGATGTGAGTACGTGCAAATGATTACCTAGTGAGATATCCTTGCATAAATTGTAGCTTTTATTAATATGTATTACCCGTTCAGGCTATACTTTTAAGTACTAACTACGCTAATGTATTAAGAATAGGGAAAGTTGAATTTAAAGGTAGTGAACACGCATTTTCATGAAGTAAGAGTGGTAAACCTTTTATTAAAAACCACCCACAGTTCACCCAAACGAGATTCGAAAACCGATCTCCCCGTCCTTTGAAGACTGGATAAACATGAAACAAGCACGTTAGCTAACTACGCCAACAAGGCGGGTTGTAATATAACTAAAGGAACATTTTGTAATGAGATGATTTTACGGTGCTATAAGATGTAGTTAGTCAATGCAATAGTTAATGAACATTTTGTAATGGAGTGATAGTAGTGGTCGGAGAGTATGGCCCTGATTTGACCATTGACATTTGACCCCAAGCTAGGTTGTAATTGTGACGTCATCATGGCGTGTGATGTTGCAACTGTGATCGGTTTATTTTGGCTAGGTTCTCCCCCAGTGACGTAATCCAATTGACCCTAGCATTGGCGTGAGGTCATTGACCTGGTTTTAGGTGGTTTATTCTTGTCCAAACTTTTTCAATCCTGCCCAGTGTGTTCCATTTTAATTTACTGTGTGCTCATTTGATTAAGTATGTGTGCCCCATTGATTTTTTATGTGTGCCCCACTGGATCGAATAATTGGGGGCAGGATTGGGGTTTGGTGTGGGGAGTATTTTAGTGTTTTTATTGGCATAAGCACACAATCCTTGGAGAAGTGCACTCTTTCCATGACGTTGATAATGCGTGTTCATTTGGGTGGTCCCCCAACTCTTATATAATGTCACCAATTCTCCCCTCAATAGTGAGGGTGGAGCGTGCACTGGCATCATCACTCGACGGCTGTCTAACTTAGAGTGTAAGCTTCTGGTCTAGTTTCCCTCTCGCAAGCCTCTGAATCTATTTTAGTGTCGAGTGAGGTCACAACCCTGATAACTCATACCTGACGACCGTTTGGTGGCTTTACGTGTCAAGACAGGAATAGTTGATATCACAATCCCCTCTATCATTCTATGTGGTAAGGGGTTTACTCTGGTGACGTCATCACTCTGTTTCAACCCTGATTACTCATTCCTGGTGCCAGTTTAGTGGCTTGACAAGTCGAGACAGGAATAGAACGTAGCCTTGAAACCATAAGCTATTACATGAGGTCATCGACACGGTTCATCCTTATGACTGGTGCCAGCTTGGCGGATCGACAATTCAAGACAAGAACAGGTGATGACACACAACTGGCGCCAGTTTGGCAGCTTGACGTGTTGAGATAGGAATGGGTGATGTCGCAAACCTCCCCCATTCCTCTTTCTATATGGCAATGGGTTTTCCCTGGTGACGCCATCTTTCTGTCACAACCCTGATGACTCATAACTAGTGCCAGTTTGGTGACTCAACAAGTCGAGAAAGGAATAGATTGTGACCTGGAAACAATGAACTACTACATGCGGTCATTGAACTTGTTCATTCTGATGACCTTCGCCAGTTTGGTGGTTTGACAAGTCAAGACAAGAATGGGTGATGACTCACGCCTGGTGCCAGTTTGGCGGCTTGACGTGTCGAGACAGGAATATATCACGACGTGTCGAGACAGGAATAGGTGATGTTGCAACTATCCCCACTTTCCCCAGTCTATGTGGATATTTGTTCCCCATGGTGACGTCATACGCATGGACATTATCATTATAAATAGACTGAAATATGAACTGCAATACATTCTTAAACGAGTATTTGTCTGACTAACATTCGTGAAGCTTTGAAGATGGACCACTTTAATCAAGTCTACCGGGATATGATGAGGTGTACAGATAGCCGAGGTAGTTATTATATATAAGGATATACAAACAAAATGCATTAAGAATAATGGTTGTATAAATAATTTATTATTAATTAATAATATGATTTTGTTTCAATTGATGAAGTCGCCGATGATGATTTGGATAGGTTTGGCCATACTGCTTTGTCCTCCGAAACTATAAAGACTGTCAGAGTGCCACTTCCCGGAGGAGAATCAGTCGAAAATCCCACATTGCTCCTAGATATGTGGGATGAAAATGGGGTGTGCACAGCTCCAGTTGAAAGGGAAGTTTGGAATGCCTCTGATTCAAAAGGTAAGCCGTTGAAAATATCAGCATTTATAGAGGTCACAAACAACTGAATATTTAAAATGTATGACATTAAATTAGGCTAATTTAACGCATATTATAGGGTGAAGCATTGTCTGACACCATGGCTCAGTTGGCAGCATGTCACCTGCTGATCTAGGTGTCCCAGATTCGAGTCTTGGAAGGACCTGTTACTTAAGAGTATTATTGTGGAAATATGTTTACACCTTAATGGGAAATTTTCTCAGTTGCTGTGATTATTTAATATTAATCCACATCAACAAGAAACTAATACATAGTTATCTTTGTTGCAGATGCCTGGGACTATCATAGGATGTCCCATATACCCGAGACTACAACCATGAAAAAGGAGGTTCTGTCCACAACGCCCCTTCTACGTGCAATAGTGCCTCAAGCGCTAATCTGATACATTTTTTCGCATTTAGATAATATGGACGCTTTCATGGGTGAAAATGTTTCTCTTCTCTCATTTAAATGAATATTTTCAACCTCGAGAACAGAATAAAAATATACAGCTTTGATGAGCCCTCCAACCTAAAAAATAGAATTTTACAATTATGTCTGTTTAACGGTCCCTGGGCATATATACGAAACGATTTGACGGATTTGGCTCAAAGTCGTTAGTTATTATATTTCTTGTCTTATTTTGGATTTTTACTCTAACTCTTAGATTACAGTAAGTTTATTGATGAGTAATATTAATTTATAAATTGGATATAAATATTTTGTTTAAAATGAACACCTAGAGATTTTTAAGACTGCTTTTAAAAACTAGTTTAAGAGTTGTTTAATCATCATTGATTTGTGAAGGTAAGAGTTTTTTTAGTTGAAAAGTAAAATATCTTTATATTTGAGAGTTGTTTAATTATCAGTGATTAATGAAATTAATTAAAAGTAATTTAAAGATTTTTCATAATTGGTATCTAAATAATAATTATAGTCTTGGTTGATTGTGATTAATTTAAGGGTAGTTTAGCTATAAAATACTAGAGAAAATGAAATGTTTGCTTGATATGATAAATAAGAATAGATTTTAATTTTTCAAATCTAAATAATTGATGTAGTTTACTAAATAGACTAGATTTTAAAATTTTGCTCAGAGTTATAGAAGAAATGTTGTATGATTGTGTCATACCATTTATTTTTCATTCTATTTTATTTCAATGAAAAATATTGAGTGTCTAAATTATTAACTTATTGATCTTCACTTTGTGTAAATTTTCAACTCTGAATTTATGTATCGAGATTATTTAAAAAAATGTGTTCAAGTTTTCTTTTTAATATCAATATTTCAACTCTTGTGTTAGAGTTGAGCTGAAGGCTGGAAACTGTGACATTGACCCCATCCAACCAGTTGTAGATGTGCTCCCATCCTTAAGAGAAAGCCATGGAGATGAGGCTCCACCACCTGGTGAAGTCACTAGGTGTGGAGCAGAGTATCCACCAGCTAGAGTCGCGTCTACTCGAAATATAGATTCGTTTGTGGCCGGACCATCGATGGCACACCAAACCTCCTTCCTCCAGAATAGTGGCTAGGTAGATCAGGTAGGTGGAGGTTTGTCTCTAGGTATCTCTGTTTGTATCGTCGAAGATAAAATAAAACAACTAAGGTGATTCTTTTATACTGGTGGAGAAGTTACCGTAAATCTTGGTGATCCAGCAAGTGATCGTAATGCATTAAGTTGGCCTAAGAACAAATTATTGTTTTACTCAAATAGCTGCAAGATCATGGTGTCAGTGGAGATGATCATATCTGCTTACTTTTGAATAACATGGACTCGACGTTGAATCATGTATACGTCTCTCTTAGGTTGGCTGATCAGTTATACAATTGAGCCGTGCTAGATAACGTAAGTCACGTGTTACAGAGTAATAGTTTTTCTTAAGTTTAACACCATTTTATGTTAAACTGTAATCCGGGAAAGATGTAGAGATCCCACAGAAGGCCTGCCTAAAGCTTAGAGACATGCTCACGGAAAAAGCCAAGTTGGATCATTTAAGAGAGTCATGTACGATTGCAGGAGTGGCCATGTTTATTTCCCGCAGAAGTCACCTTAAGAAAGATACCATCGTTATCATCCCTAACGATGGCTACTGGTGTGCAGACCAACAGCTGCATATTGCTGTACAATGGCTCAGTTGGGTGGACCATCAACGCCAGGTCTCTATTCTTCATGTGGGCAACGGCCGTGAGGAATATGTATTAGGTGACGTGTATACGGTGTTGTAAAATCTGGAGACATCACCACCGTCTTCCAATTCTGGGGTTGTTATTGGCATGGGTGCCCTCTCTGTTATCATGACAGGACCACCCCTATAAATAAAAGCCTACACGAGACCATGAAGACGCGCTATGAAACAACCATGTCCTGAATGGAGAATTTTAAGAATGTTAGCTACACGTTCGTAGAGATGTGGAAGTGTATGTTTAATGGGATGAAACACCCAATGACTTGAAAGAATTCGTACTCCAGCACAAGTTGTACAGCAAGAACGCCTCAGTCCTAGGGACGTATTCTTTGGCAGGCGTACAAATTGTATCGATATCTTCAATGAAACAGAACTTTCTTGTGGAGAGAAAATCCAGTACATGGACGTGTGTTCCTTAGGCTACGGCAACCAGAAATACGTAAATTTTTACATTTTGAAAGCGATGGTCGTGAAATCTTTCTGAGACGCATGTGTGGTGACCGTATGGTCGTCACCAGTGAGAAATAAAACGCTGGGCTCAAATGGGTCTCCTATCTCACACATAGCTGGGCCCGTCAATGTTTGGTGTGGGACTTCATTGACGTCACCGTCAGCTGACGAGATATGTGATCGACACCCGTTACCTGATATTGAAACGATTTGATCGACACATTTGTCTTGGAGGTATGTGACGTGCTATCAGAGACCATGGATATCATTGACCTTGAACCACCTACAGTGGAAACACACATAAGACACCTGTATCTTATCAGTATTACCTACTATACACGTCAATTCGTCTGTTTGAACTATTAAATGTTGGATTGTGAAAAAAAAATTACCGACACATCTAAGAGATACTGTAGAAAAACGTAAAAGCAAATATATGCGTCATTCCTGAAAAATATATAACAAATATTATGTATATCTCTGAAACTTTTAATATACAATAAATATATAAACATGTAATATCATGTTTTATTCGCAAAAAACCTGCTGGTTTCCTATCCCAACACGTAGGGCAATCAATCTGTCACCAGATACGAGTCTCGACTTGTCAAACCACCAATCTGGCATAAGGTGTGAATCATCACCCCTGATTATTCTTGTGAAGACTTGTCGAGCTTCCAAACTGGTGCCATTCATCAGGATTAACAACAGCATTGACCTCTTGTAGTGGCTCATGGTTTCAAGATCGTAACCTATTCCTGTATTTACTTGTCTAGCCACCAAACTGGCACCTGGTGTGAGTCATCTGGGCTGTGATTGAGCGATGACATCACCATGGAAAACCAATTGCCAAATAGAAGGAGCAGGGGAGAGTGGCGACATAACCCATTCCTGTCTCGACATGTGAAGCCGCCAAACTGACGCCATGTGTGTCATAAACTATTTAGATCCATCAAACTAGCGCCAGTCTTCAGGATTAACTGGATCAATGACCTCATGTAATAACTTACAGTTTCAAGGTCACAATCTATTCCTGTCTATACCTGTCAAGCCACCAAACTGGCATCAGTTATGAGTCATCAGGTTTGCGACAGAGCGATTACATCACAAGGTAAAACCCCTTGCCACATAGAAGGGGAGCGGGGGGAGGGCTGTGACAGTACCCATTCCTGTCCCGAGGCGTTAATCTGCAAAACGGGTGCCAGGTATGAGTTATCAGGACTGTTACATCACTTGACACTAAAATAGCTTCAGAGGCTTGCGAGAGGGAGACTGGACTAGTGGCTCACTCTCTATGTTAGACAGCAGTTGAGTGAGGATGCCAGTGCACGCTTTAACCCTCGCTATTGAAGGGAAGAATTGGCGACATTATATAGGAGTTGGGAGACCATCCAAATGAACACGTATTATCACCATCAAGGAAAGAGTGCACTACTCCAGGGATTGTACGCTTCTGCCAATAAATAACAGCAAAAAACTCCACCCAACAACACACAATCCTGCCCCGAAACATTCTATCCAATGGGGTACACAAAATAAACAAATGGGGCATACATACAAATCAAATGAGCACACATTAAATTAAAATGGGACCCACTGGCAGGATTGAACAAGTTTGGACAAGAATAAACCACCTAAAAACCAGGTCAACGATCCCACGACAATGATAGGGTCAATTGCATTACGTCACCAGAGGAAAAGCAAACCAAAATAACTCAATCATGGTTGTCACAGCACACGCCATGATGACGTCACTAGGAAAATCACTTCTCCAGGATTTCGACATCACTCGCCTTGATGAAGTCACCGGGGAAACCCAGTACGTTGTCACAAGTCAAATTGAGGCCAATTACCCCGACCACTACTGATGATCTAAAGGAATATTTCTAAGGGGATGGAATAATAGTAGGGCTAGTACATGATACAGCTTTTAAGAAATATGTCCGAAAGAACATTTGTCATTAGAAGTATAACTGTGACAAGTTTTGATTGCTATATGTTCTAAGACAGTGATTCTCAAACTTTTAAGATTTGCGACCCATTTTTAGAACAGAAAACCTTCAACATCCATCTGGATTTAATTGACATGAAAAGGCCTAGTTTTTAGCTTAATTCCATTTAGGAAATTTATTATTGAAGATAATTTTTATACAAATTTGATATCTTTATAAAAATGAGGCGTGTGCGAGGTATTAGCTTGTTTTCAATTTATGTTGATAACGGCTTCAACATCCACACCACCGGTACGAACATAAAACCCAATCTCCGTATCTTTATAATCATAGAGCTAATTGTTCCACTTTTTATTTATTTTTCTCAATTTTCCATTTTTCCTTAATTTTATATTTTTATAAAATGGTTCGGTGGACCAGACAATCTCACTCCTTTACCTCAAAATGTAGATATAGACTTAAAACCCATATTATGTGTGAAATAAAATAATATACATGGTTGCAGAAACATAGTGGAAAAGAGCTTCACATTCTACCAAATAATATAAAAGAAATTCTATATACAGTTACAAAAAAACACTGATAAAAGATGAACATATCAGTCAACCAAAGAGCATAATATTCAATTATTCATTTAAAAGACATGAACCTAAAAAATAATATATTTGCTTATAGCTCGGCAACTATGAATTTTATAAAAAAATATTTTAAGTAAAATAATTTTAGTTTGATTAATCTTAAATTTTTTCAATCGTAAGTTATTACGTATATCAAAGATTTAAGGAGATATGACCTCAAATTCATTTTGACTTACAATTTAGAGTAACCATTTTCTTAGTTATGTAAAAAGTTTGTATATACAAATTTTATCAAAATGGTTAGAGCTGACTTTGAGAAATTCTATTTAATGTATTTTAACCCTAAGTAAAGTACTCTTAATTTTCGGGTTAGATGTATATTTCATAAGATCCTTTGGGAAAACTTATGAAAACCCTAGTTACCACGTTTTAGTCTGATCGGTAAAATAGTTATGGCTCTAGGCTCTCTTTCTCTCTCTCTCGCTCTCTCTAAGTATATATATAAATTTTCTTTTTTAGTACCAGGTCTTACTGCTAGTGGTGTACTTGAGCTGGAACAGACTGGAACGTTGTTCCAGTACTTATTTTCGAGCCGAAATGACGTTCCCCCACTTTTTCTAGTATTTGAATGGTTCAAATTCACAAAATATAAAAAAATTGAATATTTTTTCTAGGAAATACTGTAAAATAAAATAATATTTATGCTCCTTCCTTTTCTTTTTTTTAATTTAGCACCGCGTCTTACTACCCGTTCGGGTTATACGCTTAAGTACTAATTACACTAATGGATTAGGAATTGGGAAGGTTGAATCTAGAGGAAGTGAACCCGAATTTGCGTGGAGGGATAGTAGAAAACCATTTAGGAAAAACCATCCCCAGTTCACCCGACCGAGATTCGAACCTCGATCTCCCCGTCCTCGAAGGTCTGGTTCAACACGACTGGCGCGTTAGCCAACTACGCCACCGAGGCGGGTTGCTCCTTCCTTAGTTATTTGTATCAAATTGGGCTTCTAAGTAAAAGCTCTCAGTCACAATTCACATTGGTAGGTCAGGGCCGGGCTATAATGTGCGCTTTGTTCAATCACGCCTCACTGGGCAATGGGAATGTTTACCATTAAGAATGTTCTAAGAAATTAGTGGTTCTTTTAACGTAAGCCTGTTGGTGCGGTGGGGTACTTTACCACTCAATCACATAACTCTTTCAAAAATAAAACTTGGCGATGGTTTATACAGAGGGAAAGGTTGTCTCTACTGGTCTCTTGCAAGGCACAGTAAATGAAGGGGTGGGGATGGGGGTGACTCTTAGTTTTTTCTCATTTATGTTGTCGACTTACTTTCAAGCAACATTAAAAATTTTCTTGGGCTGTGTCTTGTGTTTGAGTTTCAATAATGAGTGCGAAACGAAAACAAACGTGCATGGACTCACCTTTTCCTCAAAACAAGAAACAATTAGCACACACTGAGGAAAATAAAAGTGTTAGTGTCAGTGAACCCAACGTGAACGCGACAATAAGTGAACTGATTCCAAAAGGAGATGGTGTTTGCGTTGTTAGTGAAGTGACTCCAAAAATGTTAATTGGACTAGCGATAATACTAGCGATAATAATCTCAAGTCCAAATGGCCTGAAATTTGGACTGCTACTATGTGGGACAACCTTAGGTCCATTTTAATCGCCAGGACTGAAAGTTTCCAAGGAATGGATTTAGGTGTCAATTTCATTTAAATAGTAGCATTCGCACAGCACAACCTATATCATTGAGGAAAAATTATTAGAACATTCAATGTCCCAGTAACATATAAGCGCTGGAAATTTTATTCAGAGAGCTAAAACACAATTGATTGACTAAATTGTAGACGGTTTATATGAAATTGAAGTTTAAACCACTAATAAGATTTTTAGAAAAGCATATTTTATTACTAGATAAGCTATACCATATTATTATTAAGCTGAACTGTTGCAATTACAACAATTAATTGGTGACAGTAATCTCACTTGGCTTACGATAAAGATTTAGCGCTACAAATAAAATTGACCACTTGACGCGAGAAATGAAGTCTAGAGTCTGCGAACGCATAAATGAAATAAATGGAAAAGTATCTGTGATAAGAGATGAATCTACAACTATCAGTACCAAAACTACTTTGATAGTGTATTTAAAATGTTAAACAGATAAGTCAACTGAACTACATTTCATTTTTAGATATGTTCTAAATACATGATCAAATAACAAAAACGATTAACGATCACTTACTAACATGCCTTAGACACGCACGGATTAAATCATATAAATCTTCAGAGCAATCTAGTATATTTTTTCATGTAATTGTGCTTGTGTCATGCTGGAAAAAAAATCAGATGTTGCACAACGGCTGCAACAAATATTCCCTTCTATTATCGTGTGGCATTGCCTTAATCATCGATTAGAATTGTCAGTTGGAGACACAATTTCTGAAGTGCATGGTATTAATAATTTCCATACATTTATGAACAAACTGTACTACCTATCTCCAAAAAACAAAAATAAAATTGAAAAGTGTGCGTTGACGCTAAGCGAAGAGATCAAGAAAATGGTCGTGTATTGGAAGTGAGGTTGGTTTCAAGTTCGTTTCAAACCTTTTCGGCAGTTTGAAAAGTAATAGGACTGATAACACCAAGATGTTTCTGTTATTCACTTTCAGTTTTAACCAGTATCGTAAACAATATGAAACGCCTTATTATTTTCAACAACCTCTTCATATGAGTGAATTCGATCACAAACAGGCTCTACAAACATCATTCCTAGCAAGGCCGACCTAATTTCAGTGCTTTATTACCTATAAACTAGTGAATGGTCAGCAGTAATACACCCAGTTTATGGAGAAACTGAAATAGAATTTCTTTGCAGCCGCTTTGGATTGGTATTTTGGAGGACACTCATGGCCTACAAAAACTTCCTTGACAGTGGTGGAAGAGATATTCCATCTTATTTTATTCATTTTATTAATTGTTCAAAAGTTATCTCTCACAGCTCTTCCAAACTTGAAAGAGGCTTTATCATAAGAGCCTTATAGCTACGGATACAATATGAAGATTACGAATCAGCCATGCGTCAAAATTTTATGTTCATCAAAATCCATGGACCTTAAATTGAACAGTGGAAACCAGACAATTACGTACGGAAGTGGTTGAGGAATCATTGCTCAGCAACTGATACCCAAATCAAATCAGTCAAAGACACAGAATGTCCAGTGGATCAACTTTGGAAATTCCTTTAAGGAGATAAACTAAACATTGTTTCACCTACGATCTAGTTACATCCATGCAATTATGTACGTCTTACCTCATAAGTGACATTTTTACTATTCTTAGACAAAATACTCAAGTGTATTAGTATAAGTTTATTCTTACTGATTACAGCAGCCCTTGGCTCCTTCAACTATTCATGCCATATTAACATTAAGATTAGCCAATGTATAGCTTTACAATTCACGACCACGGACCACCCATTCCAGTTCCAGCACTGACGTCTGAGACAGTAGGCTTATAATGGATGGTGCAGCCTTTGCCATTTTATAATTGTGTACACAATTTTATATTTTGAAGTTATTTCCATTGTCTTTGGGATTCGAATGCGTAAAAATTCTGCCTTAATATAATACACGTGTATTCAAAAATCGTTCGTGTGACATGTTGCGTTCCAGCACTTCTTTGTTTAGCAATACACCACTGTAGCTACTGTCCATTTGGTTTATATTCTTAAATACTAATTAGGTTATAGTATTGGTAAAGAGGAAAGTAATATTTATAGGTAGTTTATCTACATTTGTGAGGAGGGTGTGGAGTAAACCATTTAGGGAAAACCACCCTCAGTACACCCTACCGAGATTTGGAACCCTTTCCCCCGCTATGGTCAGTCTAGCCCGAATGTGACGCGTTTAGACCATGGACTACCGAGGGAGTAAAGTATATTTGATTTCCGCTACGAATAAAATTATATCATTACTAATAATAGCTATCATTGGCTTTTACATTTAATATTGATGCAAATCGTTCTTATGTTTAATAAGAAATTAGCCAAAAATAGCAAATGCATTATACCTATTTTTTCATGCCAAGTATTCACATTAAAATAATTCATCAAAACAAAAAATAACTAACTTCTTGTATTTTTACCCCACATATGTCAGTAAATTAATATAAAATAATGTTTATTAACATCCAGTAGCATCAAGAGTTTTATATTTCTCTACTAATCTCCTCCAGTCCCCACCCACACACCAACTTCTATTTTCTATACAAATAGTCTACATTGCTTGAAGATAGCGATGTAGTCGGTTCAAGTCAAGTGTGAGAGAGATAGAGTGTCTACTTCTATCTCCTTCACTCTTTGACCGAACCAATCCGATTCTGACCAAAAAACAAAGGTGCTTTATTCTCTGGAAAAACATTTGTCATTCCTAGCCCTTGCAAAACTTTAAAATATAGACCTTTACTAAAATCTTTTAAGATTGATGAAATGAAATAATAGTTCTAAAAATAATTGTAGAAACACTGCACCAAAGAGCATAAATGAAATAATATTCACTGTTACTTACTTAATCCATGGCACTAGGAACTAAGAACACTATCACAGAAAATTGAGGAAAGAGAAATATCTTGGTCCACCAATGTGCATAAGATTCAAATTCATTTTCTGTATTAAAAATATAGATCCTTATAGCTCAGAAATTACTGGTTTTCTAAAAATGTATTCAAACAAATATTTTCATCTTGAATAGTACAACTTTTTAATGATAAGTTATTTCGTGTCTCAAATAGCTACGGAGGAATGACTATAATAGGATATTTCCCTTCTGTTAGATACCCTCAAAGTCAGTTTCACGAGAAGGTTAGAATCGCTATCTTGTTTATAGTAATAATTAATGTCTAGATATAACATTTATTCAAAATAGTTAGATTGAGCTTCAACAAAATTGATTTTTCTCTTTTTAATCTTTATGTAAACTACCCTTAAATTTAGGGTTGGGAATCTAATTCTTAGAACCCCTCGGGGGGACCTTATGGACACACCAGGTAACAAGCTATAGTCCAATCTGTAGAGCAATTTAGGCTCTAGCCCGAGGTACAGACAGACAGACAGACAGACAGCATCGCAAAAAACAACTTTTTTTTTCAGTGGTTCATAAAACGTCGACATTTATCAAAGTCAGGAGTTCGAACTTTTTTACGATCACAATACTTTCTCTCCGAGATGTCGAAAGAAAGTAAAGGATGGTATAAATATATTTTAGACCACTGGGTCTTAGATCTATCAATAGACATTCCATTCTCAAGAGATCATTATAAAATACCATCTATGTCAGTAGAGGTATTTCTCATCCTCGGTTATTGCCTCAGGCTATTTCTCCTGCGAGGTATAGTCCGTTTTCGCTATGAATGTCCAAATATCCAATGTAAAAATACGCTTCTCATCCTCGATATTGCCTTAGGCTATGAAAAACTATACGTTGTTTTCGCTAAGAAGGGAATAATTGAGAGTGTGAAACTATATACATCGTTTTCGCTAAGAAGGGAGGATGTGAAACAATACATTGTGGGAGATCGATACTTCTCACCGAAGTCTATTTCACAACGGTGTGTGTATAGTTTCTTATTCTCCCTTCACGGTGTACATCTATAGTGTAAACGGTGTATATATAGTTTCCTCTCGCGATGGATGCGGATACGGATGCGAATGTCGGGGTCTGCCGTTAATCATCGTCGAGCACCGAAGAGAAAGTGAGATTAACAGATAAGATGTTTAATATATAAAAGGAGAGAGTTTATGATAATATTATGATAGTTATCACAGAGTTATCACGGAGAGTTCCTCAGAAATAGCTTCAGAGACAGCAAGTATGGATCGTTACAGTAAAACTAACCTTAGGAATATATTATTAAATACTCGTGTTGGAAATAATAAATATATGGTGCCATCTTTATTTGAAATAAGCAAATTAACTGTGAGACAACAGTACAAATTTAATTGGTTGGAAGTAAGAGATTTACCTGAATTAATTAAACGAGAATTGTTGTATGATTGTCTATATTATGTTAAAATATTTCCGTTAGAAGATGAAATTGAGAAAGAAAAAATTAATATAATATTTGATAGAAATATGACATTTTCACCGTATATATCATATGCTTTATCAAGTGATGCGTTTGTAGCTATAATGTGTCTTCCAGGTGATGAAATACCAGAATTTGTTTTTGAAAAAAATCATGTACATTATAGAAGTTATGTAAGATATGAATTAGCAACTCACAATAAAATAAGATTACGTGAATCATGCTTTCACAAAACTAGTCACTACTTCACGCCATACTTAGGTAACTTATGGCGAAAAAAAATATATTTTATATGAAACAGACTTTCCACACAATAGTTAAAGCATAAGATATGTTACATAATAGTATATGTGACATAGATAATTATTGCTATCATTGTTACACTGAACCATTGTTTTTCATAATTGATGAAGATTTATGTAGGAATATATACAATTTACATACAAGAAATAGAACGATAACAGATTCAGACTATTCCACAGACGATGATTCCGATGGAGAATGTAATAACATGTATAGATTTAAAGGAAATTGGATGGATGATGAGATATATAAGAAATTCAGAAATAATTGGTAATGTTTTAGATGTATAATAAAGTCTTCCTTCATATCAAAAACAGTGTATAGTTTTTTCATTTCTCAAATATTATCTTCTTATTGAAAACGGTGTATCAGAGAGTTCTATAGCTGGTCTCAACTATTCCCTTCTTATCGAAAACGGTCTATAGTTTCTCATTAGATAATCTCACCATCTCGGGAGTTTGAAAACATCCTTGAACATTGTTATTCATGGATACTGCTGAGAACAACAAAGCATCTTGCTACAGAATATTTGACAGTTATAGAGACATCGATGTGAGTATTTATAAAGACTTAATATAACATTAATTTTAGCGTTTGGAAACCAAATAAGTTGTTATCGAGTCTTACTATTTCATTCTGATTACACATTTATGTACTAAATAATCGGGAAACAGATATAGTTTCAAACCTAATATTCTATGTTAAGAATTTAAAAATTACTCTGATAAAATATACTGGTTAAGAGTTTCAAATCGGTTGAGCATCACCATGAATATTCTCAATAAACTTCAAAACTTGTCGTGCTGCGTGCAGAAGCAGGTGAAGTTGAGTGAATTATATATAGGCATATCATATCCGGTTAAGAGTTTCAAATCGATAAAAACAGAGTTTGACAGAAAGATCATAGCACAACTGCAAAGTGACGAATTCACCTATCTTCCTAATCGCATCTCTGAATCATTCAACAACGAAGAGCTGCAAGAGTTGAATACTAAGAAGCTGGCGCTGGTTTACAATGGGGTCATCGGTAATACATCGGACATCTCGTTTGAAGGGTGGTTCAAACTTTGATTACTACCCTTGAGCAGATAGCGAAAAAAACGTAATATCTAGGATCATTATACTCAGCCTATTTAACATAATCTGTCTGAAACGAATCGGGACTGTCGTGCTAGACCTTCAGTGTACGGTAAGGAATAAACAATTGAACTTGTGTCTTTTAACAGGTGCAGTCGGATATGTATGCTGACTTTATCTGCTCGTGTACAACATTCAGCTAACGATTATTTTCTGTTGCAGAGGTAGTGTCCGATCTCGAGGATGCTAACCGCGATCCTTGGGAGCTCGATATATCCAAGACGATCGAGAAACAGTGACAGCTGAAACGTCCTGTTACGGGAGAAGAATCTCAAGTTATAGCGGAACCAGAGTCCACAGGAAGAAAAAAAAAAGAATAGAACCTAACATGTAATAATTTACATTATATATATTGCTTTAGCATTTAAACTTGCTATTATATTTCTGAGTGCAGGTAGACTTTTGACATAGTGCTCAGTGAGCTTTCCTGGTTTAAAGGTTATCAAACACACTGCTGAAACATTAAGTTTAAAACGAGCTGAAAGTATTATTAGCGATAATAAGTGAACTTCAATCTTATATTCTTGAGACGAATTATATAATTAGCTCTATCATAACATTAACTTAAACGAGCTATGCTTTTAGACAAAAAGAAGTATAGGTCAGCTGGTAATTAATATCAAACATATTGCTGGAACATTAACCTAAACGAGTTGGAAAGTGCTACTAATGTATTAGGTGTAGGATTATTCTAGCGTTAGTGCCGGTATAACTTTTTTAGAAAGCTCTCTAATCTCAAATCCGATCTTGAGAGAAAAAAAGCATGATTTCTAGATGATGAAGTATGAAAATGTTGGTCCCTTCAATACTTGTCTTGAATCGGTTCATTGCGATGCGTTCCTAATCTATGCTAACAGTCTAGTCGATTTTGAATCTTTGAGCAAATATTTAGTACAACATATTAAAGATCCAACACACTATCCAATTTGAAAACTTTGGTAAACATAGTATAACCTATATGTTATATAAACCAACACATGTGACTAGTGATTATTTCGTATCTTTAGCTGGGCATCTTCAACGTGTGTTTGGTGAAGATTCAGTCGGATCCTTCACACTGAAGATCCATGTTAATGGTTTATGATCGGTGACTATTGTAAACTTCCTGCCGTATACATATGGCCTATAATACTTCACCGCCCAAATAATAGCTAACAACTCTCTCTCAGTTGTCGAATAATTTTGTTCTGCCTTGTTCAGGGTTCGACTCCCGGATGCAACTGACAAATATTTTCCTATTTCCCCTTGAGACAGCACTCCGCCTACAGCTTCCTGACTAGCATCTGTAGTTAGTATGAAAGGTTTCTTAAAATCTGGAAATTGTAATATAGGTTTAGTAGTTAAAATTTCATTAAAATGATTAAACGATCTCTCTTGCTTCTCAGTCCATTCAAATTTTACCCCTTTCTTTAAAAGTTGATACAATGGTTTAACAATCTGACTAAAATCTTGTATAAATTTCCTATAATAGATACATATACCTATATATCCTTTCAATTTTTTACTCGTGGTTGATGTAGGAATATTTAATATATTTTCTACATTTCTCGGATCTAGCATAACCCCTTCTTTTGTAACTACATGTCCTAAGTAAGTAACTTTTGACGAAAAAATTCACATTTATCGGGTTGTAGCTTCAATCCATGTTGTCTATATCTCTTAAATACCTCTATAAGTCTTTCATTATGTATTTTAATGATTCACCAAATACAACAACCTCGTCCAAATAAATTAAACATTTAATTCCCTGTAAACCTGTTAGTACCGTATTCATCAATCTCTGAAAGGTCGTTGGTGCTCCTTATAAAGCAAAACATAACCTTTTAAATTCATAATGTTCTGTTTGAGTATTAAAAGCAGTTTTAGCCTGATCCTCTCTTTTTAGTGGACACTGATTATACGCCGATACCATATCTAAAGTAGATAAATATTTGGCTTTACCTAACAGGTCCAAGATGTCCGCAATGTTTGGGATAGGAAATGTGCCTACTATCGTTATCTCATTATGCTTCCTGAAGTCAATAACTACTTGCCACTTCTTTTCCCCTGAGGCATCCATTTTCTTAGGAATTACAAGTATTAGACTGTTCCAAGGACTTGTGTTCTGTTGAATAATATTATCTTTACATTTGTTCAACCTGACCTTCAACCGCATGTTTATGAACTTCAGGGATCCTATACTGTTTCTGATTTATCGGGCTTGTATCTTTACTTAACGGTATCGCGTGTTCGATGACCGTCATTCCTTTAATATTATCTCCTTTAGATAGAATATATCATTATAATCATTACATATTTTTTTCAATGATTTTTCTTTCTTCTGTATTTAAATGTCCTAGCCTTAGTTTCTCGACTAATATTCCTATTCTATCTCTTACTTGTGTTTTAGTTTCTACAAAACACGTTGTTTTTTTCACTAAGTTAACCCTTTTTAATTTTGCTTTGGGTAATTCTATTTCAACAGCTTTTTTTGTTGTATTTAACACACTACTCACGCACACTCCATTTCTAACGTTTGTGAGAGCTTCCGCCAAGTACACCCCTGGTACTAGAGAACCTTTAGGAACTATGTCTAATCCTTCTCCTTCCACAACTAATTCAACTATCTTTTCACTTCGAGGTGGTATGTACACTTTACTAGTGACACTTTGACTCTTATGTAACATAGTCAGTACATGCTGATCTAATCTGACCTCGCTTCTCTGAAAATCAATTAAGGCTTGAGGTTTACTCCAAAAATCTCTTCCTAATATCCCTTTATAACGGAGATTTTCCGCTACATGATACTGAAGTACATATACATCGTTACCTAACCTCATATGGACGGTAACTTTCCCTTGCGTCCACATTACATTATTTGTAATGACAGCAACGCTAGCTGCTTCCCTAGTGTTTATTTCATTAAAAACATAATCCACTAAACAACTCTTCCTTATCAGACTTATCTCTGATCCAGTAATTATTAACCAATGAGTTTATGTTAAAAACAATAATTTTATACTCAAACTTAAAGCGTTATTAACAAGGGTCTAACTCGACTCTACTCTGGGGATATTACACCATTCCAACATCAGATGAGCTTTCTCTCTCTCAAGATCAAATTGGAGAGTTTAAGTTAAGAGATTGAACTGTAACTAGGATAGCTGTTTATTATGTTAGATTAGATTGTGTTTTATTTCCAAGACATTTGTTTAATATGACATGTTAGATTTCAACTATATAAACCAGACTTTGTTTGATAAGTTAGGTTAGATTTGTTTATGTTTAATCATATATTCGAGATATTTGTTTAATATACCAAATTAGATTTGTTTATATGTTTAATCATGTGTTAGGTTAAAAAAACTAACTTGTAACTTTCCAGTAATTACACAATGAGTTTATTTTAAAAGAAATAATTTTATACTCAAACTTAAAGTGTTAATAAAACCTATCTAAATATTATGTTTGTCCTTTTTTTACTATAGTATAGATATATCTTCTCTACTAGGTTATAGACAATTGCTGATATGATTTGACAGGAATGAACAGGTCTGGTTGTCTGAACAAAGTTTTAAAATTTAATTTCAAAAGTTACATGGGTAATGGTTTTACAACAAGAAAGATTAACGATTGTGCTGAAAAGTTCAGTTGAGTTTGCATTGGTAGTGACCATATAAGTAATCATTGAAGGTTTGAAAGTTATATTTTTATCCAAATAATTATTTAGCGTAGATTCAAGGCATGATTTTCTTTTAGACCTAGGTGTGGCGGCTTCAATCATGGAAATGTGTATGCTATAGCGTCTTTGGATTATACGCCTATATGTACCATTCGCCATTATTAAACCTTCTTTCCTCTACTACCAGTAGTTAAAAATTTAATTCATTAGTATGCACACTTGAAAGCTTAAACCATATTAAGCTAATAAAATATCATTATATAGGCCTATCAACTATAATGTCCTATTATTTCCATGACAACATCAATAGGAAAAACTAACTTACTAACAGCTCAACAAAATGGACCCTAGGGTTTTTTAGCATACTATAAATTTGTACATATTCAACATAGACCTAAGTTAACTACCATTATTGTTTTTTAACTCTTAAATTTTATGTTTTGGTTTCTAAGCCTCGTTGAAATCACATAATGTGATGAGTTGGTGCACATGAATTGTAGTGTTACTTTATGTTTTTAATTATGTAAACAGCGATTTAAAATTTCAAACCTATGAGAAGGCTTAGAGCCTCAACACAGACTTTGTTTTCATAGGTCTATAGTCTGCAGTCCTTAAGAAATTCTATTTACGGCTAAAGAGTCTATATCCATAATCGTGTGACCATGAGAACCAATTAGATAGTCAAAATACTTGGTCCAATAATCCACAGACAAGGTACATGCACCAAGCAGTCAGCCGATAAATACAATATACTTATTTACTCTAAGGCATTGGGAGCTCTAAAGTTTATTGCCGCACTCACATATGACCGACACCTATCCCTATCCTAAGCTAGTTCTATCAGTTCACCTCACTACACCCTATTTACTTCGGGTCCATTCTAATCTTTGTGTTGTAATAAAACTTTCACAATAAATATATTTTGAGTATAGAACGCCTACACAGTATTTTGAAATAGTAAAAAAAAAAAAAATCACCGAGCGGCGTCATAAATTAGACCTATATCTATCACAAAAAGAGTTCAGCCATTAGAATATTCTAATTGTGAGATAAAATAATTATTTCCGAAGATGATTAAAATACCTCTTTAACATATTCATGGCTGCTTGGTTAGGTACTACTGCTTAAAACCATAGACAAGCATGACAACTTAGCATAAAACTAATTAGAAGCCTTATCTCTTTAATTCAATGTTTCATGAAGCTGTAAAGTTAGATTGGATTTGGTTACTTCCATTAACTTATAAATATAAAAATTATTTAACATTTATTTTCAGAATTATATATATCTATATTTTAGAGGTTTTTAAATTTGACAGTTCTGAAAATCTATTATTTGAGTGGGCTATTTGGAAAACTTTTTAGTTTGGACCGACTGTTGAAAAGTATTTTTTTGTTTACAAAGTTGGAAGTATATGTCGTCACCGTACGTGCATAACAAGAGATACTTTGTTGATCCGAGAATGGGAAACTATATACATCGTTTTCGATAAGAAGAAACTATACACCGTTTTCGATAAGAAGGTAATACTATACACCGTTTTTGAAAAGAAATAGTCTACGATAATATCTTGCGATGAGAAGTATAGTTTTGAGATTTACCTTTGGTGCTCGACGATGCTTAACGGCAGACCCCAACATTCGCATCCGTATCCGCATCCATCGCGAGAGGAAACTATATATACACACCTTTACACTAAAACAACACACACCGTAGACCATCGGTGAGAAGTATCGATCTCCCACAATGTATTGTTTCACATCCTCCCTTCTTAGCGAAGACGATGTATATAGTTTCACACTCTCAATTATTCCCTTCTTAGCGAAAACAACGTATAGCTTTTCATAGCCTAAGGCAATATCCGAGGATGAGAAGCGTATTTTTACATTGGCAATTTGGACATTCATAGCGAAAACGGACTATACCTCGCAGGAGAAATAGCCTGAGGCAATAACCGAGGATGAGAAATACCTCTACTTATGTCGTTTTGTAAATCTACACAATCTGCAGAGTATTTGATAATTTTATATAATTTGACACTATCCGCAAAGAGTTTAATAACAACCAGACGAGTTTAAATATTTATCACATATAATCAATAGACACGTTAAAGAGAAGAGGACCTAATCTAGAACCCTGAGGTACACTACAAGGGACTAAAAACCTTTTTTTGGGGGGGGGGGGGTAGATATATTTTAATAAATAATGATCTTTCATGCTAATAACTGACAAACTAGTTTACATATGTGTGAGAGGGGCCATTATTACAAAGTTTCGAGAGTGTAATACTATGCTGACATAAGTCAAATTCTTTACTTTGATCAAAATAAATAGCATCAAGCTGGCTTGAGAGGCAGCATATCCCAGAAATTACACTACATTTGTTACAGTATATCTATTTTTCTAGAGTCATGTTGATTTTCGAAGTTTTTATTCTTTATGTGATGGAAAGTATGTTCTTGTATTATTTTCTTGAATACCTTAGAGAGAAATTTAATCATTGGTACGATAAAAGATTGTTTACCTATAAGAGGAAAATTTTATTTGACAGGCTAATGTTAAACATATATGAAATGAAAGTAGGTCCCAAGCTCATTTGAAATTAATAAAGGACCAGTTATAATTTTGGGATTAATTTTTAGGTTTGACGGGGATACTATATTCACACGATTATTTTTAATATACCTCCAAAAATACTAGGGTTTGCTTTTGATACTATTTGCTCTAGAGTTCATCCAAATGGCTTTGGCTATAGTCTAAGTAGTTTCAACTTATTTATGAAAGTGTGACAAATGTGAATGTGAATGTGAATAAAATTGTTTGGACTAAAAAAAGTTTGTTTTTCCTAATACAGTATTAAAGCGTAGACGAAAGCCAATTTGGATATTTGGAAAAATTTTGAATAATAATTTAAGAAATATGCCTTTTCATTTTATTATGGACCAGATTGGTAAAATTATCCATGGCCAAGTTAATATCAGTAGTTGAATACACACAAAACCAATCAGTAGTGGCCAGGTCGTTGTAAAGGTTGGAATAAACATCACGTGCATAATCAAGATATAATAATAATAGTTATAATAATAATGATAATGATAGTAACAATAATAATAATAATATGTCAAATAATCTTTCCAATATATGTGAAGTGTTAAACAAATAGCTCAAATTATTTTCATAATGTTTCATATTATAAAAAAAATGTTATTTTTAAACTACCCTCAAATATATTTATTTGTATTAAATATAAATTTTTATTTAAAATGAAAAACAATGTCTAGATATGGTAGTGGTATTATAATCTGGTCATAAGGCTATTTGAGTAAAAATAAGTATTTAAATTACTGTACAGCTATTCTGCACATATTTGTTGGAATTATATTTTGGTAGTGAGCGAAGGAGCTACTGGCGGAAAACCTGTGAGAAAATAAATTCAGTTTTATACTTTTGAACTACTGAAAAATTTGTTTTTCAAAATTCAGATTGACATTTACTTTTAGAGGATGTAAGTGATCTTCTCTACGTCTTAAGGTTTCATATACTTGTAATTTATTTTGAGATAATTTTATTAAATAGTAGTATAAAGTACAACAATGTTAGTATAATATATACATTATCTTACTCCATCTGTGTGAAACTACACAACTGTATAGATAATTCAATTTTATAGCATTGAAACATTTTTTCAAATCAAAACATGTTATACTTACAATACTCTCTTTGACTATTTACATTTTACCACATGGCATACACACTTAATTACAAAATTAGTATGTTGGAAAGATATTTTTCTAGGGATCATAAACCCAAATAATAATATTTATTTGACCACACAGAAGTTTTATTTCAAACTAAATCATATGGGTCAGTACCGCACGAAGATAAAATTGTTTTAGACCCGTGTTTTCTTCGCTGATGTTCCGAGACATTCATCCACACCTCGGATCTGCGTGTCCACATAACAGAAGGTATTTTTCAGCATAAGAATTTTATAGAAAGTTGGGTGGCCACACTATGCTACAACTGTAAGTTTATTTTTCTGTGCACTCTAAATAGCGTTAAAACCTGTAGGACATGTTGGTTATCTCAGGCGTCCCAATACATACAAAAACTACACATTTATTTAAATTTAGCTATTCTCAAATATTTAAAGTAAAAATTGCTACGACTAAGAATAGGATAGGTGTAATCGTCATGTTAGTGCTTAATTTATATTCAGGAGTTCACCAAATGGTCACACAAGGCAACGTTTTGATTGAAGTACAATATTCATATTTATATATATTACTTCAATTCCAAAAACACACAAACTTGAAACTAAACCTATGCTAATAAGATAAAATGGTGCTTTTAAATGTTTCAAAGTTAAAGGCTTGAGATTAGTGTACCACTTATTTGAGGCAACACTCATTTCAAACATATCGTCAGAGATCCACTTGTTGTAAAATCCACCTTGAAATAATCTACTATTAATCATATCGAATTTTTTCCTAAATGGTGACATGTATGGGAATTCGTGAACCATAAGACAATTCAAAATACATGAATCCGTGATGTGAAGAAGACTTTGTCCATCTTTGTGGTAACGACTTAGTTTGGAAATTCCTTCCAACAATTTATCAACAGACACTGTACTAACATTTCTACTGTAAGCTATCTCATCAACGACTTTTACCAGATCATTTTCAGAGATATACCTGGAATATAAGCTAAGTATAACAGTGTCATTAGTATCGATGTAATATTTCAACATATCTAAAATAGGATTGTTATAACTTATAGTGGGTATCATGATGAACAGTCCAGAATCATCCAGTTCTTCCAGTGTATTGATATCAGAATAGTAATGAGGTGTTGTCAAGTAGCTGGCCAAAGATCCGGTGTACGAGTTTAAAATCAACAAACTATACCATAAACATAACATTACAAATATTCTCTCTGAAATCTTTGTCGAGTTGAAAGCTGTTGCACCACTTAGATGTATACGGATCATCTCCAAAGCAGTTACAAGCTCAAAGTTCCTGTCACATTTCAAAACTTTCCACACAGAAATAAGAAATGGTAGAGTAAATACATAAACTATCCACGTAATTTTATTAAATGGCAGAATTAAATTCAAATATTGGGGAATTTGTTGAGCCTTAGGGACAAGCACTTTCAAACAAGAAACATCATATGCGTAAGATGACGTTTGTTCATTCCCTAAATATTTTATGAACGCATTACCATAAATATCACTTTTCATGTTCTTACCATTATCCATGTCAATTTTCAAAGAACCATTTAATATGTTCACAAAAATTTTAACAGGATTGATTTCATATTTTGTAATGTTTTGTTTTAAAAATGATTGTGGAAAAACAAGTGCCACAATTTCTTTTCCAAAAATATCGTTTAGTTTGTCATCAAAAATATCTGACATACTATATTTAGTTAAATATTTATCTTCTGTAATGGTTGTTCCTTTTCTCAAAAACTGATTGTAAATATAAGTACAAATTTTTCTTTGAATTGTAGTTGTATTTGGTGGTAAATCACAAGTATATATAACTACAATATTTAGCAAGTGATATTGCTTCCATGCTTTGTATATATGATGTTCAAATGTGTTTATATCTACAGGAGATACTGAAGAAATTATAATTGTTAATCGGATTTCTGGCTTCCAAAATAAGTCTAAATAATTTTTTTCTAGAGTATCCCAACCCCTATCATCCAATTCATCAACAAAAATCATTACACCTTGTGCATGCCCTATTTTGTCAAGTATATCATAATCATTTGATAAGCGATTCAACAAGGGCTTTCTCTTAAGTATTTCAACTGCTAAAATAGAAGTCATACTTTTGCTGTGAATAAAACTACTAACATCATTTGATATTGAAAAACTGGATTTACCTTCAAACAAAACCATCAGAAGTAAAACTTTGTTGATGTAGAATTTACTGAAGAAGTTATTGGTGGTTTCTACAAGAGAACTAGATTTTCCAATAGGTTGTACATCTTCTTGTTCCAATGAAGATATTTTGCCATATATCCCAGTAACAATCTGTATTGCAATCCACACATTATTATACATCTTCATTATGTCCATCAAATGTTTGTTAAATCAAATTATATAAATATGTTTTATTACATTTGAGGAAGGAAGCTCTATTTAAAAAGTGAGCCAGCCCAGCATGTTTGTTTTGACTGTGGGTTTTCCACAATATAATGGTTCAGGAAAAGTCAGTAGTTTCTAGTATCCGTGGCTTGAGCTCATAGATATGGAATATTGGTAATGTTATCCAAAATAATTTTTTTCAAATAAATACGTCCAGGATATCGTAGTTTCTTGATCAATGGCACATTAAGCCAATGATCTGAGGATACCCTGTCAGAACACATTGACAAACAATAATTGTAGATCACATTTTAAAGAAAGTGTTTTCTTACACATTTAAATCAATGCTTATCAAAACTGCTTGAGAAAAAATTGATTTTACAACTTCATACAAAATTAAATAGCAAATGCAGTTTTGACATTATTAAATAAAGCTAAAATTTTCCTGGAGACTAGGAAGAACTAACTTAAGAATAAATTATTAACTAATCAGGTTAAGTTTTTACACATTTTAACAATCAATTGTAAGTATTAGATCTATATGGAGAGAGACAAATTATAGGTATTGGATTTGTGTTTATATATTGAATTTTGTTAAAATATTGGAAATATTTTCTATTTTACAATCTTAAAGTGCAATCTGAATATGGTGTTTGATTTATTATTGATAGATACATACCTCACTTTAAAAGAACAAAACACTTAATGCCAATAACTAGGTTCAAGTGTTCATATGAAAGTTTAAACTTTATGGTGAAATTTAAAATAATGCTATCTCTTTATTACTTTTATAGTCTAAGAGAAAGGGAATAATAGAGTTATGTTTTTTAGTAAATGTTCTTTGACAATTTTCTGATAAACATCAATAAAAATAATGTTTTTTATATTATAATATTCACATATTGGTTTAAAAGAATTGCATTTAATGATGTACACATAAACAATTGACGGATAATATAATAAAAAAACAGTTTAACCTTCATAAAATGACATTTCTATTTTGTTTGCAAGAGTATCACAAACTAAATAATGCTTACAATATCTATTTTTCTCATCATGATCCCACTTATTATTATCATAGTTCAAATCTTCATTTGGAAAATGGTTGGAGATTTTTTTAAATAGTAAACTTGTATTCACATGGAGAATAGTTCATTATGTATTTCTGAAGATTTGAACAGTATAAGTTATTATTATTATTATCATCATTATGATTATCATCCCCGCGTCTTACTACCCGTTCGGGTTATACGCACTTACGCTAATGTGTAATGGTAGGGTGATTGTGAGATGAAATGGAGGAACTACAGTTTAACGTGGGATCCGAACCACGGTGGGAGACCTGGCACTCTATACCTTCACAAGCTGTGATTAATACACGTCTTGTCAGAGGTGAAGGAAGGGTTTGGCAATCAGATAAATCTGTGCCAGGACCGAGGTTTGAACCCCAGACCCTCAGCACAGAAGTCTTACATCTTTCACCTAGACCACCAGGTCATCAGTGTAAGTTATGAATAAATCATTTAGAATACATTTTAATTCAAATCCAACCTACATAATATGTATGGATAATGTGATTCAGCATTACCTAGTCTTTTTTTTTTTTAGAATGTTGGGTTGATCATGGTATGGATTCTGGGTAGGTGTAATATGGGTAGTAGTTCTTGAAAGTATTTTTAATCTTCCTTCACTCAAATGCAAGTACATTTTGTGACATTATCTGCCATATATACATATACAGTGGATTCATGTTAATTGGGACACATCTGGACTAGATCACTTAGGCCCTATTAAGTGGCTTCCCTAAATAAACGAAATTTTAACTAATGAGACGAATAAAATATTCTAACAAAGCAAAAAAGGTATAATACATTTAAAGAAAGTACTATTTATATAATTTGTATTGGTACAAACATTAATTAAAAAATTACTAAGGATAGCAAACATATAGTAATTGATGTGTGTAAAATTATGATACAGTAAAAATAGTGACTGTGTCAAGCAAAGGTTACACATTAATAATGGTTATTTCGTTGGCAAAATCATCACGTGCTCACTGATGTGTTTTCTTTAAGGACTGAAACTGAACATATTCAGCATAGGTAATGTTGGAACTTCCTTCATTGCCTTCAATCACGACCTCACTTCCTCAATTAAACGGCAAGTTGGCCCAAATTAACGTGTTATAAAATAGATTTTCCCTTTCGTAGTATTCAAAATAAATTTTTCCACCATTAATATATTTAAAATTAATGAACAATTTTATAATATTAAACTTAATGAATATATGTATGTTAACATCTCCTCGTCTGGTTTAACAAACCTGGGTATTCATTTTATATTTTTATTTTTTATGTTGTTGACAAGACTCTGTGTTGCCATATTAGAATCTTAGCTTTGTTAACAGATTTCCGCCCCTCTTCCAAGTATTTTATGAACAAGTCCATCCAAGATAACTGTTCTGGCATGGTTTTTTTCCTTTTTCTGGTTTTTTAAAAGCTGACGAAATATGGTGGAGTCTCATGCAATTGGAAGTTTCGAGAAGCCTTCTTGTGTGACAATAAAAATGGAAAGGGATCTTCCAACGTCACTAATTTCAAACTTTAATTTCCGACTGTGATAATTTCTGTATAATCTAGTGTCATTACATTTTAATGAATAAAACATAATTAATAGACCTGTGTTTGTATTGCAAAATAGACAAGATGTTAATGTTTGTGTAAAACATAGGTTACACCTAATTATTAATAGTCCCATGGCAAACAACGTACAGGCATGAAAAGAGAACTCGGGAAATGTAACGTTACAGTTCAATTTCTGACGTGAAGGCGTGAGGAGAAGAAAATTAACTCTTCAGATGGAAATATTTCAACCTGAATACTTGTTTATTTCTATTATTCAGAATTTGTCTAAAATAAACAGTTGCTTCGATTAACTTGTCCCCCAATTAATAGGAATTTACTCTATTTTATTCATTTTCAAACTATTTCATACGATATCCGTCATTGTTATTTAAACGACCTTCATTATTGTTGTGATACTTAAATGACTGACATGTTAACTCTAAGTTGACGCAATATTATTACGTGGGAACGCACAATACATACTAATTTAACTAACACAGTTACACGAATAATACCCTATTGTTTCTACTATAAATATAATACACACTATAAGTACCTCTTTACTGTGCACATTCATTAGACCAACATTTAACAGTATATTATCAAGTTTACCCTGTGTTTACTAACACGCCCAAGTCTATAGCAGACAGATTGGTAATTACTCAAGTTAACATCAATTATTGGAACAACTCACACTATACTATCAGCTTACATTGTGAATATCAACCATCAAACGATATTAGCTACACGACAGTACATCATAGTTTAAAATGCGATCTCAAATAATATTCAGATAATAGACTTATATTAATATTATTTTATTTCATCGTCAAAAAAGTTGAATAAGGTTGTGTAAAATAAGTTTTCACTGGTTTATTTTTAAGGAACATTTTGTGGCAACATTTTACAAAAAAGTTTTGAAGTTATATATATTTCCTCGAAAAAAATGATTGAGAAATGGTTTTATTAATAGTCTTGATAAGTTTAAAAGAGTTTGGAAAGCGTGGCAATGTCCCACAAGGTGCTTTCAAGTATACTGCACATGATAAATTTTACCTACACGAATGATAGCTTCGTCAGAGTTCCATTTAATAACAGTATTTGGTTGGATTTTATTCAATTCATTATTTTATATTGAAATGTATAGTATTTATATTTACGTCCCCATGATTTGTTGTACTCCAGAAATTAAGATATATTAATAGTAAACTCATTATAGCTACTTATTCTAAAGTGATTTCTTTTCATAATCTTATAACTTATATAACTTGATAAACCCATTCCCAAATATAGATATTACGAGGAAATGTCTGAGCAAGTTTTTAGATACGATCCCTCATTTTTAAGGTTTGGGGGCTAGGCTGTCGGGTAAAATAGTAGTTTCAAAAAAAAAACGAATTTTTCAAGAGAATGATCCCTTTTTCATTCTTTGCTTGCATCATCATGGAAAGCCTGATTTGTGCATGGTCTTATACCTGCAAATAAATATTTCTTCTTGTTTAAGAATAATAGTTCATTATACAAAGAAAATTATTCTTCTTGTCTAAAAATAATAATTCAGCTCTTACTTAATTTGTATTGTGAGACAAATATGTAAATTATGGAAAAAAATTTATATTTTACTGTTCAAACCCGATTACAGTACAAGCTAGAACGAGGCCAAATTGATATATCCTAAGAGCTTCAGAATGTACTAGCCTAGTCTATTTTAAATTAGTTAATATTGAAATTTTTATAAAACTCATAATCATAGTATAAACTAGTTACGGCATACAATTTTAATAGATTAAAACAAGGTTAGGTTAGGTTATGTTAGGTTAGATTAGGCTAGACTAGGTTAAATTAGGTTAGCTAACAACATTTTAACGTGAATTGTGCATGATTATACATGTCCAAGGTCGAGTAATCGTTTGGGTTAAGAAGGATGAACATCTAGTATTATCTAAGAAAATCAGACTATCGGTTTATCCTACAAGCTGCAGGATGTATCAAATCGGCCTAATATGATCTTGTCATTTCTAGAACTGGGTTTGGATGTAACATATTTAAACTAAACAAACCAATGATAGTAGGCTATAAATATAAAAAAATATATAGACACATTTCCTTTTTTATAATAGAAAATTTACCCCTGTTGACAAAATAGCCGTTATAATAGCTGGTCATACACATATTTTAATTACATTATTTGATTGGGGGACTAATTTCCTAGACTGGAGAAAATTGGAATGTTGCTACTATTAAATCATATTATTTCGACAATATTGATTATAGCTCAAAAATTAGAAAGTTGAATAGTCAATTTCGCAAAAATGTTTTCTAACGTTATCCTTTGCCCATGAATTATAAATTAAAAAGATACAAATATGCTTCAATATATTTTGGTATGCATCATGATTTAAAAAAATTGATAAAATGATCTAGAAATGTGTTCATATAGACATTTTAATTGTTTATGTATAATTTTTGGTGTTTATTTTTTCCCCATAATAATTATATACAAAATCAATAGGTTCAATTATGTTCTCATGTTACCACTTTATTTGGAGTGGATAATATTTTAAAGTAATTTTATGTGACCCTCGCAGGGGTCGCATGTCTAAGTCGCTACTCTATCAGTAGACCAGATTGCCGATGACGGGGATATCAAAGTTAGTTTAAGGTCGGGTGTAATAAGTGTGGATTTTCCAAAATGGCTCTCCACTCTCGCTCCACACAAATGTGGTTAAACTTTCTGTGAATATAACATTCCTTCTCCCTAAAATCATTAGCGTAATTAATACATAATCTTATAAACTAAACAGGTAGTTAAACACGGTGCTAACATTATTTTTGTATACATCTATCTTCTCACGCACACACTTTGTCTCTCTCACACATTATCTTTCACACTATTTCTCTCACATAATCTCTTACACACGATCTATCTAACATATGTTGTCTCTAACACACGTCTATTTACACATTCTATCTTCCTTTTACAAACACACTCTCTCTTTCACAATTTATCTCTCTCTCATTCAATCTTTATCAAACGTTTTCTCTTACAATTTTTCTCGTTCTCACAATCTTTCTCACACAAATTTTTACACATTCTATTTCTCACAAACAATTTTTATCATAAATACTCTATATTCACACGTTATATCTCACTCTCACACACACATATTACACATTATCACATACACACACTTTTTCACACACACACTCTCTCACTTTCTCTCACATATTTCTTTATTACACAATTTCTCTCTTACACATTTTTCTCTTTCCCACTATAATCTTTACACACACACTTTCTCACATTCACTCTCTTCAATAACAATAATATAACAATATAACACTCATAGACACATTGACACAATCATTCACTAAGACACTCACTTCTCACATTTTCTCCATTTCTAACACTATTGCTCTCTATGTATCTTAAATATATCATTTGATAAGCCCATCTCTGGTTATTAAAATTACTAGAAAGTTGTTTGACTGATTTCGAGAATCACTCATTTTAAAGATTTTTTTTCTTCTCTGTAGGCAGTGTGTCATTTATGCAATCATTCTTTGCCATGTAAACAATGATTTGTGTATAGCATTGGTGTATTGGTAAATAAAATATTTGTCTTGTTTAAAAATAATAATAACAGTTCAATTCCTACTAGATGGTTTGGTAAACGAATAGATATAAATCAGGAGAGGGTTGTTTGAAGCTATCAGGGCGGCGTGAAGAGGGACGTTTTTATTCAAGTTTTACAGTGAAAGCCAAGTAAATATTATGTGAGGTCTGTAGCCTTTGGCAAGTAAACTTTTGAATAGAAAGTCAATTGAGGCTATTTATAGTCTATACTTCCCCATAAAGCCTTTAGAATACTTTTCAGTGCAATAGCCTGCAGCCATTACTGTAACGATAAACTATTTACTATTGAAAACAAATTATTTCATATATCCATTTAGAAAAGGAATTTAACATGCCAATAATTATTAAGTAGGATAGTTTCATAAAATTCTATACCTTGTATTGTAATTGCTAATAACGAGCATCGTTGGTCCCATTATTTAACGTGCCATTTTAATATTAGACTGATTGTCGGTGATAGAGAGATAGGAGTTCAAATTCTGGTAGAGAGTATCTAGTGTTTTTTTTTTAAGATTTATTCGTTTCTACAACGTGAAAATGGGTACATTTCTTATAAAACTCTACCATTATCATAGTGTAAATATTTAGATAGTCAAAACGGGTGGTAAGTTATGGCTCGAAAAAAAATTACAATTTTTTTGTTTATTATTTGTTTATTTTTCTCTTTCTAGAATTATTCCTCATGTTTTACACAGCTTATTTTCCTAATTAAAAAGGAAATATACATTCTTACACTAAAGATGTACACATTGCCGTATGTTTATTTAATTTTTAAAATTACTCAACGAGAAAGCCACTACTTCAATAAATGACGATTTTTTGGGAAGAAATTCCTAGAGCTCTAAAAGATGCATTAAAAAAATTATTTTTAAAATTTTCATATCAATATTTACAAATTAATTGAATGGGACTGTTGCTAATATAATAAATACTAGTTTCCGTTACCACGAGACACCAGAAGAGGTGAGATGTATTTTCATTCCCCGCGTTTCCCTACCTATTCGGGTGTTCGTACATCTATGTTACTTTATTATGCTATTGTTGTAAGAATGGTGGATTTTGAATATAGAAGAAGTAATGCAACCGTATTTGGTGGGAAGAATGAGAAGACATTTATGAAAAACTACCTTCAGAACACTCAGCCGGGATTAAAACCCAACATACTCGTCAGAAGCAAACTGTACCTAATGCTCTTGACCATGTGCTCATTGGGGTGGGTAGTAAGAATGGCATTGCTGCTATGATAAACAATATTAAATTCACATGGGTGTAAATAACAAGATAACAATATTTTTATTACTACTACCATAATTATATAATTTTATTTACAAGGCTTCTAATAAAAATGTACTATTGTCTTATCAGCAACAAAGGTAACGTCGAGATGAATAATAATTTATGTATTGGGCACCACTCCTAGAAACTAGGAGAAAGAATGATAAAAAATAATTTAAAAAAATAATTAATACAAATAAACTTTAGCTCGACTAATTTGGACAAATGCACGATGACTCTAAATGCTCGAGACCACTGGGTGTGCTCGGGAACGTTTACCTGGATATTACAATGTCAATGTTACAATGGTGTGCTGTAAGTCTCTACAAGAGTTGAGAGTACTTAAAATAAAATAAAAAACACGAGCAATTTAAATAAAATGAATCATTAAAACAAAATGTACTAATTTAGATTACAATAAAACAAAATTATTGAAACTTTTGTGGGTTGTTATTATTATTGTTTCCCTTTTACTACATCCCAATCCTACCTATGGAATTCCGAATAAATATAATGCTAATATGACAAAATAAAATATATGGTATTACATAAATTCTTAAACAAAGTTAATCAATTAAAATAACAATCTCTGAACAGGTTTAAATTTAGGAGTTTTAATATATATAATAATAGAGTGAAAGAAAAAAATATATATAGGCTAAACTTTTATAGAATATATAGTTTTGAGTAAGACAAAAAAAAATGGTATTGTTGAGGAAAAAGAAAAATAAATCAATAGAATTAATATTTTTACATAAAATAAAATATTTATCAATTCTCTGGAATAGATAGAGTCTGAATGTATTTAGTCCTGTCTGAAAGTTTTTGCATAAATCCTGGTAGCTTGATAAAAAAATGAGAAATAAATATATTTAAAATTGAAGATTTGGCTGAATCTCACCAATGAATTCATCCATGTTGAAACAGAATGTCTGAAATCGGTTTCCTTTTATTTATTCCAACTCGTCCACAGTTTGAAGAAATAAACAGTCTAGTTCGTCTCCAGAACCATAACTTTCCATTTGAGCACTTGTACTTTACTTTCCAGCCATTGTTCCACTTTAAAATTAAATTTAGTTAGGAGCTATACAGATTTTGCTCCATGTCAAATGACACTCCGGAAGAAGGAAAAAAAAAACCTCATCCTCTTCAAATAATGTTCTAAGAATCAAATTTAAAAACGTTATATTTTCTACCAAGTCCAAAGAGAAAACTAATACATTAAAATAAACGATAATAATAAAAGACCTGTATGTACAACTATAGATCCTTATTAAACTAATTAACACATTTTAAACATAAAGAGATCATTATTTAATAACAAATAATGGAAAAAGTAAATTCACTCATGGTACTTTTGTGACCTAGAATACAGGTAATCTGATAGGCTAAACATTTATGGCTAGAATTTAACAATTCTCTCAATGAATACAGCTACTACATCCTATGCTTTAGGTGATATAACAATGTTATTAAAATATATTTATAATTAATACTTCAGAACTTGAAAAAGGAAATTCTCCTGGTGTAATTTTCTTCCAATTTTTTACAATAAAAGGAGTAGGCCAAACACTTATGGCTAAAATATCACCATTCTCTCAATGAACTTTATAAATACAACTTTTTCTGCATCTATTGACATACACAGAATTAACATATATTAATGCTTAGTATTTTAAAATCTGAGAAAGCAAATCATAATTTAGTCGTTCCAGGCTATAGTGTCACTTGAATGTTACATAGTAGACCTGGCATTTATACCAACTTGTTTAGAACATAAGATATACACTCATTGGGTTAGCCCCCTACTCTCTTGGTGTATAACAACTTATATCATTACATAAAACCTTATTTGGCTCTGAAAATCTTTGTTTTTTCCATTGAGACTGATTCATTTTACAATTAATTACATATTTCCTTAAACAAATTAAGCTTACAAAATAAATTCACACACCACACAATAGACCAAAATACCCTCATTAAATAAACAAACATATACCTATAAAGAAATATTTACAATCTTTCTTCTATTCTTACAGAACTGTCGGAGTGGCCCCCTACAACTACTTGGCATGATGTTATGACGTTGGTGAGGTTTTATACTTCTGGTTCATTTATGAGTTCTGATTCGTTGGATTACACGTTGTGAAGGTAATTATACTATTCTTGAAGACCTTATTTATTCTTCCATTCTTTATTTATCTATTCTTTTAAAATATAAAACTTTATCAAGTAATTCTTAATCTTTTCACTTGTTTGTGATCTCTGACTAACTCAGCAACCTAATAATTAGACTTCAGGGTATAAAATAGATTCCCTACACAGTTTTTAATGACTTCTTGATGACTCCTTATACTTCACTGATAATTCGACGACTTTGATAAAACTTGCTTTTCGACGATATAACATTGAACAACTTTCTTGTTTTCTCCTTAAAACAACATATTTCGACGTAACTTATACACACATCAGGAACTGTTTGCGATGGACTTATCTCATTCACAAGGTCCTGGAATAATAATCGTCTATATCCTCAGGCAGTCACTGTCTTATCAACGACCAGTGACGCAGATATGACCTCCCAAAATCAACACTCTTACTCCATTAAAAATATTCCTCTTCGTAGATTATCTCGTAACTTAAAACTTGTCATCTCATTCATATTGCTGGCTTTCTGGGGTTGTTCTGATTTTACATGGGTTTCCTTGCATAACCTCTCTTCTTGATAAAAATCAAAATTACAATAAAAGCCAAAAAAATCATCTTCGTATAGACCAAATAGATACATTTATAAATGAAAATTATAGATTTTAGTTTCTCTAAAATATATGCATATTTTCTTCTTTTTACTTTCCAAAACTTGACACTTCACAAGGTGTAATAAACTTTCATTCCATATGGATACGATCTTCAGACCTCGACTTTTACTGATCTCTACAAATCTATAGCTTGTACCTTCCAACGCTCTATGCTGCTTAGTGAACTGTCCTTGTTGTTACCGGTTTCCTTCCAAGTCCAGTGCTTCAGAGATTGATACTGCTCTCAACTTTCAACTGTTCTACAAATTTCCTTATAGCCAACTGTCAAACCACATGATTCAAGGGATTAACATGTCTCCCAAAACTTTCAACTTTTCTAAACATTCCTTATAGCCAACTGTCAAACCACATGATTCAAGGGATTAACATGTCTCCCAAAACTTTCAACTTTTCTAAACATTCCTTATAGCCAACTGTCAAACCACATGATTCAAAGGATTAACATGTCTCCCAAAACTTTATACCACTCAATCCATTTCTTCAAATTGGACATATTAAAAACCCCTTTTATTTGACCATTTGCTACCTCTTTCAGTTCGTACGCATTTTGGTGGATGACACGTGTGATCAAATAGGGACCGGAGTATATTAGAAACATCTTTTTAGTTTCTTTTGAGAAGAAGTCTGACACAGGGTGGTCCCTTAATAATACCTTGTCATTAACATTGAAAGTAATTTATTTTTCTTCTGATACCTGTTTCTAGCCTTGGCCGCCTTCTCCAATCGGCGTCTTGCAATTCGGATCAAAGTAGGCAACACTATTGCTGGATCATCTTCCTTGGCTTTCTCTCCATCCACCCTAGGGTCGTGGAAATGTTTGTCCAAGAATGTTCTTGGTCGTATTCCATAATGAACTTCGTAAGGTGAGAACTGTGTAGAGCTGTGTACTAAAGTATTCAACAATCCCTCCAATATGGGTACATAATTAGGCCAGGTGGTATGCTTTTGGTGACAACAGAATCTCAAAAATCGCCCAATATCCTTCATTCCTCTCTCGCAGGGATTCGAAGCGGGATGGCGAATGGAACTATGGATAGCCTGAATGCCCAGTCCCTCTAATCGGTGATACCACTTATGACTAGTGAACTGTGAACCATGATCTGATAATATCTGTGTAGGATTACCTACACTGGCAATGTATTTCTCTACTCTAGCAATACATGCTTCAGCGGTAGCTTTCTTTAAACAATACAGCTGGCAAATCTTGAAAAATCCATCTACCATTGAAAAAATATATGTTAGCCCCCTAGTAGCCTTTGGTAATGGTCCAAATAAATCCACTGAAACCATCTGGTTTGGTCCCTCAGGTATTATGGCCTGAAATGCCCCTTCAAAATTCTTGTTACTGTATTTTGATTTTTGATACATCTCACACTTGGAAATGATCTCAACACAACGCTTATACATGTTAGTCCAATATACATAACGTCTTAAAATGTTGTAACAATTGTGACGTTGTCACAGACATAAAGCAAATAAGGACGATCTGGCTCACCTAATCTTGGTCCCCTTTGACTGGGCTGGATCTCGACTTCATGAAACACGCGCACTCAACTCCACTCAACATCACGCGGCTTACTGACCGCCCGTGGCTCGAGGCCCAATTAGAGCAAGACTCGGACATCTGAACATCAAGATGCGCTAACCCGTATGCGCCGAGGGTTGTGTTCGAGTGAAACAAGACTCATCCACCGGCGCGTGATTTGAAATTATTACGAGAATAATCGAGACTTCTGTCGAAGCAGTGTACACCCCTCTCCCTTCGTCCCCAGTGTGATTCCCGCCTTATGTGAACACGTGATTGACTTTGTACAGTATATAACGGCTGGACTGTGTAGTGATGTCACTCATTTCTCTGCACTCAATTAGGTGAGACACTTGTCTTAGATTTTGACGTAGGTTGTTGTTCGGCGTTTTCTAAATTATGTTTGGGTTAATTTGTTCAAAATTTGAGTTTCGACTTTAAATATAGATAATGGTTACTAATAACTATATTTCTCTGAGACTGCAGGATTTGCCTGTCAGCCATTATGGTTTACGCGCTAACTTTGTTTCTTTGTACTTAACTTTGTGTCCGCCTCACGGACGGGTTGGAACTTTAGTATGTCGCCATCTTGGGGCGCTAATGAAACTTTTGTATGTCGCCATCTTGGGGCGCTAATTATTTCTGATTAATGTGTAACTTATTTAAAATAGTTGCCTTGCTTGCTAAAATTTAAAGATTTGTTACGATTGTAATAATTCAAGTTGTTACTCAACTCGGGGGGCGCAAGCCCGTGCACCCAGCACATTGGTCATAATAGTAATAATAATTAGATTGAACTAATTTGATTGGAACCTATTGTAACAGGTTAGGTTTAGGTAAATCATGCATTGCTTTTCTCTGTTGCGCCTTGCAATGGCAGTTTATTATATAACTACATACTTATGTCAATGTAGTGTCAACATCGACGGGTCGTGTAGAACTATACTTTTATCTTGTATTTAAATTTCTTGCTAGGTTAGTCGCCTTCTGCGTGGGTCAATTTAATTATGTTTTGTTTGGTATTAACCGTTCTGTTGTCTCTTAAAGACTTGAGGTCTTCTCCCATTATTTATTGTTTATTTCGGCCCTTATCGGCCAGTCACTCGACTTTCCTAGAGTGCCTCACTCTCGTATGTCTAGTAGTTGTTTGTAAAATAAAATAAACTCTCTTGTAACTAACCTACCTTTTATTTATAGCAATAAGAACCTATCAAATCAAAGGGGGGGTTACACAATTAAGTATTCCAAAATGTCCTAGCTTGAGGTGGGTGTGAGATACCAGCTTATCCCTCAGAACCTTTGGTATGACAACTTGTCCGAACAGCTCTAATGGATTTTTTGATTTGGTTTTCTTGTATAAGATTCCTTCTTTCATTACATACTTGTTTAGTCCAGTATTATTTTTATTGGGATTGGAATTCCTATTTTGTTGTTGTTCTAGAAGATTTTTGATGTCACAGACTTCTCGGTCTTCATTCTGGAACTTCTGGATATCTTGAAGTTGTGAGTCGATATCAGGTTCCCCTGCTAGCTGCCCTTATAATACCATAAAACTGTCAGGGGCCTGGGATGGTTCTGGCTCCAGCTCCCCCTTGTCATTCAACGGATACCGACTCAACGCATCTGCTTGTTTGTTATCCTTGCCAGGTAGATATTCAAATTCCAACCCAAATTCTTGTACAGCTAAAATCCACTGGGCTAGCCTATCACTCTTCAATCGACAAGTGTTCATAAACGAAAGTGCTTGATGGTCTGACAAAATTATTATCTTTTGTCCTAACAACAAGTTTCTGAACCTCTGCAACGCCCAAACAATGGATAAACATTCCTTTTCTGTTACGGTGTACCTGCGCTCAGCAGAGTTCAACTTACGGCTATTCATGGCAATATACTGATGTTGTACATTTCCATCCAGCTGGCTGATGGTAGCCCCCAAAGCATAGGCGCTAGCGTCTGTTGTCAGGTAGAACGGTTGACCCAGTTTCGGTTTCCAATTTCGAGATTCCATGAACAAGCTTTTCACCTTCTGAAAAGCTGCTTCCTCAACTTCAGTACATTTCCAAGCTGCCCCTTTCTTTAAAAGGTCGGTGAGAGGAACTCCTACTTCAGAGAACTGACTCGTGTATCCGCGATAGAATCCCACCACTCCCAGGAATGCCTTTATTCCTGTTTTGGAATTGGGTGACTTATGTTCCCTTATGATTCTTAGTTTTCACTATCCATGCGCACCCCATCACATGTCAGGATGTGCCCCAAAAATAGAACCTGATCTCTGCAAAATAATGATTTCTTTAGTTTCAAAGTCATCCCATATCGAATGAGCTGATTGAAAGTACACTCCAAATGGTACAAATGATCTTCAAAAGACGGGGACGTGATTAAGATGTCATCAACATATGCTATTGCGTATCCTCTGCATTCACTACCTAAAACTTGGTCCATACATCTGGTGAACTCAGCCACGGCATTACTTAATCCAAAAGGTAATATATTGAATTGGTATTGTCTTTACCGGTACAAAAAAGCAGTGCACTGTCTAACTCCAGGTTTTAGATTCAGCTGATAGTATCCTTGTGTTAGGTCCACTGAAGTCATATACTTGACACCATAGAAATCTTGCAGCATGTCCCCGATGTTAGTGGGTGACTCATAATCCTTGCATATAAAGGTATTCAACTTCCGAGCATCCAAGCATAATCTTACCGATTTATCCTTTTTTATGACGCAGACCAGCGGATTCACATAGGGACTTGAACAGCGACTAATAACATCATGATTCAGCATGGCATGAATCTGTTCGTTCAATTCAGCCTCATATACCTTTGGTAAAAGGTAACTTTGATAAAAAAAACCATCTTCTCTTGTGAGGGGTATGTCTACCTGTTAGCTGTTATTCCTTCCTGGCTGTTCAGAGAAAACTTTTCGGCACTGCCATAGCACACCAAGTAAACGACTCTTTTGTTCTAGTGACAAGTGTTCCAACTCTGCCACAAAACTTTCAAATTCAGCTTTGGTGTGGTGTAATACCTCCAGATTTTCTGGGCTATGTTTTTGGTTCGGCGTGGTCTCGTATTTCTCTACGGATCTGAACTCTAAAGCTAATACTCGCAACTTGTCCTTATCCTGGTTGATAGTCCACTCACATCTCTCAGACATCAAGTAGCATGGCTTTCCAGCTTGAGGATGGCCTATGAATACATTTTTTTGTTGTAGAAATCCAATGAAATCCCTTGTTGGGTTAAATAATCGATACCTAGTATTATTGGCTTTATGAGATGCTTGACTAACAAGCATTTGACTAGGGTACTTTTACCCGATAGTATTATATTCAAAAGGACTTGTTTGTGTATAGGAGGACTTTTCCTGTTGGTGGCACCACGGATCTTGACTATGGGTACAGGAAACATGGGGATCGGTTTACCAATGGACATTAACACCTCAACTGTTTCTTCGGAAACACAACTTATCTCAGCTCCTGAATCCATCAAACACTTTACCGGAACTCCCTCAACTTTAAGTGTAAGTTCTGGACATGTTGGGTCTTTGGTTGGATTCTCATCTTATTCCTCTTGCAACAATTCTTCTCTGATGTCCACCCCTAAAGTACATGCACCCAAAACTTCCACCTAATGGGTACCCAGAGTATGTAAAACCTGCGACCTATCCGGGATCTCTAGATCGCAGGTCCGGTGTTTTCTGCTGTGACTATCGCGTTTATGTCGATGGGGTGTGGAAAGGGGTTCTGCCGGTGGGAAACTCGTTGAGGTTGAAATCCAGGCCCCCTGCTGGTATTCTGGTAATTTTGGGAGTTCATGTTCGAATCTTGGGGTTGCTGTTGGGGAAAATTTACAAATCTTTGTTCCTTTTCACTAGTGTAAGGGTGGCCCCTAACCCTAGAGAACTGCCCTTGGTGTTGTCTCCTGTCTCTTCGTGAATCCAAGTTGTGATGAGCCTGTTCTTGACCTCTACCTTGGAACATGTCTGAAGGTACCCTCCAACTCGGACCTCGTCGCTGATTCTCCAGGTGTGGTCCAGTTCTTCTCCAGGAGTTCTGCTGCCATGGACCATTCTGAAACTGCTGTGGGTTTACCATACTCATGTCTTAGCTTGTGCGCTTGCGAGTGGGTGAACCTATAGACTCAATTTTGTTTCTCCTCCGGTCTTGCTCTAGCGTATCCAAACGCTGTAGTCCCGCACGGAATTCATCCAAAGAGCTGTAAGTCACGCCCACTAACATTTCCCGCAAACGTAACGGTAACTGCTGTGTAACCATGTATATTAGCTCCGAATCCGTGATAGATGAATCAAAATTTCGACTTCTGGAGTACATATCAGCTAGATAGCTTTCCAGAGTGCCACTATTCTCATGATACCGAGAAGCATGCAACTTTGCCCTCATCTGCCCCTGTATCTCTACAGACCAAAACATAGCCAGGAACTTGGTACTAAAATCCTCCCAGCTTGAGATGTTGTCTTTTCCCACTGACCACCAGGGTACAGCATGACCTGTCAGGGAACTGCCTCCTAATCTTACTTTGTTCTTATCTGACAGCCTATGCCCTTCAAATAACTCCTCAAGAGCTAACAGGTGACTGACCGGGTTCTGTCAGTTCCTTCTATTGAATCTGGGAAGTCTTTCCTCCAACGACTTCCCACCCAAAATGGTCTCGGTGGGTATGCTAAGTAAGTTGGGGCCAGTAACATACACCCTAACCTTACCTCTTCACCCAAACCCCTTATTTGTTCCTGAACTGACACAACCACTCTGGTAGTGTCGTCTAGCTTCTGACCTAGAACCTCTTGAACTAGAGCCAACTCTTGATTCTTTGCCGCCACAGCCAGCAAGGACTCATTCTGTCTAGCATTCACCGCATCAACCTCCATACTAAGGTACTTTAGACCTTCCTCTAACTGTACTGTGTTTTTGCCAAGCTGTTTTGCTACGGAATGTTGTGTCGACTCCAGTGCTTGACTAACTTTTTCTAGTGAAACTAGTGAATTTTTCTTAACCACTTCAATTTCCTGGCTACAATGTTGTTTTACAAATGAGATTTGTCCCTCCAGGTCAGTTTTGGTCTTGGTAATTTCCACATGAAAATCTTTCCTGATAGTGTCGGCTAGCGAACTCATGCGACTCAATATTTCGCTTTTCATGGCTTCCTGACTGGCTGCGAAATCTCCTCTCATTTCAACCTGACTATCTGAAAGCTTTGAAAGTTCTCCTTTAATTTCAGCCTGACTGGCTGCTAAAACTCCTCTCATTACATTCATCCCAAATATTAATTGTTGTATCGCTGACATAAATTCTGGAGGTGAGGTAACGGGTGTCAAATTTGTAGTGGTTGGTTCGGTCTCCACGCATGAGGCAACAGATATTGTGGTTGGTTCAGTCTCTACACTTGTGGTGGATCACCCAAACTCGTCTCTGCAAACTCTCCGCTAAACTCATGGAATTTGTCTACATCCCTAAACTCACTTACTTCTAAGGACATTGTTGTTGATGTGTCATTGTCGACATCTTCTCCTAGGGTTTGAACTTCCATTGTTGAAGTTTCTCCTACAAACTTCAGTAGAGTGTTTGAAATTAGAGCTCTGGCCTTGCTTCTAGTAAAGTAGCTTCCTCCGCTCATGCCCTAATTACAACACAGTTCCCTAACACAAATGAGCCACCACGTTGGTCACCACTATAATAAAAATGTATTATTGTCTTATCAACAACAAAGGTAACGTCGAGATGAATAATAATTTATGTATTGGGCGCCACTCCTAGAAACTAGGAGAAAGAATGATAAAAAATTATAAAAAAAATAATAAATACAAATAAACTTTAGCTCGACTAACTTGGACAAAGGCACGATGACTCTAAATGCTCGAGACCACTGGGTGTGCTCGGGAACGTTTATCTGGATATTACAATGTCAATGTTACAATGGTGTGTTGTAGGCTTCCACAAGAGTTGAGAGTACTTAAAATAAAAAAAAACGAGCAATTTAAATAAAATAGATCATTAAAACAAAATGTACTAATTGAGATTACAATAAAAAAAATATATTGAAACTTTTGTGGGTTATTATTATTATTATTATTATTATTATTATTATTATTATTATTATTATTATTATTATTATTATTATTATTATTGTTTCCCTTTTATTAAATCCCAATCCTTCCTATGGAATTCCGAATAAATATAATGCTAATATGACAAAATAAAATATATGGTATTACATAAATTCTTAAACAAAGTTAATCAATTAAAATAACAATCTCTGAACAGGTTTAAATTTAGGAGTTTTAATATATATAACAATAGTGTGAAAGAAAATAATATATATATATATAGGCTAAACTTTTATAGAATATATAGTTTTGAGTAAAAAAAAAAAGGTATTGTTGAGGAAAAGAAAAAAAATCAATAGAATTAATATTTTTACATAAAATAAAATATTAATCAATTCTCTGGAATAGATAGAGTCTGAATGTATTTAGTCCTTTCTGAAAGTTTTTGCATAAATCCTGGTAGCTTGATAAAAAAATGAGAAATAAATATATTTAAAATTGAAGATTTGGCTGAATCTCACCAATGAATTCATCCATGTTGAAACAGAATGTCTGAAATATGTTTCCTTTTATTTATTCCAACTCGTCCACAGTTTGAAGAAATAAACACTCTAGTTCGTCTCCAGAACCATAATTTCCATTTGAGCACTTGCACTTTACTTTCCAGCCATTGTTCCATTTTAAAATTAAGTTTATTTAGGAGCTATACAGATTTTGCTCCATGTCAAATGACACTCCGAAAGAAGAAAAGAAAAACCTCATCCTCTTCAAATAATGTTCTAAGAATCAAATTTAAAAACGTTATATTTTCTACCAAGTCCAAAGAGAAAACCAATACATTAAAATAAAAGATAAAGTGTGGCTATGAACTGAATATAAAATAAAATACAAATTAATATCAAGATTTAGATATATGTCAGTGTTTCTTAAAAGAATTAAACGTTTATTTTAATCTGTCCAAATTGAAATGCGCGCTATTTTAGAGGTATTAACATCTCGTCTTCTTTTTCTTTTTTTCTTACTAATTTTACAATCACAAGACTCGCCACTCACTTGTTCATCATATCTGCGCATGTGTTGAAATAAATCATGGCCGACATTCAAAATAAATAGAAGAAAAGTCAACAGACCTCTTTGAAGGAAATTAATATGTTTAATAAAAGGTAAGTGTTTCTACTTAGGTCATAATTAATTGTTTAAATTATTTAAAACAGTGTTAGACGTTCTATATTCCGTCCTTTTAATTTATTTAAATGGATGTAAATAGTATTATTTGTCACGCCGGCGACACAGCGTGTTTCAAACTAAAATAAATAGGAAACTATTTACAAAGATTGGGAAAAATATAGGGAAATAAATGGTAGGGTGGCAAATAACGTAACAGGCTTTATATTCTTTTTTAATATCTTTATTTGTACGTTCTCATAAAAAGAAAAATATTTATAAATCGTTAATCACTATACCTGTAAATTATGATGAATGTTGACATTTCATCACCTCCAAACCTAAAAAAAAGTGTATTCGGACATTGTGTGTGTCCCTTGGTTCGTCCCTGTGCCTAGGGATACAACAGAAATGGTTTCATGGATTTAATTCTAACTTTATATTAGGGTTATTATGGTATTATGGTTTCTGACCTCATTCAATAATCAGTTGAAGTCCTTACAAAATTCTTAATCTGAAGAAGATTTGCGGAAAAATCGCAAATGTTTGAACTTGTTTTTGGCTGTTACTTGGGACATACAATAAAGTTGGACTTGGCTAAATTTTACCTTTTTATTGTAACTAGTAATGTAAAGATTTCTCTAGAAGGTACAGTACACAATTATTTCTTTCAAGGTGAGCTGTAATAGATATATAAATAAGGTATTTACTTCTTTATTATAGATGGGTACTGTCTAATCTTTAGAAGGTCCAAATTTTACTATCAAAATGTACTGTCAATGTGTCTAGAAATTGCATACTTTTTTATTATCAGAGTATACTAACCATCGTGTCTAGTAAATACCATTAATAATTTTTTTAGATCAATACATCCCTTCTAACGCTTCAAGAATATAATTACTTTATTTCTCTTAGTGTGTACTGCTCATTGCGTCGAAGAACCATAAAATCTTAAAGATATATTAATAAATTTTAGTAAATATCTTCTTAGGGCGCTCGAGAACTAGATGCTTATGAAGATATTTGGTCCAAAGAGGGATGAGGATACCATGGAGTAGATGAGGTCAAATAATGGTGAGTTGCATACTCTGTATTCATCAAAATATATTTAAAAAATATTTATCTCGCAAATTACGGTCGGCTGGACATGCAGCTTGATTGGGAGAATCTAAAGTCTTGTTCTATGTACTGATTGGGTAACCCAATGGGAAGAGATCATTGAGAGGACCTAGAAGCATATGGGAGGTTAACATTAGAATGGACCTGAAAGAAATAGGTTCTAATGAGGTGGACTGGATAGAACTAGCTTAAAATACGGATATGGTGTAATGAGGTGGATTTAATATAACTAACTCAAGCTAGAGATAGGGTGTAATGAGGTTTACTGGATAGAACTAGCTTAACATAGGGATAGGGTGTAATGAGGTGGACTATATAGAACTAGCTCAAGATAGGGATAGGTTATAATGAGGTGGACTGGATAGAACTAGCTCAATATAGGGATAGGGTATAATGAGGTGGACTGGATATAGCTTGCTCAGTATAGGGTCAGTATAGGGATAGGGTCTATGAGGTGGACTTGATAGAACTAGCTCAATATAGGGATAGGGTTAATGAGGTGGACTAGATAGAGCTAGCTCAATATAGGGATAGGGTATAATGAGGTGGACTAGATAGAACTAGCTCAAGATAGGGATAGGGTATAATGAGGTGGACTAGATAGAACTAGCTCAAGATAGGGATAGGTTATAATGAGGTGGACTGGATAGAGCTAGCTCAATATAGGGATAGGGTGTAATAAGGTGGACTGGATAGAACTAGCTCAGTATAGGGATAGGGTGTAATGAGGTGGACTGGATATAGCTTGCTCAGTATAGGTCAGTATAGGGATAGGGTCTATGAGGTGGACTGGATATAACTTGCTCAGTATAGGAATAGGGTCTATGAGGTGGATTGGATAGAACTAGCTCAGGTTAGGAATATATGGCGTACATTTTTAAGTGTGGCAATGAGTATTCAAGTTCTTGATGGCACATAATAGGTAATTAAATAGCATTTTCTTTTCTTTTTACAGATTATTTATTTATCTAGCACTGCTTCTTACTACACGTTCAGATTGTACGCTTAAGTACTTATTACACTAATGAATTAGGAATTGCTAAGGCTGAATTTAGAGGAAGTGAACCCGCACTTGCGTGGAGGAAGAGTGGAAAACCATGTAGGAAAACCACCCCCAGTTCACCCGACCGAGATTAGAACCTCGATCTCCCTGTGCTCGGCAGTCTAGCTCAACGACTAGCGCGATAGCCAACTAATCCACCGAGGCGGGCTTTTTTACACATTAATCATTCTCTTAACAAATAATTAATGCGTAAAGTGCAATTTAATATAAATGAAAATATAATTTATTGTGATCCACAACTCTACCACTATCACTGTTATTTAATAGAAACAAACAAATTTAAACTATAAGATATCAACTCGTCCACTGCTCTAGGAAAATTTATTGTTGCCTCGAAACGAAGGGAAGAGTATCAGTAGATTTGTAATTCGAGTTTAACTTGCTAGCTTTCTAATGTCCTGCAAGTTCTATACCCAATTTTCATTTTGGTTTTTAGTCTTGGTATATATATTTTTAGGAGATCATTCTCTCTTCCACATTAATTTAGTATTGGATCTGTTCCAATCTTGACATTAATACTCACCGAAAGTCTATAACATAATTTCTTTCAGTTACTTAGCACTTAGTACGACCGTTGGGATGTGTTTTGATCCATAATGCTTTATTGAGCAAACTTAACATTAATTTACTTTCTATATTATAAGCTGTGTTCAGTCAGTCAAGCTGAACCCGGTTAGGGGCTTTGTCTCTACGAGTGGACAAATTTTCCCGTGAGCCAAACCTCAAACCTTCCTACAAGCCATATTTTGATTAGGAAAGTTATGTACTTCAGTGGATGACCACTCAATGGTCAGTGAAAAATTTAAATTAGCTTTCACGGTATATTTGTATTTAAACTTAGAAACAACGATAGAAATATAGGACAGATGACAGTGGCAAACTCAATTGTACACAAGGCAAGTGGAATACAGATGAAACAGTTTGCTTATAGACCTTAAATTTCAATAAATCAGTACTCTACAGAGTGTACATGTACTTGTATGTCCCCAAGTGAGACAGACCAAGGACAAGATTAATCTCAAGTCAGGTCAACTAGAGATCCCATAATAAAATTCCACCCGCTACTTTGTTGTCCATGTCTTAGCATTAAATAGACAAAAACTTACATTTGTACATGCACAGTTTGATATTCGGTTCGGAGTACCGTCCAATGAATCGAAATATTGTTACTCAATGTGTAGCTGTGAGCATCCTTCAGATCACGTGACGAATGTTCTAGAGCCCATGTTCATGTTCATGACCTGATTTGGCAACGCTGTCAGATCATCTTTATTATTGTCAATATAATTTGTTTATGTAATACAACAAATCTACACAAACGCAATACTTACTTCCCATTTAACAATCTCACTTTAAAACAGTCAACACAGCTGTCTCAAGCAGATTTGGTCCAGCAGAGCAGATAAGGCTGAAATATCCTCAACTCTTGCTCACCGAACAAGACACTACATGCTGAAATGTTGTTTTTGATTTAATTAAGTAAGAACCTTTCCGCTCTGCTCCCTAATTTCAATGAACGTAAAGAACATTGTATATGTTAAATTGGGAATAACCTGTTCACCGAAAAAACAAAAATGCAGATCAGAAATGTGATGACGCGATGAGCTATAAACCAATCAGATGATTTTGGAACCATTTAATTTGCCCCTCCTCAATTTTAATATTTTTTCAGCTTTCTCGGTTCTGTGCGACAAATGCTGCTTGGGAAATCCAATCAAATTTCGAAGCCAAATGTCAACCAGTGCGCATGTAATTACACAGCGAGATACGAGCAGACAGCTGCGTCTACTGTTATTTTGGGGAGTTTTTAAATAACTGGTTAAACAGAAAGCTTGTATGTTAATTTTGTTTTTATTATTTCAAGGTAAAACTTGTAATATTAGAACATCTATAGTAGCAATAATCTTTAAGAAATGTTTATCCACTAAAAAGTAAATAATATAGATAAACAATTGTTTCTAGTTTGTGTTGAAATAATATTTGGTAAACAAACATATCAACTAGCACCACACAACTCAAGCTGATTCTGATGTCTACTTTAGGTTAATATGTAAATAAGGTTTAACGTAGTCAAATGACAGCGTTTATTAAACAGGCACGTCACTACATATTAGTGAGTTGTGAATATTCCTCACCTGCAGATCTGACTGCCTGGAGAAGAATGGCCCTTTGTCACTCTCATCACTACCACCTTGAATGTATTTGGTAATAACTTTTGTGCTAAAGGTGTCAATAAAATAAGTAATATGAGTGACTCTCCCGTTCTTTTCTTAAACCGTTCACAGCATTGAGAAATTGACTCCAATTAGCGGCATGTTTACGGCTTAAGGCACGGTACTGAAACCAGTGAAATCTTTAATAACTATCATTATATCTTTAATTTACTTCAAGTTCAAAGTATAGATTCCTTCCGGGATATTCAAGATCATGCGTGGTCAATGTCGTTAATTTTCAAGTACATGCCCTTTAGGCTGACAAGCAACAGGTTATGGAGTTGGCGTAGTTGGAACAGGCGTAGTTAAGATAGTTGGCTTTAGCTCAGATAATAATATCAGTAGTTCAACCTCGATAGGCAATGCATATGAATGGATATCCATACAAATCTTGGTTTTTATTTAGTTACAGTTGCAACACATGACCTTTAGTATTCGAAAAGTTAAAACATACAAATATTTTCGCTTAACTTTAAATATTATTGGATTTCTAAAAATATGTTTCAAATAAAATATTGGTTTTATGAATAGACCTACATATTTACACAGATAAGTAATTTCATATCTCAAATAGTTTCGTATATCATATGTGATCAAAAATGAGAATGCACGTATCAGACCGGAACCCTTAAAGTCATTTTGCCGAAAAAAAATTAGAGTAGCCATTTTGTTTGTAATATCGATCAATGCTAATAAATGATATCTAATCAAAATCATTAGAGCCAATTTTGAGAAAATCGATTTTTCCTCTTTTCACCATTCAGTAATCTATCCCTGATTGTAGGTTTAGATATCCAATCCCAAAAACCCCTCGGGCCAGCCCTATAAAAACCCTAGACACAAAGTTTTAGCCAATAGGTAAAATAGTTTAGGCTCTAGTCCGAGTACAGACAGACAGATAGACAGACATATTATGTAGCATTCCTACTAATTATAAAGACGCCTTTCCACAGGTTTGGGCTAGCGACTCAATATATGCTTACATTCCTCCGTGGGAGTTGAACTCTAAACTTTCACGTCACTGGTTGGTGAATCCAGTCTTGCTGAGCCTAAGCGTGGTGAATTTTAAAATGTCCTGGCCTTCATGATCACTTGTTTGTAGCTATTAGGGTTATACGTATATGTACTAATTAAGCATATGACTTAGGAATATGAAAGGTTGAATTTAAAGGAAGTGTACCCACATTTTCGTGGAGGGGAGAGTGGATATTTTTTAGGGAAAGCCACCCTAAGTACACCCTGAAAGGGGTTCGACCCCCTATCTCCCTGCCATCAGCACTCTAGTTAGCATGATATTGATGCCTTATACCATTAACAATTGAAGCATGTGATCGAAAATCAATGGAAGGATGAGATAGGATTTAGAAAATTCAAAAACATTTTCCTCAGTCAACTGTTGAAAGTAGAACTAATAGCCTTTCCGACTTTCGAATAAGGCTTTCCTATAAAAAATAAGACGGTATTCAAAACACTAAGAGGAATTACAAACATTGTTCTCCAAGAATCGACCATAAATCTCTTGTAAGACTCTAATGTGTACCATACCAGCAGAGCCACGGCTTCAGGTTTATTGATATTTATCTGTGCGTTACGTGTTACTCTCCTTCCGGTCTAATTACATTTAATTACGCTAACGTTATAGGTATGAATAAGGTAGAATTTTGAAAAGTGTAGGCCTACTCACATTTGCATGGAAGGAAAGTGGTAAACTACCACACTACAATAAAAGTACAATAAAAGAGTTTTTCAAGTGCTGACCTCTCTTCTAACCAGATTCGAGAATATTAGGTTGCCTGGGTAACGTTAGTACAGTTAAACCAGGTAGGACCGAAACCGGTAGTCCGAAATTACGGATAATACGAACAAACATTTCGGAAAAAAAGAAAAAAATATAATTCAAATTAAATATATATTTTATTGTTAACAAACTCAAGATATTGGTAAGAAACATTGGTATCTGATAATAGATTGTTAATATATAAATGTTGTATATATATTATATATATACTAACTGTACATATTATGTGCTCTAGGTCAGTTAAATAAATAAAAATTTGATTGAACTCATTCAACTATAATTTAAATTCTTTGAAAATACTATCTCTCCATACTCTTCCACTTAATCTGAACTTTCACTGATCCAAACATTCTTCGTACCAATTAGTTTGGACTAACAAGGCCCGAGTGTACTTGGAGCTAGTTTTCTGATATTTAAATAAGATGTGGAACGTTATAAGATTAAACTGTTCAATTGTGAGCATTCTAAACATTTTCTTTAAATTTTTGGAGAAAGCTAGATCTGTGATTCTAACTATTTACGTTGATATTTGAATTGCTTCAATTCGAGTGACACACCGTTTGTATTGAGCTTATTTCATCTCTTACGATTTTTTTATTATAAAACATAAAATGTTAATCTTATAATCATATGTACACATGTGGATATAATTCAATTTTACTTGAGCGAGAAATCACCGATTTTGTTCAATATTATTTTTAAATATTGCGGGATTTCTGTAGGTCTCCTATTGGTCTCATTATACAGGTAGGTGGCCCCCTTAAAACCTTCAACGCGTGGTTTGACATTCCATCCTTGTTCCTCCACTTCCTACACATGTTCACAATGATTCATTGAGACTCAGGTGACCGGGCCAGGTTAATCCTATCTTAGACATCTTCTCGGAGGAACATTACATTTGACCCGAGGAGACACTCGCTCCAAGTGTGTCAACCCGTTACTCTTATATAGGCCAGCACACCATCATATTACCCGCATCAGTTGTCAAACGATCTGTGGCGGGAATATCGTGTTGAATTAGATTGTCACTGACGAAGATACCGAGGTTTGAATCCCAATCAGGAGTACGTCATTCCCGGTAGGAATTACTCTCTGAAAGGTCTTTTTTCTACCAATATCATACTATATAATAGATTTCTGGTAAGGAAAAAGACCTTTCAGAAAACTATTCCTACGCTGAACAGACTTTACTAGGGGTGATATTCATAAATGTCTCCCCACTCTCTTTCCAAGTCAATGCTGGTACAGTTCCTTTAAAATTCTACCCAATGAAATAATACATATACTATTAACACAGTGGTTCTCTAACTGAAGTTCTTGATGTTGTACCAGATGGTCCGTTGATGGAATCATAAATATTGTATAAATATGGATTTTAAAAACTAAAAGAGTACAAGACTGATTAGCTAAGTCCACCAAGTTAGCAATGAACAATTTAACAACGAGGAATTAATAGTAAATGTGAACTGTGCATAAGAAATAAAGTCAAATAAGAACTCAATCTTTTAATTCTTAATAGATTACTTTACTTACTACGCACTTCAGTGACAGCATGGTCTAAGGCGCTACTCTTGCAATATATTGTCGATGAAGGGACTATCGTGTTTCGAATCTCAGACTAGTTTACTGAGGGTGGTTTTGTTTAAATAGTTTTCCACTCTACCTTCATGCAAATACGAGTACATTTCCCCCAACTACAACCTTCCTTATCAGTAAAATCATTTGCACAGTTGGTACATAAGCGTATAGCCCAAACGGGAAGTAAGACGTGGTGCTAAAAAAACTTCATATTCTATGGGCATTAAGTACTCACAATTACAAAATAACGTCTTCTATCCTTAATCTATATATTGAGATAGTTGTAACCAGTCTCCCTCATTATACCCTGTCCTATCTTGAGCTAGTTCTACCCAGTATGCCTCATTACACCCTGTCCCTATCTTGAGCTAGTTCTACCCAGTATGCCTCATTACACCCTGTCCCTATCTTGAACTAATTCTATCCAGTCTCCCTCATTACACCCTGTCCCTATCTTGAGCTAGTTCTACCCAGTATGCCTCATTACACCCTGTCCCTATCTTGAGCTAGTTCTACCCAGTATGCCTCATTACACCCTGTCCCTATCTTGAACTAATTCTATCCAGTCTCCCTCATTACACCCTGTCCCTATCTTGAGCTAGTTCTACCCCGTATGCCTCATTACACCCATGTCCCTATCTTGAGCTAGTTCTACCCAGTATGCCTCATTACACCCTGTCCCTATCTTGAACTAATTCTATCCAGTCTCCCCATTACACCCTATCCCTATCTTGAGCTAGTTGTGTCCAGTCTCCCTCATTACACCCTGTCCCTATCTTGAGCTAGTTCTATCCAGTCCCCTCATTACACCCTGTCCCTATCTTGAGCTAGTTCTACCAGTATGCCTCATTACACCCTGTCCCTATCTTGAGCTAGTTCTACCAGTCTCCCTCATTACACCCTGTCCCTATCTTGAGCTAGTTCTACCCAATATGCCTCATTACACCCTGTCCCTATCTTGAGCTAGTTCTATCCAGTCTCCCTCATTACACCCTGTCCCTATCTTGAGCTAGTTCTATCCAGTCTCCCTCATTACACCCTGTCCCTATCTTGAGCTAGTTCTACCCAATATGCCTCATTACATCCTGTCCCTATCTTGAGCTAGTTGTGTCCAGTCTCCCTCATTACACCCTGTCCCTATCTTGAGCTAGTTCTATCCAGTCTCCCTCATTACACCCTGTCCCTATCTTGAGCTAGTTCTATCCAGTCCCCCTCATTACACCCTGTCCCTATCTTGAGCTAGTTTGTCCAGTCCCCCTTATTACACCCTTCCCTATCTTGAGCTAGTTCTATCCAGTCTCCCTCATTACACCCTGTCCTATCTTGAGCTAGTTCTATCCAGTCTCCCTATTACACCCTGTCCCTATCTTGAGCTAGTTCTACCCAATATGCCTCATTACACCCTTTCCCTATCTTGGGCTAGTTCTATCCAGTCCCCTAATTACACCCTGTCCTTATCTTGAGTTAGTTCTATCCAGTCCCCCTCATTACACCCTGTCCCTATCTTGAGATAGTTTATACAGTCCCCCTTATTACACCATTTTCCTATCTTGAGCTAGTTCTATCCAGTCCCCCTCATTACACCCTATTCCTATCTTGAGCTAGTTCTATCCAGTCCCCCTCATTACACCCTGTCCCTATCTTGAGCTAGTTCTATCCAGTCCCCCTCATTATACCCTATCCCTATCTTGAGTAGTTGTATACAGTCCCCCTTATTACACCATTTTCCTATCTTGAGTAGTTCTATCCAGTCCCCCTCATTATACCCTATCACTATCTTGAGATAGTTGTATACAGTCCCCCTTATTACACCCTATTCCTATCTTGAGCTAGTTCTATCCAGTCCCCCTCATTACACCCTGTCCCTATCTTGAGCTTGTTCTATCCAGTCCCCCTCATTATACCCTATCCCTATCTTGAGATAGTTGTATACCAGCCCCCTCACTTACACCCTGTCCCTATCTTGAGCTAGTTCTATCCAGCCCCCCTCATTACACCCTGTCCCTATCTTGAGCTAGTTCTATCCAGTCCCCCTCATTATACCCTATCCCTATCTTGAGCTAGTTCTATCCAGTCCCCCTCATTACACCCTTCCTAGCTTGAGCTAGTTCTATCCAGTCCCCCTCATTATACCCTATCCCTATCTTGAATTAGTTCTATCCAGTCCCCCTAATTACAACCTTTTCCTATCTTGAGCTAGTTGTATAGTATATCTAATATATACCCTATATCTCTTAGATTAATTCTAGTGTTTTATTAGCTCCGAAATATTTTACTCCAGGGACCTCAATGTAAAACATTTGGGTATTTATTGATGGGATTTGGTTTAAAGTGAGACATTATCAAGCCCACACCCAACCCCCAAGCTGTAGGACCAACCATATCGGTTGTCCGCATTGCTTATTTAATATATTCGCACATATTCCGTTTTAACTGAAGGCCGCATCCTCTATCAGAAACTTGAGGATGCGTTTTGCCATGGATTATAGGCCCCACGTAACAATTTGATAAATACGTTCGTTGATAGAACTTCAGTCTTTGGAAGAGGATGGGTGTTTAGTATATTAAGACGGGTGCTCCACATTTTCATTTAACGTTTAGCTAGTGGTCTGCATAAGCTTCTAGCGCATATCAAGTGGTCTGCTTGTTCATCTAATGTTTATCATGTGGTCTGCTTGTTAATCTATTCTTATCAAGTAGTCTGCTTGTTCATTTAACGTTTATATAGGTGTATGAATAAGCTTCTAACGCACATAATGTGGTCTGCTTTTTTATCTAACGCTTATCAAGTGGTCTGCTTGTTCATTTAACGTTATCTAGGGTAGCATAAGCTTCTAACGATATCATGTGGTCTGATTGTTCATCTAATGCTTATCTAGTGGTCTTCTTGTTCATTTAACGATTATCACGTGCTCCACTATTGGTAAAGGTATGAAAAACTGTGCGTTAACTTAGTTGAAGTATACGTATTGCCCGAACGTGTACTAGAACGTGGTGAAGATAAAAGCTCCAATATATGATCAGAGATATCACATCCCGAATGAACTTTTACGATCAGGAATGACCTTTCAAATAAAGGAATAAATTCAGGTTTTAATCTTATACTAAATTTTTTATGTTCATAGTGACACTAACCATTCATGCTTTACCATTTAAAGTATTTATGTTGATAGTTCCCCTCTCTCCTCTCTAGGTGGTCTTTGTGGATTTCAATTAGGTTATTTGGATAAGGGTGATGCAGGAAAAACATTAGAATAAATGTGTTTGTATTTACATTGAATTAGAATTAAAACCCATGAAACAATCTTAAAAGCTGAAGCTTCTTGAGCCTACGCCTCACCTCTCCCAACCTTTCCTTTACTGGCAAACTAAACCAGACGAGATAATATATCCCTTAGCCCAAGCTCCATACAGTTGTGCTTTATTCTCGCTTATCATATAATAAGCACCATAGTTGAAACAACAATATCAGGGTGGACAAAGTATAATTATCTTATAGAGATGATGTGACCTAAGGTCTAATTCTCTACGGACTTTTCCGTTACACATGTATTCACTTTTTGACGTGAATACGTCTTTAAATTTGCTACCATACGGGGGCAATCCAAAAAACTTAATGATAACAAAATCGGGGATATAGTTTGGTGTTGTAGTTTCGAATCTTTCCTCTACATCAAAAATTAAATTATACCACTGGATAGCTAAAGGATCAAAGAATTCATTACGATAAGCCAGAACAGTGACGCATCGCGCGCGGTGGAGGGGGAAGCGCCGCCATTTTGAGTTTATTTTGCTGCGTATCGAGATTTGCAATTAGTATAACTTTTGACTTGGAGAAGCTACGATGTTCGTTTAAGTTAAACGTATTCACGTACAACACACGGCCGTGTCCATGACACAGCCACAACCCTTTTTTTTATATAACTTTGCTAGAAGGTTACCCAATTCGATTTACCACCCATTATTATATGATTATTGGAGTTAACTGTACATTATAATATACTTTATTTTAGTATACAAATATTTGCTACTTATAATTGCTGTAGAATAACATTTATATTATATCAAGTTTTTAGAGAAAATATCCTGTAGCTATATTAAGGGGTGGTAAAGGCTGGAAAGATTATTCAAGTAGGAATAAATGTAGATTTTTTCTGGTAGGGGCTCAAATTATTGATATGTTAGGAACATGTTCACCCCCCTTCCCCCTTGTCATACTGGCAATATGTGTCAGCTATCGGCAAACAACTTTACAGAATTTAACGTCGAGTTTAAACCTCAGACGGTTTGTTTTTAAATATATTCCATAAAAAATATCTATATATTAATAGTTAAATCACATAGGTACAACTAAATATAATTTTTGTAAGTAATTTTCTTTAGCACTGCCCCAGTTCGGGTTATACTCTGTGAGTGATGTTTATGCATTAGTAAATTATCAAAATATAGATAAACTAGTGATTATTTGCAAATGTGGCTGCAGATTATTACCCTATAATGTGTTATAAACTTTTTTATGAAAAGTTATATAAATGTCAAAAGTTTACTAGTCAAAACTATTAGCCTTAAATAGATATTTAGCTTTCGGTGTTAGATTTGAGTCAAAGCAAACAATTTCCCCCTTCAAGTCAAGATGAGATACTTTAAAAAACCCACTCCCTGCTCTATAATTATTTCTTGCACCAATACTTTATTTACCGATACACAACTATAAACAAATCATGGTGTCCATGGTGATATAAACAAATAAATATTGTACAACTGAGCCACTGCACACACAGAAGTAAAAGATGGAGAACTTGCTAGGAAGTTAGGTTTTAATTTTAGGCAACAATTTTTTGCATTTAAAATGAGTGATCATTTGTCAAAATCAGCTAAACCGTTTTCTTGTAATTTCAATCACCAGAGAAGGGTTTGTCAAATTATATTTATAATATATAGAGAGAAAGAGAGTGAGATTGAGAAAATATGAGAGTGAGTGTGTGAGTGTATGATTGTGTAAGTGTGTGAGAGATAGTAGTGAGAGTGTATGTGTTAGAGAGTGTGTATGTGAGAGAGAAAGCGTGTACGTGATTAGAGTGTGTGTGTAATAATTTGTGTGAAAGAGAATTTGTGTGAAATATCGTGTTTTTGAAATAGTGTGTGTGAGAGATAGTGTGTGCTAGAGTTTGTGAGAGAGTGTTTGAGGTAGAGAGAGAGAGAGAGAGGAATGTGTGTATGTGTGTGTGAGATGATAGGTGGGATGCACAAAATATTTCTTTGAAATATTATTTACTCAAAATCAAGCAGTGACACGGAAACAAAGCTGAACCTATTCGTATTGTGATACTATTTGAATAAATGAACACCAAAACCCAAACTTAAACAATTAAAATGGCTATCTAAACACATTGAAAGATCATTCTATGTATTTTTGAAACTATAATAGATAACTAAACATATTTAAACATAATATTTTTTAAATTAATGCATGAAACCAAACGTAAGAAAATATGTTCCTGAAACTGGCTACTTAAACATTAATTCGCTAGTTACAGTTATAATTTTGATTTAAATGCAAATTAACGACGACTTTTCATAGATAAAAAATGTTTCTCCAATCTAGAAAATTAATAACTCCTCAAATCAAAGAATATAGGTAAAAGATGTGCTAAGACTAGCTATTATAATAAGAATTTTGTATTTAAGATGTTAGTAAAAAAAATAGTATGGAACTCCACGTGGACTTTCTCACTCTATTTTTAAAAATGGAGAATTTACTCAAAACTCGTAATGTAAGTGAAACGAAATAATACATACTATCAAATCCAAGCATAAATTTCAATATACTTATGTAAAACAATTTTTAAGACCCAGTTTTAAATTTTATAATTTTATTTTTAAAGAATTAATGTCAGGATTTGTATGTTTGGACCGAAAAAAAAAGATCGATATTGTCAAAACTTCATATTAAAATTTCGTCTTCTGGTTGAGAAATTTTCGACATTTTATTAGGAGTTGCACATCTTCAGATCATCGTATTGCTATTAAATTCCTTATTTATACATGTTTACCAATAAAAAAGTAATTATTAACTATTGAGTTTAAAATGGAGATAGATCATTGTTGCACAAACATCTCTCCTAAGAGGTTTAAGGAAAAAGAACATAAGCTTTTGAGAAACTTACTTATATTTAATTAATTTATGAAATTGGAGAATTATTGCGTTTAAATTTAAGTAGTATCTCTTTACAACTAAAGCTCACAAAATTGTATTAATATATTTGCCAATATCACAGTAACTGTTGGCTCTATAAATATATATTTTACGTAAAAGATTTTTTATTTTCAATAGTACTACAATTTTGAAATGATAAGTTATTTAGTATCTCAAATGGTTGCGGAGATACGGAAAGTTCCGCTTCTGTAAAGTACCGTACCCTAAAAGTCATTTTCATGGGAAAATGAAAATAGCCAGTTTATTTGTGATCTTAATCAACGCCTTGATACAAATTTTAATCAAAATAGTTAGAGCTAGTTTTTAGAAAATCTATTTTTTCTCTTTCCGCATTTTACTAATCTATTCTTAATTTTAGGATTAAACAGACACACAGACAGACGGAATGGCTAAATCCAGTTTTTAGGTTTCGGGGGGTCATGAGACGTCGACATCCATCAACATTTTGGTTTAATTTTTTTACGGTCACAATACTGACTTTTAGTGTTCAAAAAGTTAAATATATATATATATTAGTATATATATTAGTATAGCTTGAAAGTTATTATTTTAATAAAAATATGTTTCAAATAAAAGATTTGTATTATAAATATCCCCAACATATTTGAAATGGTAAGTAATTTAATATCACAAATATTTACGGAGATACGATAAAAGATAAGAATTTACACATCAGATCATAATATTTATAAATATATAGAAAAGAAAGTCAATCAAAATCTTTAGAGCCGATTTTGAGAAAATAAATTTTTTCTCATTTGCCCTTCAGTAAATTATCCTTAATTTTAGGGTTAGATATCCAATTCCAATAACCCCTCGAGAAACCCTATAAAAACCCTGGGTAACAAGTTTTAGCCCGATCGGTAAAATAATTGAGGCTCTAGTCCAAGGTATAGACAGACAGATGGAAATTCAAAAACAAATTTTTGGGATTCGGGGGGTCATGAAACGTTAACATTCATCAAAATCACGAGTTCAATTTTTTTGACGATTACAATAATTTCTCTACCTGTAAGATAGCGAGAAAGTAGGAAGCAGAAACGGTATCAATACTGGTAAAATGATATATTTCTAATCTTTTATCGTTGTTTTCCTTAGTATATAATATTACTTTTCTATAATTTTTATATTGTTTGCACCGTACAACTTAAGTAAGAGATGAATTATTATTTTTAGTCAAGTGTAATATTTTATTCACGGCTATAGCCTATAACCATGTACAAATCAAGGTTTCTATAGTGATGTAAACAAAATATAAAAGTTGAAACCTTACTGGTATAATGGGGTTTTCGTTGGAAACTACTATTTTCGGCAAAGTTCTGAACCCCTATCACTGATTGGTCTTTTTTCAAATTCAGTTAGGTCATTTTCTCGCTATTTTAATCATCTGAAAAAGACTTATCAAATTATAAATAAGATCAAAAACAAATATTTAAAGACGAAAAGAGGAAAGATAAAAGTCAATGATACAAAAAAAAGTATATTTTTAATCTAATAATATCAGTTTGTTTGATAAATATACAAATATTGGCAGTGATTTTCTTATTTGTTGCATACCACATTTTAACATATTATTTAGATTGACTAATCAGGATTTTCATGGTGATGTAAACAAAGAATTAAAAGTTATCTGTACTCTGTAAAAACCAGTTTTTCGCTGGAAACTATAATTTTTGTGACATCCTGGACCTTTAACCTTAAACTGAAAGGTCTTTTTTCAAAAACTGTTCAGCCAATTCCTTCTGATATCTGTAACCGGAAACGGGTTTATCAAATTATGTGTAAAATGTTCAAAGTAATAGAAATATAATGTCATAAATAATAATATGTATATTAATGATTTGGGCAAAGTACCAACATTATTATATTAGATACTATTTATTATATATTATAATTATATTAGATACTATTTACTATAAATTATATATTATAATTATATTATATACTATTTATTATATATTATAATTATATTAGATACTATATATTATGTTGTTAATCTATTTACAATCATAAACAAACTAGGATTCCCATAGTGCTGAAAATAGAAAATGATTTTACATATGAGTCATTGTATGTATATATATATATATACACACACACACACACACACACACACACACACACACAGAGCTGAGAACTAACTAGAAATCTTCTGTTTTCGTTTAAATCTACTATTTTACTAACATACTAGAAAACCAACCTATTAAATAATTGTTCGTTTGTCCAAATAAGTTCAGTAGTTCGTAGTCTTAGCTATAGGAAATAAGAATATCAATTATATATAGATATACAGTTCTAGTTGCAGTTCAACTCAGATCTCTAATGAAGTAACGTTGTCTAATCACCATAACTTTTCTTGATTTGTTATTGTTTTAAAACTAAATTTTGGCCATACTTGATTTCAAAAGATTCTCGTCTGTCAGTTGTCTGAAACCATGTAATAATACTTAACATTAATATAGTTTGGCATTTCCAGGGTGAACATTATTTTCGTAATAAGTTCCACCTAATATGGTGGAGAGCTTCTTAAATTGAAAGAATATGACTCGTTTAAAATATAAAGTTGTATGTAATAAGGTTTAATGTGTCGTCTTATGAAGAAACATTAATTAAGTTGTTTGTTATCATAGTACATATATATTAGTTTAACAAACTAAATATAAGGTTTAATAAAACTATATTTCCTAATGATGTTTGTAATAATCCTGCTTTGTTGCATAGCGTTTTGGAGTAATTAAATTCAGTTTGTGTCAAATTTATTAGTCGCACTGTACTGTTGTTCCGTACACGTGCAAAGACTACGGGTTAGGAACATTCAGTTTGCTTGCTTCTAGCCCTAGTAATTATTAAAGAAAAAAACCTTGCAGTGTGAGTGCGAGAAAGAGAGCAACATATTTAATTTGCAAACTGTATTTATTTTGATTTCTTTTTAAAAAGTAGTTTTGCTTGTTCTCGCAAGAGTTCAGCAGCTCTCGGTATCAAAATTTATGTTATAACCAGGAAACTGGTGGGAGGTATTAGTTTTGTCTGGGACTTGTTAACTAGGTGTTATGAGAAAACGAGCACGTTGAAGAAACGCGGATGCCATCGGATGTATCATATTAATTTGTGAAAATAAAAGTTATAAAATGTGTTAATATAAACAATATTTAATTACATATATCATCAAGCGGTCCGCAAGATCGTATCGCGACATGTTATAAAAAAATATAGTTAACTCACTTAAAATTAGATTCCTGTATGTTTATTAATTATTATATATTTTATATAATTTATTTTAATAGGCTCATGATTCCTCTTACTGTTCGTAAAGGTTATACAAATTTTCAAATGAAAAGTATAAATATATTTCTTCATATTATATATTTTACAATTTTTAAAACTAAATCAATAAACAAAACAAGACGTTTAATCAATATTAGTGTTTATATTTAGTTGAGTCCTGTAACTTCACTTTCATTGTTGCCAATTTCCTCCGACACTAGACAGTCCCATTACACTAGTCACGTTTAGTTCATTCATAAATTGGTGTGTCAGTTGTTGCTCCATCATTTTCCAGTGAGAGTAAGCCACGACGGGATGTACACAGAGAGAAAGGTGGTCGTGTTTTTGTTGGATACCACGTCACGCGTCCAAACCATACCACTTGCTAACTGCAAACCACAACAAGCCAGTGACGGTCATTAGACACTCCTGAGATGAAATGAAAGGTATATATATATATATAATCAAGGTCAGGAACAGTGAGATGGTAGGTCTATGAGTGACCAACCATTTTCTGAGAGGCCTTAGTTGGAATCCCTGTGAAGTAAGAAAATCAGTCTTTTCACGAGGGAATCTTAACACAAACAATTAGGAGCTCACGGTAAGCTATTTTCCATGAGACTTACCTTTCACAACTATAACACTGATTATAATTAAGTCTACATACATTGGAGGTCACATGGTATAAGGCGACACTCTTTCACCACACTGGATCACTTGTGAAGGAAAGATTGGTCTTGGAATTCCAGCCGCGTGTACTTATATTATCATCATCATTGTATCATTAATGGTTTTCCACTCTCTTATTTGCAAATCCGGCTACATTTACTATAAAATTCTACCTTCTTCATACTAATTTGATTAATTTAATTAATGTATGCTTATAAGCCACGAGGTTACTAAAAGTCCTTCAGCAAAAACAAACATTAATTATTATACTTATAGTCCAATATCTATTCGAAAAACCTTTTTACCTGTATCAATGAGCCAGTGGAATAAACTTCAAGCTCTTCAATCTGATCTGTCAGGGTTCAAATACCGGCCTGGTGTATTGAATGGGTTCCCAATCTCTGTCCACACTATTGCGGGTATATTTCCTATAATTTTCTTTCCTCCTCAATTATAACCAATTAGTGTAAATATATTCGTAAATCCTGGGTGTATAATAATATTGGTGAAGTGAATAAAAGATCTTAGCGCATGTATAAAGTACATATATAACAGCTGACACTGACAATAGCTCAGTAGTCACTTGACACCCATGGCCAACCTTGCGTGACACGTTCTGATGAAATTGTCACGTGACCATTACACGACCTATTGTAGGAATATAGTGAAGTAGCTTTAGTATATTTTGGAACTTTCAGGTAAGACACCTTGTGTTATGATTTGAGTGTACGAAGGAAACAAGAAATAAGTCAGTGGTCAAATATCAGGGCGTGATTTCTAAGTGTATAAAAAGGTGAGCGAATAAATAGTGAGTCTAGCTATAATTTGGAGGACAGGGCTTCATCTCCTGTCAACAATCAAATATAAAGTTGTTAATATTTCTTCAAGAGGAATTTTAGTTTTTATCTCTCAATAAATGATATTAGTCTTAGATGCAATGCTTTATTAATGCCGTAATTTATTGCAATTTTATAATTTATCCTAGTTATCTTAATTTCTTACTTGATTCTAAGCATGTTTATAACAGATGACGATGATGATGATGAAGAACATAAAATCCAACCTAACAAATCCTAGCCCTCAAATTGTTGACACAATCATGGAAGGTCTGATTTGAGTTAAAGTTGAATGATAATTATTAACATGTAAACGAATTATGATTACTAACAAAAACATATGTAGAATATAGTATATTTATATGTTTAGGAAGAAAAGTCTATATGTATTCTATGTATTAATTTTTGGAGCTAAATATTTTTGACCATCAATTGAGTGGTTCCGTTAGATTTAAAACAATATTTCAGATTTGTAGTTCATAGTTAATAGGGAAATGTTCAAGGTAAATATTATTGCATACATATAGGTATATATTTTATATATATAATATGAACACCATTAAAATATATTAATATATATGCTTCAAGTTCAGTTATTAACAGCTAGCAAGTACCATAAATAAGGCCACCAACAACCACCAAAACAATAGTTTTGAGAATTATAAATATATTTTAATAAAGTCCTGCTCCATGAGCATGACAACTAGCATAGTCAAAAAGTCATGTTTTGAAGTTATCTAATAATGGATGTAGTAGCAGAAGTAAAGAAATATCATACTGAATTTCGGCGACTGAAGGAAGAAAACACAGAATAAACAATGTGAATTAAAGGGGAGGTTTTACCTTGTAAATTTAAATAAATAGTTGCTTACTTCTGCGGGTATTTCTTCCTAAGACCAGGCCAGAGATTTATTTCGAGTTACTTAAATGTCGAGTGTTTTAATAGGTGTGTGGAAAAGGTTACTTTTTAAATTTGAAGCTACCGTAAGTCAAGGATGAGATCATTGTGGTTTTCACATAAGCACTAGATTTATTTTTTAAATTATCCATTAAATGCATATAGATAAAAGAATGGCTTATACTGACTGACTGACTCAATTTGTCTATGCTTTTTTATATTTGTCATTTAGCTAATAAGTGTTAAAATACTATATGTTAGCTGTTATAAAATCGATTGCAAAAATTGAAGTGGTTTTGAAAGAGGCAATAATGGCAGTTTATAAAGTTCTTTGACGCCAAAATTACTGTTATTATGTGAGGCGTGCATGAATGCGGTTGCAATGAGATAGATAAGGAATGTATGCATAAAAGCACCTATTGACATAGTCAGTGAGAAATGGGTGCTGAAGAAGTATGGATTAAAAGGAAATTAAAAGAATC
>JAVRXN010000011.1:8463682-8483682 GCA_033556935.1 Timema podura
AATTTTTTCTGAAATCTTTTTTATCCTCCCAAAAACTATCGTGGCACAACTTCTAGCGCTTAGTGGCACACCAATATGCCGCAGTACACTGTTTGAAATACGCTGCTTTAGTGGTTGAAGGCCTACTAGAACTCAACTAACACATTTTAGCAAACATCTAATTGGAGCCACAATACTTCTTCTTTGTGGGTGGCCTATTTGGCACCGAGCCAGGGGAACTAACGGTTTGTTATTAAACCCATATGCAAATATTAATTTTTTTATCATTCATTTTTTAAGTAGATAGTCCTACCTAAATGATTCATCCTAGAAGCAATTAATTATAATTTTCAACCCATTGCCAGAAAAAAATAGTATATCCTATTTTTAATAATGAATATAGTAATTTTTAATTTACCCTAGTCCAGCGAGTCTACCATTATCGACTCGCCTTGTAATACTTACTACACAAATAATACTAACAGAGTTAAATACCACGCTTGATAACAAAAAGGCCTCATTTTTATGTCATAAAGGGAGGTTTTTGTATTACTTAGAGTAAAAGATTGAGGTATTTTGACAAATATAATTCTTATTGTGCCCAGAGAAGTTTTTTTGTAACAGAAACAAATCAAATCAAAATTAGGGTGGACACAGGATTACTTATGTAAGAATATTATAAATGTTACAGTCCAAACCCGATTCCAGGACAAACCAGATCGGACTAGGATGAATTGATACATCCCACATCTTGTAGGATTCACCGATATACCATGCTGTTTTCAGGCAATACTAGTTGTTATACTTCTTGAGCCATGTGGGGAGGAATCTGACTTGGACATGTTTCATCATAAGAAATAATAAGACTTTAAAATTGAATATACTAATATTGGTTTTTAACTAAATGCGCATGCACAGTTCGCGCGCAAATGTGTAAGCTAACCTAACCTACACTAGACTAATTTAATCTATTTTTACATAACCTAACTTAACCTAGGCTAACCTAGCCTAAACTAACCTAAACCTGGTTTGGCCAAGTAGAATTATAGGCCATTCTAGTTTATCCCAAGAGCAAGGCCAACATTTCGGGTTTAACTAATTTAGACTAAGCTAAACTATTACATCCTGAAATTCTTAGAATGTATAAATTTGGTCTAGTCCGAACTAATTTGTCCTGGAATCGAGTTTGGATGGTAACACATATAATATATATATTTATATTATATATTAGATGTAAGTATATTATATATGTATCTATAGTATATATATATATATATATATATATATATATATATATATATATACAAGCCGAAACCCACTCACTAACTCATAGCCTTTTTTTCAAATCTTAGGGGATGGAAAATCGAAATTTTGTTTGTTTGAAAGTGGCTTTTAGAGCCTAGGAAAGAGATAAAATAGTGTTTGGTAGATTTTACCTCTAAGGCATAAAAGGGGGGTTGAAAGTTTTAAAGATTTATTGATGTACCCGCGGAACAGTGGAGATTGAGCCTTGAAATTTAAAATGTTGTTTCTTTTCTAGAATTGGGTTAGACATTTTGAGAGATTTTCAAATTTTATCCCCGATAGTGTAGAGGGGCAGAAAGGTGTGAGACCCACTGATTCATTCATCGCCGTATTTGCTTGGCAAGAAGGTAGCGGTATTGCCGTATATAACCACACTAATCTAAGACTGGGAAATTTAAAATCGGGTTTGGAAAAATGGCGAGCCTACATAAGAAAAAAACTATTAAAGGATGTAGAAAATTTAAATTTAGTAGACAGGTAGCAAGACAATTCCAGATAACCAAATATATTTTACAATTTTAGATTCTAAAGAGTGACTTGTTTAAAAGGGCGTTAGGGCGTTCAATATTTCAACAACTAATAGTAAACTATTATTTTTAATGGTTGTAGAAAACATAATTCAATAGGCAGTACAAAGATCAGCTCAGATAAATATTAAAGGCTTAAAATGTTAATTTTTTGATCGGAACTTTGGAAACAGGAGGGAGGATGGGTATAAGCCTAGATAGACAATTTAAGGTGCGATGGATAATTTAAATTTTTAATGTAGGTAAAAGGAAACCCCAGTGGTCCCCAATGGTATATAAATATATACCATTTATAAGTGGAATGGTGAAGTGGGGGAATTTATATATTCCCATAACTAAAATATTAAATTAATTTTCAGGGATTTAGAATATTTGAAATTGTCAGGCATTTATTAGAACAACACCAACCAACCAATCTAGCTTTGTCCTTAAATTTCAAAATGAAAAAACAGTAAAGGGAGATAGATGACCCCTCAACATTTGTAAAAGCTGTATAAATAAATAAACTCTCTGTTATGATATAAGATATGTAAGTCAGTAGACCTTCCAGGAGAGCATCTGTACATATCGAATATCAAAATTAAATCCCAGGAGATGGAAGAGCTTGATAAAGATAATATAGAACACGAGTTTTATATGTGGTTTAAAATTGATTCGTCAAGCGCGTGAATAAACCACATCAGATAATCAAACACGTCTTAAAATTTACAAAGAGGAATGTAGGAACTGAGAAGGGGTTGGTAGCTTAAATATTTCCAAAGTTATTATAAAATTTTCTTTTCAAAATATAAGAAAATTTAAGCTATATCCGGAAAGACTGGAATTTAAAAATAGGGGAAGGTAAATGGCTAATAGAAAACTTATCTATATTGCAAGATATTTGAGTTTTGTATAAGCAAAGAGAAAAATTTAAAAATAAATAAATTTATAAACTAATGATTATTTTAAAGTTAAACCATTAGTGTTGTGATAAAAATAGATAAAATTTGAGGGATAAACTAGCGCTTGACTATAGAATCAACATGAGAATTAAAATATAAGACTTCTGACCACATAGCTCGTTGAACCATAATGCTCTTTCGAAAACCATGATGATTTTTATTTGCTTTCTTTCTGTAACAGAGTGTATTATTTATTTATGCTCTTGTGTGAACTTCCATGCTCTTTTTCCAAATTATTTATTTAACAATGCCTATCAGTTTGTTTATTTCTTCGTTAATTGTTTTAGCTCACAGTTTCTGAGCAAAGTAATATTTTATATCAAATATTTAATTTGTTTTAATATACTGGTTATCAAGATTAGTTTGTATTTGCCATAGAGAGTTCAGGATGGTATAACAATCTGAATGTTATTATTAATTTATTAAATTTAGCACTGCGTCTTACTACCCATTCGGGTTATACGCTAATCTGAATGTTGAATGTTATGATATGATATAGACTTGCTGCTGCTTAACCTTGTGAATAGCGGGTCAACATTCTAAATTATACATAATTATAAAATTACAATATAAATTATTCATATAAACATATTCCATTATGTTAAATAATAAAAATATAAACATATGAAATGTTGAGAAAAGTTATATTATGTCTCCCGAAGGTTAAGGAAGGGTGAAAGAGAAGTTGAGAAATGGCCGGAGTTTTTTTCATTTCTTATAACAAAACATTTTTTGTCTAAAATAAATAAAATAGTTTTACAGTACAAACATATAGTTTAGTTTTATTCACATGTTTGTATCAACAGTTGTTGAATATCTGTGCCGTTATCTAACAAACTTTTTAAACAAAGAGAAAAGGTTGTCATTAAACTCCAGAACACCCTTCAAAGATATTCAAGAAATGTTGAGGTCACCATGTGAAGAAAATTAAGTTCTATGATTATAATGAAAAAATATTTTGTTTAGTTTGGCAAAAAACGTTTTGGCATAAAAACTGCAAAACCACTAACATTTTATGGCATCCCCTTTCACCCCACCTTAAGTGATATGATGTACCGTTAATGAAGAATACTCTAACAAAACTCATATCTACTAGCGGGGGAAATAATAGAACTACTATCGAGAAAAAATACAATGTTTATATCTAATAGATTAGGAGTTAGCTTAAAGGAAAATGAGGAGACGAGTAAAGGCCATATTAATAATTTTGGAAAGATTAAGTGTCGTACCAATATTATTTCAATAAAAAACTATTTTCAATACTTACCCTACAAATTAAGAACAGATAAATGGATCTTATGAAATGTAATAAATAGCTCCCACATTATTTTAAATTCAACAAATTCAAATAATATAAGTTTCAGGAAAAACAAATTAAACTAAAGTATTCGAAGGTATTCGTTTAATGCATTCTAAGATAAAACATGAGTTTAAGAAGTAACGTAGGCTTCTTTTCCCAGTTTAAATATTGCATAAATATGTACATCTTTTATTATTGTTTGGGGTAAAGATTTACCTATTTACAAATAGAACTAGCTATTCCCGATATTCATGAGATTATTGGATTGGCGTAGATCCCTCAAATCTTTAACGTTTCTTTTTTTTAATTATATTCGATACCATATTATTAATAATAATAATTTTATACATAAACTTTACGCTTATGTATATAGATATAAAAAAATATAGAATATTTATCAATAATTTAGGGGCTGTACTATAGATTTTAATAACAATCAAAACTAATGGTTTTACTGTATTTTTGTTAAATGGAGAAATACATTATATTCATTTAATCGAAAGATTTTTATAAAATAAATGGTACGACGCACCATACAAAATTTCTCTTGGTTTTGTCTTAAAAAAGACATTTACTAAAAATTCGAAGGATTTGTGAAACGAGATGATATGTATATTATTGTTGTCGAAATATTACACCAAATATCATAAGTGAAATAATATACACTGTTACTTACTCTATGGCATTAGTAACTAGGAACACTGTTACAGAAAAATTGGGTAAAGAGGAACATCTTTGTCCACCAAAGAGCATAAGAATCTAATTCATTTTCACAGACCTGAATTAAAAAGTGTATATATTTGCTGATAGCTCAGAAACTATAAGTTATATAAAAATATATCTCAAATAAAAGATAAACGTATTTAATATTACTATAACTTTACAATAATATGTTATTTCGATATCTCGAGAAATGATGAGAATTGGAAAAATTACTCTAATGTAAGGTACCTCAAAATCATTTTCATAAGTAAATGAGAATTGCCATCTTGTTTATAATGATAAAAAGTGTCTAGATTTAAATTCAATCAAAATCGTTTAAGCTAATTTTGAGAAAATCTATTTTATCTCTTTTTCTCCCTCGATAAACTAACCTTAATATTAGGGTTATAAATATAATTCCAAAAATGCCTCAGGGGACCTTAAGAGAACCCCATATACCGAGTTTTATCCCAATCGGTAAAATAGTTTTGATTCTAGCCCGAGATACAGACAGACATACAGATTGACGGTATTGCAAAAACAACATTTTGGTTTCAGTGGGTCATTAAAAGTCAACATTTATCAAATATCGAGCTCGATATTTTTGACGATGACAATAATTTCCCTCCGAGGTGTTGAGAGAAAGTAAATATAATCTAGTTAGTGATTTGTTGTACTAAATAGTTTTGTTTAATTCACACATACATATAAGTTATAGTTAAATATTTAAAAACTACCAGTTACATAAATTACGGCTTTATTAATTTTTTGTTTGGTGTATTCTATGAAGAAAAAAAAGAAGTAATTTATTAAATTACATTTGCAAGAATTTAGTTCCTCACCCATCGACGTTTCTTTTCAAACACATAGTACTCTTTTGAAAAAGCAAGAAGCTTATTAAAACAATTTATTTTTAAAAATAAATTTCATTTTATATTTCACTTATTTTAGAAAATATATTATTTTACTTTCAAATGATCAATTCTGTTACTAACAATATTTTAATTTTAAGTAAAAGAATAATTCCTGGTATCCTTGTGATTTTACAGTTGTTTGTTTTTGTATGCCTAGCTGTATGCGAAGTTTTAGACCTCGATAATTTCCATAAGTACCTTAGGTTTTTAAAGCATCTGTATGTAAACGAATAGTTGACGGTAGCTTTAAAATAGGATACGCTAGAAATATTAACAACCAATGAGGTTACACTTTAATAACAAGCTTTTCCAAATGTTTGTTTTGACCAAAATTTCAAAGTACATTTGGGTTTAGATGTGGGTTCAATAACAAACACAAGTATCCCACCTGACTACCAATGTCTCATCCATTAGTGGGCAAGCGGCATTTCTGCAATCGACCTTAAAACCACTTATCTGGCCCCGTTCTTTTAACGAAACCAACTTCTCCATAAACTATTCGTAGACCTCCCCTTTTTTCTTCCACACATCCTAAATATACCCAACTCTTGAGACTTAACATTTTAATGGTTAGTGCATTAATCGTATCAACCACCTTATCAAAACGTTTGTTTTCGCTGGAATCCAAACTTTCTTCATGATTACACGTATCAAACCCCCAAAAGAGGTCTTAACGACACAACAGGATATCCGTTAGCGACCGAGTGGGCAAGTCTAGCTTTAGCAGTGACATACCTGTACGCGAAAATGGAGAGCAGTTGAGGAGAAGGAGGGGGTTACTCGATAGAGTGGTTTGGCCTGTTCGAGTTTGACCAGAGGTAGGCAGGCAGGAGAGTCTTTAAAAGACGAACGGAACTTTTTATTTCGATCATAAATATTTGTGTGCCTTGTTACTAGAGAGACACAACTTGTAGGTCCAGTAGTGGTTAGTCAGTCATCAGGTAATAAGGTATAATAGGAGGGAAAGTGTAGGTAGACAGGCTTTGCAATGAGTAAAGCTAGGTTTTTATCGATCATAGTAGTGATTACACTATGTGCCGGATTAGGAGATGCGAATACAGAAGAGGTAGCCGTCGAAGACTGCCTCAAGAAAGACTCCATTTCCTGCGTGCAGATGTTTGTCTACAGGAAAATGAAAACTTTTTTCAACCAGGATAATATTGAGCTAATCGGTGGACTATCCTTGGTTCGTGACCCTAACAACGTTGACCATGGGAGGTCATTACAGGATGCAGATCTGGAGGAAAATGTGATGGAGTCCAAGGATGTGGAGAACAGAGAGAACGCGATGGAATCGTTTGTGTGAAGAAAGCGTTTAGCTTTTTTGAGGGTCGAAACCTGAATTTGGATTTATCTCCTTTAGTGAGCCGAGTGACTGAAACCGCGAGAGGAATTGTCCAGAGCATCCCCACTGAAGTTCAGGAGAAAGTGACGCAATTCTTTACTGAAGGTTAGTTTTAATTTTTAAGTTTCATTCAGCCCTATTTATTCCAAGTACGGGACATCAAGCTATATAAACCCTTGGGAACTAAAATATGATTCTCTGATAAAGTAGGCTATTAATACTATTATTTCAAAGTTTGAAAAGATCAAATGAGTTTGTATTGAGCCCGTTTTCTAATAATATGTATTTCAAAACAATACATTAAATACATTAGCCTGATTAAGTAACAATTAACTTGAAACTTTGAATTCTCTCACACAATAAATTTAGATTAATGTCATCATCCTGTTTCCTGTTTGATACTCACATGATAACACTTGAATATATTCTACCACAATGTCTGAATAGCTATTCAGGTTATATGCACACGTACTATTAAGGTAGATAGTTAGGAATGAGGAAGGTTGAATATAAAGAAAGTGAACCCGCATTTGCCTGAAAGTAAAATAAAAACTATTTTGAAAAAAACTCAGTGTATCCAATCGAGTTTCGAACCCCAGTCTCCCTTTCATCAGCAGTTTAGTCCAACATGAGGTTTATTCATATAAATCAAAATTAACACCACCAATTTCAAAATGGTAGAATCCTTTATTCATAAATCAGGAGCTGTACTTGAATTAAGGTAATGGACTAGACCGATGGTAAACGTATGTTTGGAGTTCACTACGTTATAAACAAAAGGCCTCAGGCTGTAGACTGCACTCATCCAAGCGTGTTGGAGAACCCAACACAAAAACTTGTTTCTGTCATGTCGACACATAATAATATTATATACTATATGCATAATAGTACTGATTTGTATGAACTATTTAACATTAAGATATCTTTTATCTGTAGGGCTTGGGTGTGGGCATGATGGTGGAGCCATCGTAAATCAAAATTATATGTACAAATAAATTTTACTTTTACTTTTATTCGTGTGGTGTGAAAGCAAGGTAATTAATTACCCATGACTTGAGGTTTAAACTAAATGTTGTTTAAAGGGATCGTAACACTTTTTGGCAAAACAAAGCTTAAAACGTGATTAGCTATATAAACACGTGATTAGCTATATAAACGCCAATCAATGAAGATTATTATATAATAACCTAACTAGTAAGAGGATATTTATTATATTATTATTATTATTATTGTTATTACTGTCCCAAAGTGATTTTAATTATTTGGTTGTTCTCGAAGCTCATTAAAGTAAATTATTATTGATTAATTATTAATATATCATTCTCATGGTTAACCAGAGATTATGGTTGTGGTATTAATATTATGCATAGCTCTTTTGGCCTGAAGGATGAGGGAAAATGTATTGATAGCTACATTGATCGGTAGGCACACAGACCTAGTAATGAGGATCTTCTGGTCTGGTTTGTTGACGATGGAGACGTCAAGGTTTGAATCCCTTTCGCCTGTTCTGAGGGGATTTATTTTACTCATCCTTCACACTTCCTCTATAAATTACTTTGTTCCTATCCAACCAAGACGTAAACAGCCCTAAAGTGTAGTAAGACTAAAGATTACACCAGAATAAATGAAAGTCATCTCTTGCAGCCGGTGATAACCATTCAAAAAAATCTTCTAACGTTAATCTTAATGCAGTTGGTTGTAGCAGGGAGGTGAGCATAGTTTTAAATATTCATATTGAGCTAAGCCTCTAAGTTAACATGGAATATTGCAGTCAGCCTGAACGAATGACATGAATGTATGGTGTTCTGGAGGAATTCTGTATTATTTCCTTAAAACTTACCTCTATCACTGTGTTGAAATAGATACAAAAGTTCAATCAGTTGAAAGCCTAATTAGATGAGAAGATTCATTTTTTAAATCAATAAATACAAAATTTATATTAGCATATTAACTATTTCTGTTTTACAAGGCCTTACTACCTGAATGGAGTCAAGTTTAAAAACTCTCGTTTCTCCACCCCTCTATCATAACAAATCGAGATAACATTCTTGGACCTACAGGGACTCGAACCTTAATACCCCAAAGAAAATATATTTCCAAATCAAAACCTATCACTTACTCTAGCGTAGATTATTTGATAATTTATCCAACAAATTCTTTAAGACTTCCAAACAATAATGATAATTCTATTATTTTTCTAATTATTTTTGATACACAATCAAAAATGAATATAGTATCTGAATCTCCCCCACATGTATTCCTACGACGAGATTCTAGCCACATGCACATGACTGACTTTGACCGAGAGGTTGACATTGGATTCGCTCAAGTTCCAACCCCGTGTAATAGGATGTATTTAAAACATGTTTCAGCTATGTTTGTTGAGTATTTAATGTTATCTTTCCGAACAGATTGTACCACTATGGCTTACAAATTAACTATGACAAATCTTACATAATATCCAACCTAACTACCTAGACGAGAGGACTATCAATACCTGTGCATTTCTTCTAAATCCTCGTCCTTACAATTTAAACTAAGCGTTAATAAACTCTTAGCTGAAATAGCAATAAAAACATCATAATTTATTAACTTCATTTAACTACAATAATTATATATAGTCCTTAATGAAATATTAATAACAGTTAGGTTTTGTGCCTCAATATAAACTTATACCCTTAATTAATGATGTGGTAAGTCCGATCTACGTAACATATTCTTTATGAATAATTAATTGATGTGTGTCTTTGGTTTAGTCGAATTAATTTGATGGCTTGGTTAGGAATTTCGGGTTTTGATTCTTGGTCGAATAGAGAGGACAGACACGTTCTTGTTCGAATAAGAGAAGTTTCTTTGAGCACGAGCATGGCCGAGTCTATCGTAGTGATGCCAACGTGCCCGTTAGGTGTGCTGTGAGGACTAGCGTCGAGAATAGTGTGCCGTTAGGACTCATGTCAAGAAGAGTGTGCCGTGAACAAAAATGATACAGAACCACTAGTCTAGATAAATACATATGCCACGGACAGGTGCAAAAACAAAAATTCAAACCACAACCTAAGAGTTAAACCCTATAATTTAACTGGATGTGATTGAAGCCCGGCCTTCCAGATCAGACTCTGACACCATCTTCAATCAGCTACTCAATGGCTGCCTACTTGTTGATATCTGTAATTGCACACAATATTTGTTAAACTGTTTATTTGACTATACCAAATTCAAGATTTCGCTAAACTTACAGTAACAATATTTTTACATACTACAAAAATAAATTTTACCAGTTTTTTTCCCTATACTAGAAAGAGGTAAACTTTAATAAATATTATTAAGATTTTTAGTAGCTATTATTAAATATTAAAAAAGATAAAGCGTCTAGAATCAATGAGTTTGAACGCTCCTAACCCCCAAGTTCTAAGCCAAGAAGGTAAAAACTACTTAAAATATAATAATGGTGTCTACAAATGTTCAAAATATTACTAAAAGCCATAGTTTGCTTTTGTTCAAAGCTACATGGAATAGAAGATACAGATTTAGACACGTGGTTTAAAAGAATAACGCAACAAACTGTATATTTCAGAGGATATAGATGAAAGGCTAAATATCAGGTCTTAAAATGATAACAACTAAAATTATATATTTAGATTTCAGAGGATGCATTTATCATTACGAATTTAATAGCATTTTTTTAGCACCACTTCCAAAGACCTGTTCAGGCTATACGCTGAACTTATATACAAATTAATTTAATTAGTAAGCCATAAACCAGATTGAATTTAAAGGAAATATATCTGAACCTGCGTGGAGGGAGAGTGTAAAACCTTTTAGGGAAAATCATCCTCATTACACCCGACTGCGGTTTTAACCTGGATCTCCTTGTCATCTGCAAACATTATTTTAAGAGGATATTTAAAATTCATGTTTTGAAACATAGTTATATCAGCACCAGAGTATAAACCTTTTGTTATTTAAAAAACCTCTTAGACCGCCTTGTGGCGTATGGCTAACGCGCCAGTGAGTTGAGTCAGACGCCGGACGGGGAGATTGAGTTCGAATCTCGGTGGTGAATGGGATGGTTTTACTAAATGGTTTTCCACTCTCTTCCACGAATGGGTTACTTCTCTAATTCACCTTTAATCCTAATCCATTAGTGTAATTAGTACTTAACGTCTAACCGAAAGGATGTAAGCGCGTGCTAAAATTATTATTAAAAACTCTTGACATAGCTATAATTGAGGTAGGATCCTTCTGTGTAATGAATACTAGTACAATCTAATATTTAGATCTCACTGGCTTGAAGCATATGCTAAGTTATGTCATCTCCTTTTACTGACTCAGCTACCAAACTCGAAGTTTTAATATACGAATAATGTATTACATTCTACTGCACATAAAATTATTTATTTAAGGTGTAGATGTAAATTGGTTGTTTTCCTCTTGATAGAGTTAAACAACCTTATATTATTAAATATAGAAATACCAGCTGTAAAGACTAGCTTTGAGCTACCAAATCTCTTAATCTTGGTATGACACTAGATCCGTTGGCCAATAGCCCTTGCTTTTTTTTTTCCCCGGACGAGGCAAGAAGAAGATCTTGAAGAAGATTCTTCCCATCCTGCTCTTGGTGAAGCTGAAGATCCTGACCCTGCTCGTCCTCGGATACTTTGGTATCGCCCTGATTGCCAAGAAGGCCATTCTGGTCAGCATCATCTCCATCGCCATCTCAGCGTTCATCGGCATCCGCAAGCTGCTGTCTCAGAATCACGGCTGGCAACCCCACCAATCCCACCACGAGGTGCACGAGGCCTACCCGGCTCACGGGGGTGGAGGATGGGCGGATGGTGGAGGCTACAGTGGAGGTGGCGGGAGTGGATTCAGCAGCGTGGGGATTGGTGGTGGAGGAGGAGGAGGAGGTTTCAGTGGAGGTTATGACGCAAGCTATAGCAACCATGGAGAATACGGCTCACACTCTTCCCCGTGGCACAATCACTGGCTTACGGAGGACAGAAGACAGCCGGCCGGTAAAAGTTAGCAGGTAAGATAAACTAACTAATTACTCACTAATATGATCTTTACAGAGGCTTGTACACAAATGATGATATAAAGTAGCTTTGATCACACTTTGAATGCTGTTAGACGAGAGCACCAACAAGATTATAATAAAATGGATAGGATAATTCATAGGCCCGTTGATTTGACTATATTGATCATATATTAGCCGTTTGACATATTAATGTTTTAACACATGACTCATGAAAGTAGCCTACTAATTCGAACAAATATATAACAATTTTCTTAACTTGAGATGTATACATTTACTATTGTGGGGTGGGAGGAAGAACAGTAGTTTAGGAATATCATTCACACTACAACTTTTTGGAAATAATTGAACTCCATTTCAATTCATTTACACGAATAGGACAGCTAGCACCTAGGACTGTATTTCCAGTAAATTCTAGGCCACTAGAGCTGCTGAGGGCTTAGCATGAAACTATACTGCACAAAGAGAATGGAAAGTCCAATGGCTACTGTTACATGAGAGTTGGATGAAAACAGTATAATAGTATACATATTTCTCCTTTTAGCCTTGTTACTACCACTTAAATTGAATTTACCACACAATTAACACCGCTTCAATGTTAGGACAATGCAGAACCAACAAAACTGCATGCAAATTTTTGTCTGATAGAAAATACCGACCGAAAGATCAGTTGTATCGCCCGCATAATAGTTGACTATTATTTTAGTATAATTAGTCCACTGCCATAGTTTTGCCACTGTGCGACCCTAATGTTTTTGTACATGATCTCACACGGAGAACCTCACTTGATTTTGGCCAACGATTAGAGAAGAGTTTCAACAGATTCAGCGTTTAACCAAAATGGTTCAGAAATGGCTTAACATTATTTAGAGCAGTGTGTTCATCACTTTGCAAGCAGCGTACTCATTTCGGGGGTCATTAAAGACCTAACCAACATACCACTTTCCGCTCCTCATAAAAAAGAAACAAATACCTACTTATTTGTGAAGTATACACGGTTGTTATACATTTTAATAAAGATCTAGTGGAAAGCTAAGCAAATACGTGCCATAAAGTAAGAAAGGCTTAAAAATTATATTATATTTTGTCAAGATATGTGTTAATTTGTTTAGCAGACTTACTTATATCAAGATATACTCTAAGTTTTATAAAACTTAGTAATGTACTGCGAAACCCCAGAAGTAATTCGAGTACCCTGGTAGCATACCGTACCATAGTTTAGGAAACACGGTCCAAGAACACAACTTGTCAACGACAATATGATATGTTTAAATAGCTCATGAGTATTGTGGTTACCTCTCATTGCCAGTTACAAATATGGAAGTACCGTTAAATACACAAGCACTGGATTCTACAACCAAAACAAACTGCATTTATTTCTACTCTTGATATAGTCACATATTGGTAGAATCATCTTTTGTTAACACTTTAGAAGATAGACAGCTATATAAGGGTTGAGTATCCAACATTGACAAAAAGGTTACACACTTAAATTGACACCAGCCTTTACTCTGAATAGCTGCAGAACACAGCCTTTGCATGAAACTGAGAATATCGGACACAGGAGGATAGAATAGGTTTGAATTTGGCTGGGGGGGGGCTACAAGTGAACATTTATAATTATGGATGAGGTCACTCAAGGTGACTTTCCAGGTGTCTTTATTTTCCTTCAAGTAAATCTTTTAAACCCTCTTATTTAAATAATATAGTTACGGATAAATAAGGAGTAATAAGCGTTTCCTTGAATTTTTTTTATATAATATAGTAGGAATATTATATTTTCGCTATTTAAATTACAAATTTGACTACAAACATAAATTTGTCTTTAATTTTTACCATTTAAAATGTAAAAAAATATGGACTACATTTAAAAATAAGTATGTTTGAAGGAATAATAATATTTATTGAATTTGATCAGAATCAGTTGATAAGTGTCAGGTTCATATTGAGCTCACACACACACACAAGTATTACCATTAGAAAAGTATGTAGCTTTTTTGGTGCAGATACGATGAAAGTTTAGTTTGAGTATCCAACCGTGTTTTTACTAGTAAAAAAGGTTAACGACTATCTGATGGGTTCTATTTCATTCTTCTGTTAAAACTGGAGCCACTCTTTGAAGTGAAGTCAGTCAGCTATAACCACAGCAAATAAAGGACACTTTAAATAAGTGGTTGGGTTTAAGCCTATTAAGACCAACCACGTGAACATAAAGCTGGAAGGCCAAGTAAATGTATTAATGAATCCCAGTTGAATTTAAGTGGTTTGTTTGTTTCAATCTCAAGCTTTCCACCATCTTGTCATTACATGATTTGATGCGTATTTTAATAATTTTCTTCCTCAATTTATATATTCATTTTTATTAATTTATGCAAGCCAAATAAATTGAGGTAACAATATAAGTAGAAATTAGAATATACTCGTAATAAGATGAACAGTAGGACTATTTTATGTTCACCACATATTAATACCCGTACAAGCCATCTCTATTTTTTATCGCATCTAAGTACCCATTTGGGCTGTACGTAGAAATAAATTGCACTAATATTAAAGTGTTGATTAAGACATAATTATAGGAAATATACCTGCATTTTGTTGAGAGGAGATAGGAAAAAATACCCTCAAAACACCTGGCCAAGGTTTGAGCCCAAACCTCGCTATCAGAGTCAAAACAGACGAAATGTACTTGACACTTAGACCACGTACTCTCCGTCATAGGTTCCACACATGTTCACTAATATGTTATACTTTAAAGCAAACATACCGACATTTTCTGGTAGGTGGAAGGTTAAGCCATTGGGAAATAACCCTCTCATAGACTCAACTGAAAATTGAACCCGGACCTCCCTGTCTCTAGAAAGAGGTATATTACGAGAGTGACTTCCAAGGTCATGATGCTCCTGATGTGAGTGCAGTGGACCTTGAACCAATGAGCTGGCTTACAATGGCCAACATAGTTAGACCTACTAAGGGCTGTTCCCCAACATCTGGTTTCTCATACTATTTCTAGTAGATTGTCTGATCAAATCCCTCCAAGGTCAAACTTCCTATTGTTTTATTTATGCTGGTTCGTTTAAATCGGTTAGAGCTTATATTGGAATCTAAACTCAATGAACACGGTACTATCATGTGTGTTTCGTTCCCACGATTGAGCTCTTGGTATTAGCAAGACATCTTGATTCTAGAATAGGCTTGGAACCAGTTAATCAGTACAAAGGTTGGTCCAGGAAGAGAGTCTGATGACCAGTTAGGTGTGGCCACAGGTTGACCCAGATTTTTGGAGATATGTGATGTGCTACACCTCCCAGAATCTGAGCCTTGACCCACAAGTGAGGCTCATGTGTTGTATCCCACTGGATTCGATAGCTCCGTTACGTCCACTGAGCCGCATTCTTACTGTTAGGTAGGTAGGGCCCCTGTTTCGAGATGTCGGTAAAAATAATTAAACACCGTTTAAAGAACAGGAACTCTAGGTCAAGGAAATCTGGTATCATCACACTAATAGTATTAAATAATAATTATTTGACCTGGACTTGGTATTGAATAGATAATATTAACATGATTCTTGACCCTCTTTAGTGACCGAGGGGTCTTAGTCGCCCCTCTCTTGTTACACTGGTCCACTGATGACGGGAATATCAAGGTTCAAATACCTGTCAGGTCTATTGGCTATTACTAAATGGTTTCTCACTCTCCTTCCAAACAAATGCAAATATATTACCTCTAAAAATGTTCCTCCCTCATCATTACCCCATTATCATTATATATGTGTACAGTCTGAACGGGTAGTAGAACCCAGTGGTTAAAAAAATAGAATAATATAATTTTCAAGAAATTATCACAATCGAAACACTTGGATCAAATTACAAATAATCAATTTTATCTAGAAACATTCTCTAATTTTAGCCTAGTACTCATAGGTAGGAGGTTAGACGTTTCTTCGCTAAAGCTGAAGTATTGAACTAAAAGCTTATTTTTACCTCGACATTCCATAGTTTGAATAGTTTGTTATTTTAAAAACCGAATTTGTTTCTAGTTTTCTAAGCAAAATGTATTGTAAAACATATCAGCCATTATAAATACCCCATATATGTATACACCAATTATTTATGTAACGATTAAAAATATTTATAATAATAATCTTTCCAGGCAAAAATTATAATATTTCCCTAACTCGTATTTGAATGTGATTGTGTCACCGGTAAATAAATGTGAGTTTGTAAATGGTCCAGAGTTGATGTAATTATTTTATTTTAATTTCTAAATTATTAAAACAAAGAAATATAAATAATTAATGTAAGTTACAAATAGTATCAAAAAGTTTACCAACTTAATTTTTTATATGAGTTTTTAAGAAACTATTAAAAAAATTCTATTCATACACTGCGAGGTGATTCTTCCGTAACGTATCCACTCAAACATTTTAAAGTTATGTATATATATATATATATATATATATATATATATATATATATATATATATATATATATATATATATTGTTAATGCACAATATCTGAATTCTTGATCGGGCTATCCGCAATATAAATGAGTTAAGGAATTGATAAAGGCTATGCATGTCAGGGATTTGAAGTAAATAATAAAGATAAGCAATGCTTAGTTGAATAAAGTGACATTTTCTCATAATTCACTTTTCACAAAGAGTGATTTACTGCTTTTTTGTTCATTGAAAGTTAAACCTAGATCCATCCAGTTTTATATTCAGGTATATTTCAAATGTATTTCAATAATTTTTAAACCATCCGTTGAAATGTTTTCCATCCAAATCATGACAAAATATATTTTGCTACGTTCAAATTATTCCCTGTCAAACCGTAACTGTCGTAGATCCTCATTAGTAGATTAGCATATTAATATTAGTTACATATTTTATGGTAATCTTGGTCACCTATTGTACCGGGGAAATGCGTCCCTCAAACAACATTTAAGAACTGGTGGCAGAATCCTCGCTCCAAACATAATAAAGAGTTTCCAGAGGAATATTCGAGAAGCTTACTACCCACACTTACCAATTCTAAACATCTCAAAATCTTTCGTTGACCCTTGACGTAACTACCTGGTTGCTTGGGATGTTCATTCGATGTTTGGGGATGTGGGTTAAGTTAGCTCATCTTAGCCGCCAACATAGAGAGAAATACTTCTTCTTAACTAAGTCATTAATAAAATTGTGCCGCCTTTGAGTCCCCTTCCCTTTCTTTTGAGTCACACCTACACTCCTCCCCAGCAGTCGCATTAATTATTTACAATTTCAATAGTTATTAGAAAATATTTACACTACGATGAATTTAACCTATCCATTTTATTAATGGTTTTGTAAGATGTTGATTATTGTCCATATGATGTAAAATCAGTATTATTTATAGGCTTAGTTGAAGATTTTGTTCTACATTTTTTTAAATAATATGCTTTACGTTCAACAAAAATTAAAAATATACGAAACGAAGACACCGAAATCTAAATTATGTATGCGCACGTGAACATTTATGTCATAATAAAAATTAACAAATTTTAAAACTTAAATTCCGGAGTATTTCAAATTTGTTTAGTAATATATGGAGATTATTTGGTTTTAAGAGAATTAAATCATACAATATATTACTGATTTTTAATAAATGTAAATATAATTTTAAACATAAGTTTTGATTGAAGATTTTGTTTTGTATTTTTTTTTAATAAATGTGACTAAATACACTTTGAACAAACCATGTTTCAGGTTGAGCTGATATGCGGCAATCAACTGTACAAAGACTCCGAGGAACACTGGCGTAAAAGTGTTCAGTAACTTATTATATATTTATTGTTAAATTATTGTTAACATGCGTTTGTTTATTTATAATAAATTATGTGACTAATAAATGCTAGTTTCACATTCATTTTCTCAATGGCTGATATTAATATAAAATATTATTGACTAATATTGAAATGTATTTACTATGAATTAAAAGTTTATATAATAATTATGTTACCAATTAATGGATTTCAGATATTGCACTGAAGCCTTGCGATAAATTTAAGCTACTAGCTTTGAATTCAAAAGAAACTTTTATTCATAAATACTGTACCGGTATTAAAAAGTAGCGCCATATTTGAAACCAAACTGTAACTATTTTAAAATGTTATTTTATATGCGTACCATAATTTGCACTAACTAAACAAAAACATTATGTAACTAGATTTTCTTTTTTATTTTTATGATAAAACTACACTTTATAAAGCTAAGTCTGATGCATAAAATAGAGCTTTTCTAAATTTTAATAAAAGAGATACTATTTTAAAATAACAAGCTTTGAATATATTTTATTCTAAAAACATTGAATTAATATATAGCTTGTATTGGCAAAATATGTATCATTGCTTTGATTTAAATTTTTCGTATTATTTGATTTTATATTGCTTTAAAGAATGTTTTTTAAATCGTTCTTTTAATTTATGTGATATTCTTAATGATACTACACTCTTTTGGTTATTAAATTTAACACACTATTAGTTTCCTAATAATAGAGATGTGAATGAGAACGATAGCTTAAAGGAAGTTTACCTACATTAGTTGGAGAGAGATTGGAAAATCCAGAGCTATAAATCACATATAGTGTAATCATCCACACCCGATCGTCATGCTGACATTGCCAGTGAAAGCCAATAATGGCTTAGACAACGCAGCTACAACTGTGGGAGAAATAAAAAATATTTATAAATAGATTTAGGAATTGTTAGTTTTACTGATTTATAAGAAAATACTAAAATAATCAAAATACGCTCAGTAATAAATTTAGTATAATGAATTCTCTGTCCTGAGAATAATAAAAATGATCAAAATGTAGAAAATGTTGTAACATTTTATTTTATAATATACAATGTATTTGTCGGCTGTACACTCACAGTTCAATGTCAAAATTAAACCATGTGAAACAAACCAATAATGGTGATTTGTTGAGGTTTATGTAAAACATTTTAATCAAAACTATATCAACGATTCTGTGAAACACTATACTATTTCTTGTATACAATTTTTGCTGCTATTTGGCTTAGATTTGACTCAACTAATTGGTTATATATAATTTAATTTTGGTGAATTAAGCTTTTTAACAAAATTATTTACAAGCTATGAAGTATTATTCATAGTACTTTTGAAAACAGAAGATTTTAGTATTATTTTATAATCCATATAAACAATAAATATGTGCTAATTAATTGTGTTTAATTTATGTTACTACAAATTCCAACAAGCTATGTAAAAAACAAAATTATAAGTTTGTTAGTTTTTTTGCCTTTTCATTAATTAATTCTTTGTCCTCAAATTATTTGGGACAAACAATAAAAAAGATTTTGTTAAAACATTGATTTACAAATTTAATTATTATGATTTTTTGGTGATGTACAAAGTTTAACCCTAGACCTATAAGCCTATAAATGATTATAAAACTGAGCTTGTTTTTTTATTTTTAGGAGCTGACTTTCTTTCGTACATTCCTTTTAGTAATTTTAGGATCATTTAAAAAACTTACTATGGGCACTATAGCCATAAATTTTTTTATAATATTTTTAAAATAAATAGCTTAATAAGTATTAGGCTACTAAAATTTATAACAGATCGAATATTAAAAAAAGATTAAAGTCACAATATTTAAAAAAATTTTTCCACATAACATTATTATCAAACATTTTTTAAAAGTAAATATCAATATTTTTAGTCACATTTTATTTCAAAGAAATATAAAACTACACGCTTGGTTTGAAATAGTTCATTTAAATTTTGGATCTTTATATTAGTTTGTCTACTGGACTAATACTCCCTCCAAAAAACAAGTCCTTTTCATAATATAATTTATCAAATAATATTTATTTACTTTTATTTTCAAAATAAAATGTATGTCTTCTTCCATTTGTGTTGTATTTATATATTTAAAGTAAACAGTGCAACTTGATTTATTT
>JAVRXN010000011.1:8488682-8666182 GCA_033556935.1 Timema podura
AGATGATCAAGTATAAAGTTACCAATATTAATAATTAAAATTAAACAATTGATATAATGGATTGTTATTGCTAATGTGATACGGAGTGTTATTTGTATGATGAGTAAATATAGATAGATATATTATTGTGATATTATAAGATGAGGCATATGCATTTATGGTGTTATTCCTCTTGATTATGGTTTGAATTGATTTAATTTGGGACGGAAGGATATCAAGTGTTGTTTGAACAGGGATTATTTTTTTAGTTTAACGTGTTGAGGCAGCTTACTAATTATGTCAATGACTGACTAATTTTCCAAATGTCTTTGCTCATTCAAAATATTGTCATTGTTCAGAATGGTTGTGTGGATGTATAGATTTTCAGTTATGTCCATTTTGAGAGCATTAGACGAGGATTTTAAACGTTTCATACATTTATTGATTGGTATTGGTTAATGTACTGAAATTTTTAGATGTTCGGCGAGTTTGGATTTACATCTATCGTATATAAAATCGCTAATGTGCTCAGCGGATCGAGTTGAAAGATTTGTTCTGGTCTTGCCGATGTATGCAGCTTTACATTCACATGTCAATTTGTAGATACCAATTTTGGAAAATTGATTTGTGGAGTTAAGATTAGATTTGTTGAAATGATTTTTTTAATGTGTTGTTGGTAACGAAAGAAACTCTGATCAGTTTTAGAAAAAAATTGCAATTCTCTTGGATTCTTTGTCTGTATAATTAAATTGTATCCAATTTGTTTGGGTAGGGTTATTTGGAAAACTTGTGAGCTTAGATTTCTCGGTCATTTTAGATTTTTTTTTGTATAATTTTGTATATTACTGAGTGGGAATATCCATTGGATGTTACTATTTGTTTAATGATGTTAAATCTGCTTTAAATTATTCTTAGAAAGTAGGATATGAATTAATCTATAAATAAAGCTATTGAATGATGCCAATTTGTGAAATAAAGGATGTTTGGAATCATTGGGAATGATACATTCTTTATGGGTGGGTTTCCTATAAATTGTGTATTCAAAATTGTAGTTTTTGTCTTACATGATATTTAAATCTAGGTAATTATTGATTTTTTTTTTCATGTTCAATTGTGAATTTTAGTTTGGGAGGGATATAGTTTAGTGTCATTGCTGTTGAAGATAGTATTATCAAGTATATTGTCATAAATTATAAGGATGTCGTCGACATATCCACAATAGAATTGGATGCTTATGTATTTGTTTAAATGTTTGATAAAATTAGTCATAAGTTTTCACAAAGATCTCAATTATTAAACAGGAAATGTGTGAACCCATTGCAAGGCTATCTTTCTGAGAGTAGAATTTATTATTGAATTGAAAATAATTCTTGTTTGATATGGTTTCAAGTAACTTGATAATTTGATCTATGTATTCTTCAGATAATGATTTGTTTAATAATGTAGTTTTTACAATATTGATTCTTTCATTAACCGGTAAATTGGTGTATAAGTTGGTGATGTCTATAACATGAATTTGAATTTTGAATTCAGAGAAAATTGGTTTATCTATATGCGAGTAAATCCTCACTAAAACAAATATAATAACGTCGGCTATCGTATATTTAATAATCAAATAGTCAACGCTATTATATTTGTTTTATCTAGATGCAAGTAAGTCCTCACTTAAACAAATATAATATATTTGGCTATTTGATTCTTAATAATGTGATCCCTTACAATCTTAATAATTGTACAATTGGCAGCAATACGCCAACTACCGAGTCAAAGGTGGCTGCGTTATCTGATAGTTCATGATCTTAATCAATCACACATTTGAAGCTGACGATTTCCGCACGTCCATTATATACTTTGCCTTAAAATATAAGTGAAGAATGACCCTGGGCACGAGACGATACCTGGATAGCACATTTGTTAAAGCATTGACGTACTAAGCCAAAGGTCTCGGGTTCGATTCCCTTGTCCATCTGTTATTTTTAAATTATCAGAATATAAAGTCAATTTAAGTTACGGCTTCAACCGCACATGACTCACTAAAATCCCAATTGCATTTCCTACGATCCTTCTCGCTCGGCTCAAAGGGTAATTGAAGATTCTTTCTTCAACAGTGAGAGGTATTTTATTTGCTGTAAACGGCTTCATCAAGTATAGTTTAAGTGGGAATGCATCATCGCTGACAAGGCATCAGGCAGCAGTCCGTTTTCCAACGGTGGCCAAAGTGAACAGTTCTGTAAAATGCCTCCATCAGATTGGGAAACTTTGTATCCAACCTCGAAGTAAAATAAAGAGTAAATATGATCGATAACCGCCAATATAACTACACTGTGTGCCTCCTTGTTGTTGAAATATTCACTGCCACTGTTTGGAGGTGCCTCAAATAAAACATGTTTCCCGTCAATTTCTCCGCAGCAGTTTAGGAAAGTCCACCTCTCATCGATACCATATTCCACTCTTCTCGGGTACTTGAGGTCTGAAAAAAGTATTTTTTAAATTGTATGCCATCCATATTAACGAATGTTTAATGTAAGCTATTATAAAGGATTTCTACAGGGGGAAGGGAGGGAATGGAATTGGAGGATTGGAGGCAGGGAGGGGGTTAAGGGAGTGAATGAATGGAAGGGGAATTTTTGGACACCCTAACCAACCTTACTGTTCAATGTTGTACCATTCCACGGTGCATGAAGTGCTACCGCAACAATCCCAGAACTTTGACGCCCATTCAGAGAAAGAAAATAATTGTTTCTTTTCTTCCTCTTATACTATTTGATTATGTAATTAAAATATTTATAAATGATTATATTTCAATAAAATAATATTTTTTATTAATGTTAAGAACAGATCAAACCAATTTTTATCCACACACATTTTCGTACTTTGTGTTTAATAGCTAGGTTGTTACGATTTAGCTTCTTTCATTTGTAAAGTGAGTAAAGTCAAACGATTAGATTGTGAACCATGCTAGAACCAGAGGACTATGAACGTAAACCATCATTTTGAAACTATATATTCATACATAAGGGTAGTTTACTGAAAGTCTCTTTTGGAAAATTATGTGTTACGCTATTATTACAACTATACGATTATCTTGTAACATTTTTTTAGTAAGGCCCCTTTTGATTAAAAAAAGGAGTGCATAAACAAAAACGTTGCACTAGGGCCCGTACGTTGATGTTACACCATTTCTAGTATCCAAAAGTTGCTAAAAGTTCAATGTTAACCACAGAGTATTCTACCATGTCCTCTTCTTTTCAACAGGGGACAGTGACTGGGGAGAACCGTCATTGAGAGGAGCTATAATATGTAGTAGATGGGTTACAAGAAGTCGATGTGACAGAGAGACAACATGTACCAACTACCTCAGATACAGATCAAAAAGTTCATAAAAGTACAAGACAAGCATCACCGATATTTGTAAAACCGGAAGGTGCCAAACGAATGCTTCAAGATTTGTAATCTGCTGTTAGGGAGCTGCAAACTGGCACCGATATATGGAATGAACCAAAAGCTGATTTGAATGAAAATGAGACATTTGACATGTATGTTGCATAATCATAAGATAAACTTACCACCGATGTATGAAGTCTTGGCACAACAGGAAATACAAGATGTTTTAAGAAGATAAAGGCTAGGCATATCGTCTAACAAAAGTAACACTATATAAATACAGTAAGTTCAGTTATGTTTACATGTTAATACTTAATTTTGAGGGAATGATATTTCAAAGTATCATAATGTTTTGTGTGCCACATCTATATTTTTACATTCCCTATCTCTATCTGAGTCTCTCTCTCTCTCTCACGCTCTCATACACTCTTTCTCCCTCTCTCACACACTCTTTCTCCCTCTCTCACATACTTTTTCTCACTCTCTTTCCCCTCACATACACATACACATACACACACTCTCTCTCATTAGATATTTTCTCATTCTCTCGCTCACACTTTATCCATCTCTCTCACACACTCTATATCCTCACATACACTATCTATCTCACAATTTTTCTCATACTCTCTTTATTATAATCTCTTTTAAGCTCTCTCTAAAATACTTGCTCCCTCAAACTCTTTCTCTTTCTAAAATGCTCTCTTTCTATAAACGTTCACTCTCTATTTCTCAAACGCTCTTTCTATATTTCTCAAAAGCTCTCTCTCAAACTGCCTTTCTATCAAACTCTTTCTAAATCACACACACACTCTCTCTCTCTCTCTCTGTCTATATATATATATATATCAATCCCACTCTCGCTATTTCAAACTCACTTTCTCTCTATCAAACTTGCACTCTCAATTTCTCTCTCTATTTCTCTCCAAAACTCTCTCCAACATTTTCTCCAACACTATCTCTTAAACCTTGTCTCTAACTCTCTCTCACTCTATTTTTTCTTTCTAAACTAATCTCTCCCACTCTAACTTCTTATCTTAATCTCTTATTCACACAATATCTATCCCAAAAATGTACACTATCTCTTTTCAATACACACTCACACACTTTTTCACACATTATCCCTCACATATTCCTTTATCTCTCTCACACACTCTCTTTCACTTTTTCTCATCGTCACTATTTCTCTCTCTCACACACACACACACACAAACACACACATATTTTTATATATAATTTAATAGCCCATTTTTGTTAGCTGAAATTAAGAATAAAAGGTTTTTCCGATTTTAACCAACAAAGTCGTTTTAAAGGTTTGGGGTTCAGGATGCCGGCAAAAATATTAGGTTAAAATTAAAACTAAAATTTCCTTGCGAATTTTCCATATTTTCATTCTGTTTGGGCAGCGTCTAAACTGTACAATCATTCTTTGTTTACATCACCATGGAAACCATTATTTGTATATTATTGTATATCGGTAGATAAAATATTTATCTTTATTTAAAAATAATAACAGCTTAATAATTCTCACTTGAGTGGTTTGGTACAACAAATAGATAGATAGTTGGCAGAGGGATCGTTTTAAAGTTCTCATCGTGGACGGAAGTGGGAAAATAAACGTTTTGATTCATATTAAACAACAAAAACTAAATATCCATGTAATTTATAGCCTTTAACGAATAAACATCTAATTAGAAGGTCAAGTGAGGTCTTTTAATATATATTTTTCCAAATAAAATATCTAGAATACATTTTAGTGCAATAATATTCAGGCATCGCTACAGCGATCCACTATCATGAATACAAACCAACCAAAACATAAACACAAGTAATTATTGTTTGTTATTTCTCTTTGGATTTGAAATTGGAATTTATATTATATGTTCTACTCGCTTTGAAAATGCAAATAACATGTCGACAAATTAAAATGATTAAATAAATCTATTTTTTTAATTTAAATTTTTAATCAGTTCCCAAGTTTGAAGTATTCTAACACCTCTTAAATGGTTCCTTCAAAATTTCACCAAATTTTAGCTTTTTATCATATAAAAAAGTACTAAAAATATTCTGGACGGTTATACTTACATATTTTATAGACACCGTTAGACTTTTATTAACAAGGATTTTTCTTTTAATCATAATACCTATGTAAGATGTATTGTGTAAATTAAGCTATTTTACACAGATTGGAAATAAAAGTTATACATTATTTTTTAAAGAGAAATATATATATATATATATATATATATATATATATATATATATATATATATATATATATATGAAAAAATACCAGTTGAGACCTTCTAAGTATAAAATAAACAAAGTAAAGATAGCTTAATTATTTTGACTAATGTGCAAAATACTACTAAAACTATAACCCCTTATGATTGAATGAAAAACTATTTTTGAATCCCAAACATTTATTTAAAATCTATACGAGATTATATATAGAACAATATAACTAACTACATTTTAATATTTTATATATGATTTAATTTTCAAACTGTGTTTACTTGCTCCTTCTGAGGTTTTATTTTTACTATCCATCAATCCCATTGACAACACACAATAATTAATAATGTGCCTTTTAAACATAAACTAGTTAGTCTAAAACAACAGATATCGACTTTGCAAGATACCAGCTGGAGACACCTTGTGACGAGTCCACAAACTATACAAGACAAACTTAGTTCAAAGCCTCGACACAAGATGTCATTGATTCACTAGGTTTTAGTCATCCTGCATGAAACTAACGTATTTGTTAAGACATTTGTTTGAAAATGTTTTATTCTACTAAATCCCCAATAAAAGAGATACCACACAAATAAATGTTACGGAAATCTGTACTGAATTTCTCACTCCATTGTTAAAAAAAATTGAGATATTTACCCAAAACTAGTAATGTATCTGAAACAAAATAAAATACCCTAGCAAACCTTCGTTAAACATTTTATGACTCCCGGATCTAAATTTTAATATTTTATTTCTAAATAATTAAGGTCCTCACTAGTATATTTGGACCCCCCCCCCCCCAAAAAAAAAAAAAGATCGATATTGGGTCCCACAGAGGTCAATAATTCGTATTAAAATTTTGACTTCCAGTTAAAATTTTCAACATTTTATTAAGGATTGCGCATATATGGATGGTTATCTAATTTTTATTAAATTCTTCATTTATAAATTTAGACTATAAAAAAGCAGATATTGACTATTGAGTCTAAAATGATAGAGATAAATCATTGCTGTATAAACATTCCCCCTAAGAGGTTAAAGGAAAAAGAACATCAACTTTTTCATATACTTACTTATCTACTTACTCTATGGAAATAGAGAATTGTGTTAAAACTTAAGTAGTATCTCTGTACAACTAAAGCTCACAAATATGTATTAATATATTTCAAATAAATGATTTTTATTTTTTAATAGTACTAACAATTTTTCAATGATAAGGTATTTAGTATCTTAAATAGTGGCGCATATAAGGAAATTTCCGCATCTGTAAAGTACCCTAAAATTAATTTTAAAAAGAAATTAAAAATAGCCATATAGCTTATAATCTTTATCAACGCCTAGATACAAATTGTAATCAAAATCGTCAGAGCAGATTTTGGGAAAATCGATTTTTTCTCTTTTTGTCCTTTATTTAACTACTTTTAATTTTAAGGTTAAACAGACACACAGACAGACGTCATTGCAAAGACCACTGTTTAGGATTCGGGGGTCATGAGACGTCGACATTCATGAACATTTCTGGTTGGATTTTTTTACGGTCGCAATACTTGACCGTTAGTGTTCAAAGAATTAAAAAAAATTATATATATGGCGTTTATCTTGAAAATTATTGGTTCTAAATCAATATGTGTAAAAAGAATTATATTATAGATAGACCTACATATTTGCAATAAGTTATTTCATATCTCGCATAGTTTCGGTGATGTGATAAAAATGAGAGTTTACGCATCAGACCGGAACTCTTAAATTCATTTTGACGAATAAATGAGAGTATCAATTTTGTTTAAAATATTGATCAATACCTAGAAATAAAATTTAATCGAAATCATTGGAGTCAATTTTGAAAAAATCAATATTTTCTCTTTTCTCCCCTAAGTAAACTACCCTTAATTTTAGGGCTAGATATCCAAATCCACAAATCCCTCGTGGCAACCCTATGAAAACCCTAGATACCAAGTTTTAGCCCAATAGGTAAAACTGTTTAGGCTCTAGTCCGAGGTACAAATGGACAGACAGACAGATGGAAATTCAAAAACAACTTTTTTGGATTCATGGGGTCATGAAACGTCGAAATTCTACAAAATTTAAAGTTCGATTTTTTTAACGATCACAATACTTTCTCTACCTGTAAGATAGATATAAAGTAAAAATCTGAGATACTTTGCACACAAAGTAAAACAAAAAAAATAAGAGAATTTCACTCCTTATATTCAAACCGTATTAGAAAAAGTACTAAAATTTCAATATTATTATAGATATATAATCTATAATATCTCTTTGCTTGTAATCAATTATCGTTTATTGTTTTTCACGTTGTCAATCAGAGGTCTTGCAACAAGTAAAGGTTGTCCCTATCCACCGGTAAACAGCTCATTTATTTATTTTTTTCCTTTTGATAGTTTTATCATGGGGTGACATCCTAACCACCTGGTGGTTTATAGTTTATAAATTTTACATATCTAATTTTTATATTGAAGGTGGTCTAATAAAAATACAAGTTTGTCTTCCAAATATTTTTACACAACGAAAGGTAATGTCGAGATGATTAAAATTATGTATTTATTGGGCGCCACTCCTAGGAACTAGGAGAAAATAATAGTAAAAAAAACCTTTATCTTAGCTAACTCTGACAGTAACATAGTTACTCTTAGCACTCGAGACCACTGGGTGTACTCGGTAACTTTTCTGGATGATGAAATGTTAATAATAATTACACTAAATTACCTACAATTGTGTGCTGTAAATCTCTACAAGAGTTGAAGGAAAAAACAATTAAAATAAAACATGAACAAATTAAATAAAAATGGATCACTGAATGAAATATACTAATTTTAAATTACAATAAATAAAAACCAATTATTCAAGTTTGTGTATGTTTTTACTACTGTTTCCTTACTACCACATCCCAAACCTAGTATCCTAGTTTTGGAATTCCAAGTAAATAAAATTCTAATCTGACAAAATAAAGTATATTGCAGGTATTACATATATTCTTAAACAAAATTAATCAATTAAAATAATAATATCCAAACATAATAAAATTTATGAGTTTATAATACCAGAGTAAAAGAAAAAATACATATAAGTTAAGCATATATGATATTGGAGTTGTGAGTAAAACAACAAAATAGATATTTGTATTGTTAAAAAAAATCAATGAAACTAAATAATTCATATAAAAAAATTAATTAATGCTCTGGATTTAATAAAGTCTCTGAATATATTTAGTCTTTTATGATAGTTTTACATTAATCCTGGATTTTTTATGATAAGAAATAAGAGAGAAAGAGAAAAATATTTAGAGATGAAGATTTGGCTGAATCTCACAAAGAGAATATGTTGTGCTGAAATATCAAAAAAGTAGGAAATTAGTTTCCTCTTCTAAATTTCAAAAAATCTACAGTTTTAGGATATCAATAAGCTCTAGTTCTTCCCTAGACACTCAGCTTTCTATTGATATATTAATATCCGACTTTTAAACTAAGTTTTCATTTTTTAAATAAATTGATTAATGAACCACACATATTTGACTCCATACTTTAAGGACACCGAGGAAGAAGACCCCAATCTTCTTCAAAAGTGTTCAAGGAATCAAATTTAATAACTTTTTTTTCTTCCAGGTCCAAAGAGAAAACTAATACATTAAAACAAAAGATAAAATGTTGGCTATGGACTAGAGATAAATATAAAATAAAATGCAAAATTAATAAAAAGATTGAAATATATGCCAATGAATATGAACAATGTTTCTTAAAAGAATTAAAATGTGTATTTTATTTGTCAAAATTGAAATGCGCGATAGTTTGGAGGTATTTACATCACGTCTTTTTCTTTTCTTACTTCTTTTACAATCACTTGTTTAACAGATCTACGCATGCCTTGAAATAAATAATGGCCGACATTGAAAATAAATAGAGAAGAGTCAACAAACTTCTTAGAAGGATAATTAATAGGTTTAATAAAAAGGTAAGTGTATTTCCTTAGGTCTAAATTCCTCATTTAAATTATTTAAAACAATATTAGACTTCTTCCTTCCGTTTTATTTTGAATGGATGTAAATAATATCATTTTGTCACGCCGGCAACACAGCGCGTTAATCTGCGGCCGAACTTTGAAGTGTATAATTTCAAACAAAAATAAATTGTAAACTATTTACAAAATTAGAAAAATATAAGGAAATACATAGTAGTGTGTCAAATAACGTTACAGTAGGCACTAGACTACAATTAACTTAGTTAAATGACAGTTTAGTTAGCTAGACATTATAAAGAGAAATGTAAGGACGGTAAAACTGACAAATTGCCTCAAGGGTTGAGTCAGTGGCGTTTTAATGTACCAAACTGGGTGCCAGGGTTTGCCCCTATAACTCTCACTGTTAATGACTTCATTTTTAACTACCCTTTCTTATTTTTGGGCACCCTCCACTCCCCTAACCAAGATAAGCTTCTTCCCCCTCTTTCATACAAGGTGTTAGTTTTTGAACCACAGTTTGTTTCTATGTTTTATCCTCTCCTATAAGTGGTCACACCTATAATATTATTAGTATAGTGCTTTGTGTTCTTTGAGGACAATCAACAAACCCGTAGCTTATTGAAGCCTAGGCAGGGTAGAATATTTTATTGTGCTGTGATGTACTAATATGTAGGCTGGTGTATCTTGTTGTTTCAGGTTGAATTGTTAAATATTATAAACTAGCAATACCGCACGGCGTTGCCCGCGAACCGCTGTGGTGTTATATAAGCCCCCCTCACCCCCGTCCTATGGTGCCTGATTTCAAATGGAAACGCTATCTCTGAAACGTAGTTCTAAACCAGATTAAAAATATTTTCTTCAAAAATTGGTTAAAAATAGCCTAATTAAAAAGTTAATAAGAAATTTAAAAATTCGGCCTTGAGGTGCATTCGGACCCCCTTCCATCCACCTATGTTAAAAATGTCAGATCTCTGCGTGCCGTATATTTGGCTGGGCATCGCACACAAACAAACAGACAAACACTTTATTTTATTACTATAAATGTGCTAACTCTGTAGTCTTGTCTGTAAATTTCATGTCTACAAACCAAGATGTTCAAGATTCAAACCTCTGAACTTATTTTAAACTTCAATGTTTTAACTGGAAATAAACCTTGTTCGCTTGAGTTAATTGTGTATCTACCTTTTACATGTAAGTTTGGCAAGGAATTGTTATCTTGGAGAAAAACAATGCTTTGTTTGGAATATCTTTGTGAAAAAACTAGGATCTTCTTTTAACAATGTCCATGAATGTGTTCAGTGTTCGCACACATAATAATATTGGAAAAATTTTAAATAAATAATTTTAATTGATTAAATTACACTTGTGTAAATAGCAAGACTAATCACCAATGCAGCGTTGATGTTATTTATATCAAAAGTTGTGCAAAACTTGAAGTTTTATGAAGCAATCATAAATGGCAAAGTTGGAACATATGGTTTTTAGATCATAATTGTTGTGTATTGTGTGTCTTTGCATTTGCTATGCGCATTTTGTTTTACTGTTGTCGCTTTCTGTTGCCAAGGGTCTGTAGTCCCTTGTTTTTGTTTATCTAAAATGAAGAGACTGAACATACATACATACATACATAAACATACATACATACATACATACATACATACATACATACATACATACATACATACATACATACATACAATACATACATACATACATACATACATACATACATACATACAATACATACATACATACATATATAAAATACATACATACATACATACATACATACATACATACATACATACATACATACATACATACATACATACATACATACATACATACATACATACATACATACATACATACATACATACATACATACATACATACATACATACATACATACATACATACATACATACATACATACATACATACATAATACATACATACATACATACATACATACATACATACATACATACATACATACATACATACATACATACATACATACATACATACATACATACATACATACAATACATACATACATATCATACATACACTACATACATACATACATACATACATACATACATACATACATACATACATACATACATACATACATCATACATACATACATACATACATACATACATACATACATACATACATACATACATACATACATACATAACATACATACTAATACATACTAATACATACATACATACACATACATACATACATACATACATACTACATACATACATACATACATACATACATACATACATACATACATACATACTATAATACACATACATACATATACATACATACATACATACATATACATACTATACATACATACAAAATACTCATACACTACATACATATATACATATATGGATACATACATACATACATACATACATACAGATTTCACAAACACTAGGTTTTGACATTAAATGGCGTTTTTTTAAAGATTGTATTTTGAAAATCATGATAATTAGGCTATAATTTAAAATAATCGAGAAAATTAATTTATTTAAAAACCTAAAGAAAACCACATAGTGTACATAGTTTATTTGACTCTGTGTAAAAACACTTTTATACAAAGAATGGTTTCATAGAGATCAATAACATGCTTTAAAATTGAGTAATCTCGACACAAATGTAATATATTGTTACTTATTAAGCAAAGTCTAAAGAAATTATTAATTTTTATGACTTATTCTAATTTCACACATTTTATCATGAAAACAGAAACAATTTTAGTGTTCACTTTATGTTTCTTCATCTTTTTAAAGACTCAAATAAACCATTAAATATTTGGAACAAAGTTAGAAGGTTTAGGGGTAATTTGTCCCAAGTGTGAAACTTCACTTATTTGAGAACAATACATTCCTTGTAGCAATGTATTACCAAGGAAAGTGCTTAAATATTAATAATGCTTAGGGTCTGTCATAAAATGAGACTTTTGTGTCTAAAATAACGAAAATATTTATTAATGATCATAGCACTATTAAACAAAATTATCGAGTTCTGGAACAGAAAATAGATTCCGCTTTGAAAACATTTTTGAAGGACTTATTTAAAGAAAGATTGTGGATACATCATTCTTGTGTGCCCATACATATAAGGTGAAATTAGCCTTTTTTACATAGGATGAAGTTATTTTAAGTAACAAGAGTTTAGGTGACCCCCTGTCAAGAGGAAGCTAGATATTGCCTTTGGCTCTGCCATTTTAAGAACAAAAGGTTGGAGGTGAAATGGTAAAGGTAACCTATAGGGTGTGTGCCGTTATATTATTTTGAAGAGGTGGGAGAAACTCAGCAGCTTACCTCAAAATAAGACTATCAGGATTCGTAGTGGCACAAGCCTGAGGGCAGTCGATGCTTCCTCGTGTAGTTGCATTTAATAGTTAAGTGCTCTAGTAACAAAGTAATAAGTAATATAAACTAAAAATGTTAGATGTATTTTTTTATTTAAAAAATCAAACAATGAGAAGCCATTGAATGATTATTAATAGCTATTAACACAACGCAAAATTAATCGGCCAAATAATGAAATTAAGTAGCGATAAGAACAATCTTCCATGCATCTAGTAAGCAGTATTTGCCCATCAGGCTATCTCCAAAATTGTAAACCTCTTTCAATGATTTGGGAATGGCTCCTACCTCTGAGACGTTGACAAACTGTCCGGGTAATTTCCACCATTGAATGAAACGAGTACAAAATCTTAATAACAAATTCATCAGGTTATAATGTTAGTAGTACGATAGGTTCCTGATCGTTCCAATAAATCAAAAAGTTTCATTTTCCTGGTCACACTCTAGCATAAAACCAACATCATCTTCACTGAGCTCCTCTACTTGAAGATAAAGATAGAAGACTTTCTCTTTTTAATGGGGGCTGAGGTTTTGAAGGAAAGGCAGTGATTTCTGAAGCAACTACATCCTTAAGTCAAAGCAAAAGTGATAACTGAAAGTATTTTTTCTTTTTTTAGGTACTTTTTCCAAAAAATCAACATATTTCTCCATATTCTTAATAAGTTTCTACCGCCCTCTAACTCAAACAGATCTTGACATTGTCATTTAATTTTGAGAAATGGTAAATCTTTTTTAAAAGGAGAAAATTTTTGAACCATATTTTTTGGACGCCATTTTCTACAGCTTAGTTCAAAATCTGTTAAGCATGTGCAGAAAATACTAAACTTATGTTAATATGGAACAATAATTTCATTTATTCTGATGGGCCAAAAAACAAATTAAATGTTTAAATATGTTATTAGGTTACTCGCAACTCGATTCTGTCACATACCTTAAGCATTTAATTAAATGTATGAAAATTGTTTTCCATTATACTGTTCAATGAATCCAACCGTAATTCTGCCAACTGCTAAAAAAACGTCCACCCATCTTCAAAATAAGAACCATACTATGTGTGCGGTTTCAGTTTTTGGGACAACGTTCTTAGTCCACGTTTGTATTAAGGTAAGATCAAATTTTCTAAACATATTTACATTTCTTTCCCAAATTGTTTCTTAGTTTGTTTTAATTAGTTCTTAAATTAACAGGAAGATACCCTTAAGACCACATCAAAGTGTATGTGTAGATTAAGTTAGGTGGTCAACCACACATACCTACTTTTTTATTAGCGCTTAACTCTAGAATTCGACATATTTTGTAGGATATATAAATTTATCTTTACTATGCAATTGGCCTACTCTTTTATTGACATATTGTTTAGCAACCGTTTTCCAAAAAGTTATTCAAACACTCAAATCTTTAGAGCGTTGTAAGCATTTGGATAGTTTAATCATTAGAATGTATTATCTTTTTCATAATAAATTGGGGCAAGGACATTCTTTTCAGAGAACTTTCAGTATCACTATAGTGGTTTCGTTATACTTTCAAATGTAAGAAAGTGAAGAAAAGCACTTTAAGATATTACTTTAAATTGTACATGTATGCATTAAGTCGCTTCACCAACATCTATCTACTTTCTATAAATTACCTGCATATAATGAAGAAGAAAAAAATTTTAGTTACTGTCAACAGGAATTACTTAAAATGCTAAAACCGGTTGTTTTCTTATTGTATAAATCGAATAGAATTGAGGTTGGGGCAACCTACCTCAAATTATGGTCTTAAGTTAGCCCAAGTCATAAAACATTCAGCTTATCCGACAAGATAAAATAAATTAAATTTTTTTATATTAACTATGCTAATATAAAGGTTTACAAAAGTACCTATTGGAATGTATAAACGTTCAGATTGGCTCTCTCGGATAAAAGTTGTGAGGTGATGTTTTCACTAGTCACAACATGAGAGGCACTGTACACCATGGTGGGAGCATAAGCTACCATAACATTATAAATCTATAAATAGTGCTGCTTCCTATGGTCTCACCCAAAATAGATCAAATCTGGCAATGCGACTTAGAACAGAACCAGACATAATCATTTTTTAAATTAGGGCTGAAGCTACATCAATTTTACTCAATTTTACACATTTTGAAGAATTTGACAACTTTAAATATTTGGGGGCTGTGTTAACAGATAGGAATCAAATTTACAGAAGAGGTCGGAAACGTAGTTCGTGTAGGCAATGCATGCTATATTTCATTTAGTAGGTTCTCGGTGTCTAACTCAAAATATTAGACTGAGAATATACAAAACTATAATTCTAGCTGTTGATTTTAACAAATGTGAAGTTTGTTACAATTGAATCAATTGAGCAAATACATGAGAAGACAAGGTAGGTGCTGAGAAATATATTAAAACCTAAGAGGGATGAACACGAATAAGGTAGGGAAAAGCTACCTATTAGCGAACATAATGGCGTGTGTGCTTCTCCAAACATAAAAAATATAATCATGGTGTTAATGCTGAGGTAGGATCGTTAAGAGCATTGGCAGGCGTTTACAAACAAAATTTAAGTAGATAAGCTTGAAGATATAAGAGCTCTTGGCAGGCCGAGTGATTGATGGAAGGATCATGAGAAATAGATTTGAAAGAAGTTGAGTGTCAGCTTAGATATTGAATGGAGTTTTCTTAGGAAAGGATTGATTGGAGAGCTTACGTTCTGGTGGCTATGAACTTTCAAATTTCTCAAGGCCAGTAATTATGCTATCTACCAAATCAAGATCTTAATAATTTTGACCAAAAAACTTTATCATTTAGCTGAAGATTCTTTGCTAAATTTCGGTCATTCCTTAAATATTATCAGTCATTGAACTTCGATTTTTTATTTCAAAATGACGGATTGATGGTTAAAAGACTGGGCGCTGTGTTTAATAAGTTTTTTACAGTTTTTTTTATTCTCGCACTGGTAAGCACGATGGCTAAAATGTGATGCTTACGGAGTTATATTTGATAGTGATGAAAAGGTTGGAGCTCAAATCCGGTCTGGTTCATCTGATGATATTTTTCACATAAATAGCTTCCCATTCTCACTTCTAAGATATTATGGTATATTTACATTCATTTTATTTTCCTTATCCCCACCCCACTAGTGTTGCTAGATTATTATAAACCGAGCGGTATTTAAGACGTGGATATCCTTAAAAACACAGAACCCTCTAGAAACACTGTAAATTTTGTCATCTCAAATGACGAGTGTTAGCAACAACGGAAAGGTATACAATGCGCATGCGTGTAAATTAGGAAGGTAAAAGTTAAACATCGTGCATCGTGTAAAAAAGTGAGGTTTATGCGCACTGGAACATTAACACTCCATTGAGTGCTTATTACAACCACCTAGGCCCCCTTCATCCTGGTGATATATCTCTAATTAACTAAGTACCAGTGTGTGATCAAAGATTTACAATTTATGACAAATTTTCATATTTAAATGTCAAATTTATAGTAGCAACATTTTCTAGAAGAGTAATCAATAGTCTTGGGTGCTGCCTAAAATCGAACCAAAGTACCTCATATGACAATAGTTTTCCGAACTAGGTGTCTCGTAATATGACCCATCAGGATCACAAATATATTATATAATTTTTAATTGCTCTCAGGTCTAGTATTAACTCGTTAATTAACCCTCTCCCTCACGCGGGCTTGAATTAACATTTCATTTTAATAAAAAATATTCTAATGCCATCTATCAGCGAATCACTGTACTTTTAGCCAGATATAATACTTCAAATTGAAACTGGTATATGGAGATAGCAGTTAAATGCTATTTTATGGTCATGAATTTAACAATACGTGAGAAAATAAATTAGTCGCGAAAATATGTGTCTGAGAAGAGTCGCTGTCAACGCAAATATCAATGCTACGTACGCCAGGGAATGAGGGCTGAGTTTTTCTGGACTTGAAAGGCGTTCAGTACATTTACTGACTCCTGTATTTCTTGTTGCCAGTTTCGTAAATAATCTACGCTACCAATATTGTCTGCATATAAATAGTGTGTATTACCTTATTATGGAGGTAAGGTACTCCCAATATACAGGGTGTTTCGCTCGATCTAGACCTCCGAGTGCTTCTCATACACCAATTACGTCCATTTGTTTGAATGTTATAAAATAAATTCAGGAGCTGAGAGCGAACGAACTTTTCTGTAGAAGGATCTTAAAAGGAAAGAAAGCAATTAAGACGGCTCTTCCTACCAAAATCAGTGTGGTTATATTTATACATTAAAGTAGCTCTAGCACTGAAAAAAATCGAGACCTTAAATTTCCAAGGAAATTATTACGAAATGATTACAGTTGCACTTTTTTTTAGCACCTCGTCTTATTACCCGTTTGTGTTATACGCTTATATACTAATTACACTAATGGTTTTAGGGATTATAAAGATTTATATTCATAGAAAGTGTAGCCGCATTTGCTTGAAGGGAGAAACTCTCAGTACACTCGACCTAGATTCGAACCTTGATCTCCCCGTCATCTACAGTTTATCCTAGTACGAGAATAGCGCCTAAAATCATGTGGCCAAGGAAGCAGGTAGTTGATCAATGTAGTCTATTTTATTTTATAAGAAAACTTAACTCTTTAAACAACATTGGTGGCACGAATCCCTCTGAAGCCTCTTGTGGTCATCAACTTTGCTCGTCCTGTAAAGTGGTCTCAAATATTACTTTCCCTCAAGGAAATAGGTTCAGGAACCTTCGTTTAGCGACCATATAATATAACCATATTTACACACGTATAGTTCAGCCCGCATGTACCACTGTTATTATGTTAAGATGAATGGTTGAGGAGACGCCACTAATTGGCTTTAGAGAAAGCCATTTGTGTTTGAGTCAGTGCACCTTAGTTGAGGCACATGTGAGGTCTTTTCATTCACACAAGGAAGAGGGGAAGTGGACAGTCGACCCCAAGGCCATCGAGAGAAAACCTGGCCAATGACCTCCTTTTAAGGACAAGGTGGTTCCACGTCGTCTACCAAAACTGTTTATGTGTCGTCTTATTTTTTTGACATGTATAGGAACTTAACACTTCAGGGTGTCCAAGCATGGAACCTCATAATTAAGGTGACTTTTGAACAGCTCGTATCCGATTGAAATCACACTTTTTGTTAGTAACAAGGACTTTCATACGATACAGCTAGAGACACTCAGATGTAATAAGATTTCAAGGCGAAGATTGGAGGGCGTGTATTTGTGCAGAGAGGACTGAAATACCACAAAGTAGGTAGCCACTGATCAGGTATACAAAGAGAGGGTTGACAGTATCTTACAAGAGACTGAAAGACCACAAAGTAGGTAGCCACTGATCAGTATACAAGAGAGGGTGACAGAATCTTACGAGGAGACTAAAAGACCACAAAGTAGGTAGCCACTGATCAGGTATACAAAGAGAGGGTTTACAGTATCTTACAAGGAGACTAAAAGACCACAAGTAGGTAGCCACTGATCAGGTATACAAAGAGAGGGTTGACAGGATCTTACAAGGAGACTGAAATACCACAAAGTAGGTAGCCACTGATCAGGTATACAAAGAGAGAGTTGACAGGATCTTACGAGGAAACTATATACCACAAAGTAGGTAGCCACCGATCAGGTATACAAAGAGAGGGTTGACAGAATCCTACGAGGAGACTAAAATACCACAAAGTAGGTAGCCACTGATCAGGTATACAAAGAGAGGGTTGACAGAATCTTACGAGGGCACTAAAGGCTGGCACACATCCGTATATCATCGTATAGAGTAGCTTATAGATTATTTTTTTATGAAAATGGGAAATCAATAATCTAGGAACTAATTTCTGAGTTTGCGTGAAGTGATGAAAGCTGATAAAAGACGATGTGAGTCTGTGCCTGAATAAAAGTGTATTTTGCCTCATATACTATGAATACATATACAGAATGAGGTGTTATTTCTCTCCGACCCACCAGGAAGTGATTAAATACGAAAAAATTAATAGGAAATAAATTGACGACCTTTTCCCGAAAGTGATCATATGGGGAGTTATGAGCCTTGAAAGTCGTGTTTTAAAATGTTTTTATGTAAAAATATCAGAAAGAACTTGAGCTAATAAGAAACAAATCCCTGGATCATGTTTTTTTGAATCAATATGTTAATCAGCTTTGAACTCTGTTGGTAATATAACCCCTTTCACTAATTAAATGGGGGTTGCCACCCTCTTTTCGCATTTAATTTAGGAAAACTGAGTTGTAATTGATTTATTTTAAAGAATTATTAAGCAAAAAGTTGGAATTAACAAAAAAGGTCATTTTGTCGGAACTCTTTCAGGTTCACTGTTTAGGAGAAAACGACATGTTTAATTTTATTACATGTTGGTAGTACCTTGGATCAATGCAGCCAGTTGTTCAGAGTTGCGAGATGAAGTGAGGGTATTTTACTCTAGTAATTATTGTTCAAGAAGTAAGAATATATCATTCTGAAAATTGAAAAATGACACCTGGACACGGGAATCGAACCCGGGACCTTTGGCTTAGTACGTCAATGCTCTAAACACTGAGCTATCCAGGATTCGTCCCGTGCCCATGGTTATTCTTCACTCATATTTTAAGGCAGAGTCTATGATGGACAAAGCAGAAATCGTCAGCTACAATTATGTGATTATTAATATCACAAGCCATCGGATAACGCAGCCATCGGCGACTCGGTAGTGGCTATTGCCAAGTTGTACAATTATTATTATAATTGTCAGGGAATGCGTATATTTACTAAGTGTAAATAGCCGAAGCTATATTAATGGTAGTTGGTTCAGTTAGATATCATTCTGAAAATTCCCTGACAATTATAATAATAATTGTACAACTTGGCAATAGCCACTACCGAGTCGCCGATGGCTGCGTTATCCGATGGCTTGTGATATTAAAAATCACATAATTGTAGCTGACGATTTCTGCACGTCCATCATAGACTTTGCCTTAAAATATGAGTGAAGAATAACCATGGGCACGGGACGAATCCTGGATAGCTCAGTGGTAGAGCATTGGCGTACTAAGCCAAAGGTCCCGGGTTCGATTCCCGTGTCCAGGTGTCATTTTTCAATTTTCAGAATGATATCTAACTGAACCAACTTCCATTAATATAGCTTCGGCTATTTACACTTAGTAAGTAAGAATATAGTTACAGCCGTTGGAGTCTCGATTGTTCGACGTAGATATACGTTCGTTGCAAGTATTCTTACATAGGATGAACGATGTATGAGTGATTACACGACAAAACAACGATCACACGTAAAACAACAGAAAACACATGATCATTTTCATTCAAATTATAATCACTCGTATTGTACCGTACAAATGCTTATATTAATTTTTGTTATAAATTATGTAGTTTAGATAATACACTAAGTACTTTTTACACATAAAACATGCAGGTATTTTAATTTTTTCAGGTTGTTCGATGTAATTCGAATTTTCAGTTGTTTGAGATGGGCTCTGTCCAGTTCAACCTTAACTATCGATACTCTCTATTCACTGTATATGAACTCACTACAAAATTATGTTTTACTCTTTTTATTAAAATCAAATTGATTACATTACAGGGAAATATTTTAGAAAGAATATGGTATTTTAAAAGTTCAAAAAAAGAGATGCGGATTACTGTGATTTATTACATTTAAATTAAAATGAAACTTTTCGAAACACTGATTTAAAAAGAGACTAATAACTAGATATTACAAATTTAGAGTCTCTTTTATTACATTTTATCATAGTAAGAAAGACTTTCATTTTTATTTTTTCTTAGATTCAAAAATATTTTGGAATGAGGCTAAAGAATTTTAACGATTAGTATTCCAGAATTTTTGATAAAATTATGTTTATAGTGAAGTTTCACTCTTAGAATAAAACTACAATATAAGAAGTAGAATAAAAATAATTAAACCCAAAAATCAGGGTTAAATATCTGACGACTACCAATATACTTTTAATTGAGTTGTATTACCAAGTCTCTTTTTTCTCAACTGTGCAAATCTACAATATTCATTAATGGTCATTATTTCATTATTTAGCACCACGTATTACTATCCGTTCGGGTTGAACGACCATATACTAATTACGCTAGTGCTTTTAGGAACTATTAAAGTTATAGTAATAGGAGGTGTATCAGCATTTACGTGGAGGGAGAGTGGAAAACTATTTTGGAAAACCCATCCCCAGTACAGCCGACCGAGAATCGAACCTATATCTACCCGTCCTCGGCAGTCCATCCTACTGAAAGAGTAGCTTATTAGACCACGCGGCCCCCAAAGTGGGAAAGTAAAATTGAAAGGAAATAATATAGCCAAAATTGTTTCAAGAAAAGGTTTTAAAAAATAAGAAAAGTACACCTCAGTATGTCCTGTAGGATTGAAGCCTCGACCTTCTTAATACAGCAAACTGGACCAGACGAAGCCAACACCCTTGTCTACTTGCGTGGACTTCAACAAGGATAATTCAACCATGGAGTATCAAACTTGTATTAAAATGTGTTTCTGTATAGCAGACTATACAGGGTGATTCGAAACTGTAGGTACAACATTTGATTGGAGATAGGAGACACTAAGACTAAATGTATCCTCGTAGACGTCCCCCTTCGGTACTGTTGGTACATGAATGAAAGGCAGAAATGGTGAACAAAATGCCTGACAGCATTGACCCATTGACTGTCTTATATTTTCTAAGATTGTCCATCCCATATGCTAGATGCATGTCAGCCATCTCAGATTCCGTGAAATGCTCCATGCTACTCGCAAGAAGTCCGCGCTACAAATGACCACGGCAATAAATAGCCAACAGTGTCCTTTAGCACCTAAGGGTGCAGTCTGTGGACATACTCTTAATAACTAAATAGATTTGTTTTAGTGGTCCCTATATCCCAGTTAAGTGTGTACAGAGTGTTTAGAATCAGCCTTTATTATATATTGAGGTAACAAACGATTATAACATGTGTTAGATTGCTTTCACTCTAATAACAGTATCATGACTCCACAGTAAATATTCTTTTTTCCAACAATTAAGAACTTAAAGAGCTGGTGGAATATTTTTGTAAGCCAATAGTTTAAGTTTAACAATAATATAAACATACGTGAAATATGTTATTGTGACTCTTTCACAATCCAAATTCAATCATACCCTAAGAAAAATAAATTTTAATCTGGAAGAATATATTTTGAAGTATATTTATGAATGTTGAAACAGAAATTAGGAGAGCCTCATTTGGCACAAATATAAATATAAAATGTTATTAAAATGACCAGATGCACAAATAATTACTATAACTATTTAAACATCATATTGAACAGATTTAGATTATATAAAAATTATGTTTGTTTTGTTGCAAAACTATATTAACAAAGACAATTTTTTTAATAATCCCCAAATTGTTGATGATGATCCTTAAAACAAGCAATAAATTAATGTATTTCTTGGTAGCTGTGATTCTAATTTTAGTTTGGCTTTTAATAGGCTGAATATCTAGCGCGCACTTTCTAACATTGAATGTACAAGTACATGACATAAAAAACATCTGGACAGAATATCTCAAATCTAAGGCCACAAATTCAGCCTAGAACCTAAATATTTACTAAGCTATACTTATGATTAGGGATAAAGAATAGAGAGTTTCAAGAGCTTAAACAGTAGAAGGTTGGGGATTCAGACACCCTGAAATTGGACGATCCCCTATAGGGGTCCATATTTACGTAAACTAACTTTTATTGACTAAAAGTACGGTATAGTAAACTGTTTAGTGTACGCACCCCTCCCGCAGCCATGAAAATATAAGCTTGTAGATCTTGTAGGAAATTAACAGTCACTTAAATTGAAGGAGAGGTCATACCTCTTCAGGGAAAAATTACCCTCAGTCCACCCAACTGAGATTCGAACCCTGGACTCACCACCAGCAGCAACACACCAAACCAAACAGGAATGACGCTTTCACCTGTTCAGCCCTTCGTGGGGATATTGGCATATTTTAAATTCCTTAAAAAGCTATTTATATAAAATAAAATATCGTGTAGGCCTACGTAGGCCCTATTAGAGGACATATATTTATATCGCCGTGTTTTTGTTTTTGACAGAATCTGAGAATGGTTTGCTTGGAATTCAACTTTGAAAGGAATGTTTCTCCGTCCTATATTCATTGAGAACACGTGCGTGTTTGAAATGTTAAAAAGGAAACCTTGTTACACGCATCTTCATCTCAAACCATGGGAAGTTGTTCCAAATTTGGGTCACTGGCCTCGTTTGATTTTAAACTCACTCGTAGCTTCAAGCACCCTCTAAAGTAAAACATTTCCACTTGAGACTGCGTTTTCTACCTCCCAACAAATTAAGGCACGAATACGTGCGGAAATTAGAGATGGCCATATTTAATAGTTTTCACCATCTTTGAAACGTTCCACGGTCTAATGCGAAATATTTTGTCCAGGTTTGTGATTGTGCAGCTGTGTATGAATAACTTGATTAATATCGCTAATTTTACTTTCGAGAATATTAAATTCTGGTTATTTCTTTGCTGCGCCACTTACCACACATCCAAGCAGGTTTTGGGTGGAGTAAGGTAGGATTTAGATCAAATGTTCCCGCACTTACGTGAAGGGTGAGTGGACAAGAATGTTAAGGACTAAATAAAGCAAGGGTTCAAAATACCACCTCCTGTCAAATCAGACAAGACGAGACAGGAGTATTTTAGTGCAGGCTTGGTGATCATCAGTGATTCGTGACAATTTATCCTCATTAAAACCCGTTTTGGTGGTCAAATAGTATAAGGCAGTGTTTCCCTAACTTTTTTGATCATGACCATAAATAAAATATTTTCCTAGTCTCTGGTGACCCAAAAGATTACTAGGCTACGTAATGTATTTTCAATTGCTTATTATTTTCATAATAGTATTTATTAAATAAACTTGATAGGATTTACAGTATTTTTAAAAACCCGATATTTTCTTAACATAATTTTATCATACAAAATATAGAGCACAAATTATTTTTTGAAAATTTTTCTTTGTTGCAATGTTCGGTCTGTGACCAAATAAATGCTGTTTCATTCTTGAGGAGAGTTATTTTGAGTTTTTATTTTGTTTATATAAATGTTTTCATATAAATTCAATCAATATCAGTAACTTTTTAATCTTAAGAATAAAAAATTACACAATATTGAGTGTAAAAATGTGACTTCATTTCAAAATTTGTTGTTGATAAACTCCGTTTTTCGGCGAGAACTTGGATGCTGCTTCATTTTGTTGTTTGATTGTTATATTAATGGACAGAGTGCAATGCCAATAATTTGGAGGATCTAGCCAAATCCTTACAATAGTATTGATTGGTACAAGACCTAGAATCCTTGTTCACACAGATATAATATATTGTCATAAAAGGGAAAAGAATCTTGTAGGCTTGTCCTTGAGCTGGGTTCGAAATTCTGGGTACAGGAGGGTTTCAAAAAGTTGATTTAATTATCTTTCTATTGGCAGAGTTTCAATAATTATTTATTATGTCACGGCTTGATCAAATGTTTGTAATTATAATAGTTCATAATTGTATATACATTTTCTGATATATTCCCGCGATCTTCATGTGGGTCTTGACCTTGGGTTTGGGAACCACTGGTCTAAGGATCAATATAATTGAAAGCCGATGACAGTGAGATCGGGGCTCGAGTCTCATTCAGGTGTACTGAGTGTGGACTTTCCTAAATGGAGAAGAAAAATATAGCTACAGTTCCTATAAATGCAACCTTTACTATCCCTAACACATCAGCGTAACTATAACATATGTGTATTAACCGAACGAGTAGTAAGGCATGGTGCTAAAAATAAATGAACAAATTAAAAACTTCACCAGACTCCAGAACGTTGATTTAACATTCATTGTACCAACAACACTAAGCACGTGGACTAAACTTCAACATCGTATAATTTGGTTTGAAGTTGATGAGTAAGATCAGGGTTAAATTCCTGACCAGGTATGTTTTGGATGGTTTCTTAAATGGTTTCACACTTTTCCCATGAGGCAAATATTGATACATTTCATATAAATGCTATCTTATTCATCGCTAACTCATTAGTTTTAATAAATACTGAGAGCCTGGATGGGTAGTAAGATAAGATGCAAATGAAAATAATTGCGAAGGAAAAACAAATCAATTTATTATCCATCTTATCAGTCTTCTCTAAAATCAACCCAACACTAACTGAGATCAATTGATGTGACACGATTTGGGGTCGAACCTAGGCCCTGAGTGCTAAATGCAGCCAACTATGTATTACTATGCAGCAGTTGGAGCTAAGCCTACTTAAGACCTGGTCTCAATCCTCATTGTTCCTGTCAAGGTGGGACAGTATCAGTAATAATTATCATAGCATATTTAAGATATTAGACACTACGCATTCCTCTGAATAACGAGGGCATGTTCTGACCTCCTAGAGGATGCGTGAAGGAAGGATTACCCCCAAACCGAGGAGCTACACACGCCTCTAAGGTCAATAGGTTGTTCTACTAGGAGTGGTTGAAGCTAGGTAAACCTTGTCTTGCCTAGTTCTATTTAATCTGCGGACAAGATCAACACCCACCTTGGACCACATTCCTGAGGTGACATCACTGGGCACCTGAATGACTCAATCACAGCTCGGAGAGGAACAATTTGGGGAATACTATAACTACCTGATTGAATACCCTTCCACACGTTGCGTCTGGTTGACTACCTGTTCACACGAGTGATATGTCTGACTGCCTGTTCACACGAGTGATATATCTGACTGCTGTTCACACGAATGATATGTCTGACTACCTGTTCACACGAGTGATATGTCTGACTACCTGCTCACACGAGTGATATGTCTGACTACCTGTTCACACGAGTGATATGTCTGACTGCCTGTTCACACGAGTGATATATCTGACTGCTGTTCACACGAGTGATATGTCTGACTGCATATTCACACGAGTGATATGTCTGACTACATGTTCACACGAGTGATATATCTGACTACATGTTCACACGAGTGATATATCTGACTGCTGTTCACACGAGCGATATGTCTGACTGCATGTTCACACGAGTGATATGTCTGACTACATGTTCACACGAGTGATATGTCTGACTGCTGTTCACACGAGCGATATGTCTGACTACATGTTCACTCGAGTGATATGTCTGACTACATGTTCACACGAGTGATATGTCTGACTACATGTTCACACGAGTAATATGTCTGACTGCTGTTCACACGAGTGATATGTCTGACTACATGTTCACACGAGTGATATGTCTGACTACATGTTCACATGAGTGATATGTCTGACTGCTGTTCACACGAGCGATATGTCTGACTACATGTTCACTCGAGTGATATGTCTGACTACATGTTCACACGAGTGATATGTCTGACTGCTGTTCACACGAGCGATATGTCTTACTACATGTTCACACGAGTGATATATCTGACTGCGTGTTCACATGAGTGATATGTCTGACTGCTCTTCACACGAGTGATATGTCTGACTACCTGTTCACACAAGTGATAAGACTGACTAGCTGTTCACACGAGTCATCTGACTAACTACCTGTTCACACGAGTGATATGTCTGACTACATGTTCACTCGAGTGATATGTCTGACTACATGTTCACTCGAGTGATATGTCTGACTACATGTTCACACCAGTGATAAGACTGACTAGCTGTTCACACGAGTCATCTGACTAACTACCTGTTCACACGAGTGATATGTCTGACTACATGTTCACACGAGTGATATGTCTGACTAGCTGTTCACACGAGTGATGAGGCTGATTACATGTTCACACGAGAGATATGTCTGACTACCTGTTCACACGAGTAATAAGACCGACGACCTGTTCACACGAGTGATATGGCTGACTACATGTTTAGATGTGCGATATGGCTGACTATATGATTACATGTGCGATATTTCTACTAGCTGTTCACACGAGTGATATGTCTAACTACCTGTTCACACGAGTGATATGTCTAACTACCTGTTCACACGAGTGATATGTCTGACTACCTGTTCACACGAGTGATATGTCTGACTAGCTGTTCACACGAGTGATATGTCTAACTACCTGTTCACACGAGTGATATGTCTAACTACCTGTTCACACGAGTGATATGTCTGACTACATGTTCACACGAGTGATATGTCTGACTACCTGTTCACATGAGTGATATGTCTGACTAGCTGTTCACACGAGTGATATGTCTAACTACCTGTTCACACGAGTGATATGTCTAACTACCTGTTCACACGAGTGATATGTCTGACTACCTGTTCACACGAGTGAAATGTCTGACTAGCTGTTCACACGAGTGATATGTCTAACTACCTGTTCACACGAGCGATATGTCTAACTACCTGTTCACACGAGTGATATGTCTGACTACCTGTTCACACGAGTGATATGTCTGACTAACTGTTCACACGAGTGATATGTCTAACTACCTGTTCACACGAGTGATATGTCTAACTACCTGTTCACACGAGTGATATGTCTGACTACCTGTTCACACGAGCGATATGTCTAACTACCTGTTCACACGAGTAATATGCCTGACTATCTGTTCACAAGACTGATTTGGTTTAATAACGGTTCATACGAATGATAGTTGCTAATTACCTGTTCACACGAGTCATCTGGCTGTCAAATGGGTAGAAAGAGTAAAGTACTTAAATGTGGTAAATGCGGCTAAAAAATGATAAATTTCTTTTGATTGGATTTAATTACAACCCTTGGACATCCTATTAATATTCATGCTGTGACACTCTTCTTTGTTTTTATTAGCACCAACAAGAAATACTTCAAAGCATTGTGTATTATTCAAAAGAAATGTCAGTTTTTAAAACATGTTTAGTTTACATCTTAATTTTGAATTTTTGTATTAGTAATTATACTTTCGCGTTTTGTATCACAATTTAAACCAATAGAGGATTAATATTTAGATATAATTTAAGATTTGTATACTATTCCCTGTGATTTATTTTATATATTAAAAATAGTAGAGCTTCTTTATGGATTCCTCGTGCGAAGAAAAGGTACACAAGTTAGTTGTAACATAAAATTAAAATATATAGGTTATCTAGTACTTCAATAGATTTTATGTTATCAGCTACTTATATTCTTAAAAATATATAGTGTGTTATAATAAAGAGCTGGCTTTATAATATCTAAAGACATTTTCTTTATGTAGAGTGGAAAAGGTAAGTTACTATATATTTAAGAACCAAATAGTTTTCTTAATTTTATAAAGGTAAAAATATTTAACAAGTATTTAATATAACTTTTATATTTGTGTGAATTTTGTGTAATTTTGAGTAATTAATGAAAGCGGTAAAAAATATTTATCTTAATCACTATAGATTACGTTTAGTTACCACAAACAACTTTTCTAAATAGCATTTAGAGACACCCAACACTCAATATTCTCAAAAATAGCATGGATTAGACCAGAACCCCTCAACCTACGGAGCCTCACAAAACAAGCCCATATAATTTAATAACCAAATGCCACATTTAATCTCTATATGAGAAAGTTAAAACAGAATGTCTAAAATAGTTTACAAGTCTTTTGAACACCCTTAGCGTGCACATTCACTTTTTTTTTTTTTGGAATGGTGAACCAGACCGTAAGAATGTTGTAACTTCCGGTCAAGTCTGTAAAATTTCCAGTGCAGAACACCTGCTAAGACAAACACTGGCTACCAGCCATACTCTTCAGACAATCTGGTATCATTAAAAGTTGAATAGCTCCTCCCAACATTCCAGGACCCCCAGCTATAAATTACATTGGTATCCTCCTTACCTACTTTTAAATAGAGCTCTACTTTAGTGAATACCAGCTTATAATTTAAAATTTTAAAAACCCAACGATTTGTCAAAGCAAGAACGCTAAAGCCGTACATGTAAAAAATAATACGACCTATAGCAAATAAATATAATAGTTGCCTTTCAATTAATGGGATTGCTAAAATTTTATATTTAAAATTGTAAAACTTGTTCCTTATTTAGTGTTTTAGTTAAAAAATATATAGTAAAGATACAACATTTTAACTACAATGCAATTAAATTTTAAATATGAAGCTATAAGAAATATTATAAATGGTTCTGTTTTATTGGGAGGATTTGAAGTATATATTAGCCTAACATTTTAATTTTAATTAAAGAATATACTTTTAATTTAGAAATGAAGGTCATTGGTTCTTAGAACTAAGTATCTCACAAGATCAGTGCTGTTTTAATTATTATTTCATTGAAGACTAAATTCACTAAACTCATGGATATGTTATGGTACATGTGTGTGTCTCACTGTAATCATTCATATAAGGTTCTTTTCCGAAATGTCACAGGATATAGTACAAGTTATATCATTTTGATTTCTGGTTGTCAGTTTAATCAAACAAACTATTCTAAAGACATTTGTTTTCGTCTTTATGTAATATGATTAGTTTGTTACAAAACTTGTGAACTTAGTCAGTACGAATAAAAGGCACAGAGAATTTTTGTATTGATTTTAGCACCACGTCTTACTATACCTATTCAGGTCATACTAATTTACTAATATCGCTATTGAGGTGGGGTTGATAAAGGTAGAAATTAGTGGAAGTAAACTCTTATTTTCATGGAGGGAGAGTGGAAAACCATTTAGGGAAAACCACCCTCAATACACCCTACCAATATTCTTGTCATCGATATTCTAGTCTAACAAAAAAGTGACGTCTAATACTATGCGGCCCTGAAGCAGGTAATTTTTGTATCGAAAGTAAGAAAATATATCTCACCACGTCTTAGTACCCATTCAAACTATACACATACAATATTTTAACTAATTTTTTTTTTTTTAATTTTAGCACCGCGTCTTACTACCCGTTCGGGTTATACGCTTAAGTAATAATTACACTAATGGATTAGGAATTGGTAAAGTTGAATTTAGAGGATATGAGCCCGCATTTGCGTGGAGGAAGAGTGGCAAACCAGTTAGGAAAACCATCCCAATTCACCCGACTGAGATTCGAACCTCGATCTCCCCGTCCTCGGTGGTCTGGCTCAACACGACTGGCGCGTTAGCCAACTACGCCACCGAGGCGGGTGTTTTAACTAAGTTAATTGAATAAGTTGCAGAAAGGTAAAATCTTAGAAAAAATGTACCCACAATGACAGAGGAAGAGAAGTTGGTCATTTAAACAATCTATAATAGTCAATAAATTATTTGATTTTTAATTCTTAGTGATTGGATAATTACTACTTTAGGGGTGAATCCTAAAAATTGCGCTAACCTCCCCCCTCAATGAGAGCTAATTGATAAATAAAACTAGTTTTTTACTGTAGATTGACTAAATTTTATATGAATTTGATTGATATGAATCGTTGAGTTTATAAATAAAATTATTACAACAGTAGATGTTATCATAATATAAATAAATACATATAATGATGATAAATATTCTCTTTCTATTATGGCAGTTAATATTTATTCTAAATATCCAATAGAGAAGTAAGATAAAATGGTACGGTATGAAGTTTGGTTAAGCCCCCCAACCTGGTTTCAAACCCTAATATCTTGGTCACCACAAAGACAGTCTCTCACGAGAGTTATACCATGTGATCATCAATGAGGGCTGTATTGAATACTGGAAACTATTTTTAGTAAAACAATATTCCTTTTATTTTATGTAATGACTCGTAAATATTTTGTTTATACTTATTTTAATTAGAATCAAGGAAATAAACATTTTTAGAAAACGAAACGATTTAATTTGTTTAACAAAAAGTCTAGTGGATCTGAGATACTGTATAATCGATATGTGTCATCTTATATAAATGATATATAACTATTTGATATATATCTCTTATATAAATAGTTTACATGGCATAAATTATTATAAATACCATAGAACACTGTCATAATTTTTTCGAAGAATATTCCCAGAACTTAGAATAATTTATTAGTATATTTATCAATGACGTATCACCAGCACACTGTGCTAGCTGTATGATTTGAGTTTCGATATTTATATATAACAACACAGTTTTATATGTTTCAAGCAAGTGTTCATACGATATCTTAAATGAATTAACATTAATTATTGTATAACTGTTAGTATATTTTTATTTATTTAGCACAGCGTCTTAATGTCCGTTCGGGTTTATACGCATATGTACTAATTACACTAATGGATCAGGAATTGTAAAGGTTGAATTTAGAGGAAGGGGTCCCGTATTTGCTTGGAGGGAGAGTGGAAAACCATTTAGGTAAAACCACCCCCAGTTCACCCGACCGAGATTAGAGCCTCGATCTCCCCGTCCTCAGCAGTCTAGCTCAACACGACTAGCGCGATAGCTAACTATGCCACCGAGGCGGGTAATGCTGTTAGTATTAATAATTATTCCCTCAGTCGCTAGTTGTTAGGTACTAGAGGGGGTGGCTTAGGGAAGAGAAGGTAGAATTTATATTAAATGTACCCGATTGTTTGTTAAAGTAATGTAGTAAGCCATTAAGAAAACAACACTCTTGTTGTGCTCGCCGGTGATTGAAAAAGTGACCTCCCTGTCATAGTCATCCGAGGTTCAACAAAACTTACGTAAAGCCTTTGTGTCGGACTATCTGGGGGATTCTCCTGCCATATATCAAATATATCATGTTCACAATCTGAACTGTTCAGAATCAGGAGGCCACCAACACTGAGTGCGACTTCACAACAAGATTGTAATTATAATAGTCACACCGTTGCGTTTCTACAAATAAAATGTTTATGATTCCAGGTGAAAAAGTATAGAAGGAATTTTATTTTTTATTTAGTTTGAATTTTATCTCGAAAGCATAACTTAAATTATCGGGAACATATTGCGATTAAATTCAAGAGTAGATAAAAACTAAATTTCCTAAGGCCAGGGATATCAAACCACAACTGAGGGCCATATAAGTTATCAGGGAGTTGGCTGGCGGCCATACATGCTATTTATAGGATTTATTTTCGAAATAAAATAAAATATTTGATGAATAATTAATAATTTATTGCATACTAATAAATACATGTATAGATTATACAATAACGTTATATTTGGAATTAATTTGAAATAAAACATACCCCAAATACAAATATGATTTAGGCCTCACCTATATGAGTTATAAAGCCCAATTCATTTCTGCATTTAAAAAATATTTAGGCTAAATTTGAGTTGTCTGGCCACACATAATGAACTAGCAGCAGCGAGCTTCGGGTTGGTTGATGTAGGCAATGATTGATATTGTTAAGTTTGTGAGCTATTGTCGTCTCGTCTTCTGTCTAGAGGCAGTACATTTATAGTAATAACAAATTATAGTCCTACCCGAACTTTTTCACTAGTGATAAGAGTGACCTCTCACTCATTATTAATATATTTTGAGAACAAATTACTGATTAAGGTATTTAGTACCTAAGAGGGATGAAAAAACATCATAATGGAGAACGTTACATTAGAAAGAACTTTGTGGCTAGTCAAGGTAATTAATCTTTAAAGGGATGACAGGAGTGTACACAACATTCTAGTTGAGAAACCTGAAGATAAAATATTTCTTTGGTGGGCCAATACGTCATTGGGAGGATATTGTGAAAACTTATTTAAAAGAGGTTGGGTGTAAGATTAGGGAATCTATGGAGGTGTCTCAGGATGGAGTTGAATAGTGAGCGTAAGTTCTGGTGCCCTTGAAATATCATGTTCCTTAAGTCCAGAGAGCACGCTAGCTAGTTAATTGCGAGGTAGCCCGCTTCGATGGTCACGTGGTCTAATACGCTACTCTTGCTGTGGAATAGACTGCCGATGACAGGGATATTGAGGTTCAAATCTTGGCTGGGTTTAACTAGGGTGGTTTCCCCTAAATTGTTTTCCACTCTTCCTCTACGCAAATGGGGGTAGTCTTCCTACAAATATGACATTTCTTATTTAAAAAATTTAGAGTAATTAGTACATTATCATATATATCGAAAGGGTAATAAGACGCGGTGCTGAAAAAATAGCATGGCACTAATTCTATACTTAAAAAAATCTCAATGACATGAGCCCGAGATCAAGCGTTACTGACTAAGCAGCTTCCATCGTTAAGATTGCTACAATATTTATTTTGTTAAATGGTAGCTTCCTTATTATTTCAATTTTAATGTGGTCCTAATAATCTAAAGAGATGGATTCATCTGCAGAAGATATAAATATTAGAGTTGTCTAACCAATTTTTACAGTAAAATATTTGAGAAACAGTCAAATGTGACATCATTTATCGAAGGAGACCATTAACGATCACTTCTTTGGTCTATGGATGTTTGAAACAAAAATATATTTACGACATAAAGAATGTAAAAAAAAAAAAGTTCAGAACTTTAAAATCTTGTAGTTTTCATAGAAATGAGTATAAGAAACCTGGTAAACGTAGGTCCGAAACCAATTGACACAGAGATACAAACAATTTAATATGTTTGTTTTAATAATTAAATCAACTGAACCCATTTATAGACAATGATCATCTATTTGTTTACCCACATAAACGTGAGCTAGCATTGGACTTTCTTTTGCTTACCTATCAAATCACCTTAGTCGACACTGATCAGAATAACATTACTCAAATATTTGTTACTGCTGGAGTTGTTCTACGAGTACTATTAACGCTTTAAGAGGTTATTAATGAAAGCTTATTATTATAACTTGCAAATATTCATTTCCTTTACGGCCTTGCTAATGGAAATGTTGCTGCCACACGTCTTCTCTACGAGGAAATGTACCCCAATGAAACAATTCCGTCCCATACATTATTAAATGTGGAAATACACCAATGAATATGTGTTATGTGTGTGTTATGGATTCCGAGCGTCTCAGAAGTGTTTCTACTCCCGATATATATGATCGTGTTTTGAGAAGAATGGAACAGAATCCAAGAACTGGTGTAAAAAGAGTTGCAGCTATTGAAAGTATCAGTGCTCCTCTGGTCTGGAGAATACTTCGTGGACAGTTGCCGTACCTGTACTATATTCAACAAGTGGAGGCTCTCACTCCCTCCAATCGAGCAAGGATCGTGTTTTGAGAAGAGTGGAACAGAATCCAAGAACTGGTGTAAGAAGAGTTGCAGCTATTGAAAGTATCAGTGCTCCTCTGGTCTGGAGAATACTTCGTGGACAGTTGCTGTACCTGTACTATATTCAACAAGTGAAAGTTCTCACTCCCTCCAATCAAACAAGGATATATGTTTGCTGGCCATTTTATGAAACAGACTCGTTTCAACGAAGAGACTAAATGGTCCAGGATACCATACATTTATACTGATTTTTTCTACCCAATTTATGTTGTTGAAGCATAACGGGGCTTAACCTCATGTTTCACTAATTGTCAGGTATCAACTTAATGAGGCATTTTAGAGAAGATTGATAAGTTGAGGGGACCCAGTCTCATAGCTTCCCTGGTCTACTGACCTTAATCCTTTAGACACTTAAAGAGTTAAGTGTAATCCTTCCAACAATTGATCTAGCAGACTCACAACAGCGAGATTAAAACTATTGTCAGATGATTAGAATGGTGCCAGATGTTTTTCAAAAAGCACACAATGGTATTATTAGAAAATATGAATATTGTGGGGAAATGAAAAGAAAATATTTAGAACACCTTTTGTAGTGATGAGGCAATAGGCCTACCAAATAAAATTTAATATATTTTTATTTTCACTACTGATCACATATTTGGCTGTATCTTTGTGTGAGTTAGTTTTCGGAGCTATGTTTAACAGGAGTTTTTTTACTCATTTAAATGATCACCACGAGATCTTAAAGTTCTGAGCCATTTTTGTTTATCATCCTGTATAAGTGTCAATAAAATGTTTGTTTACACTTTCTCCACGGTCTAGATCATACTGCCGACCGGAACTCGAGTGTGATGCAACTTAAATACAATAATGGCAAGACCTGCGAGTCATCTCACATTGTAGTCCTTTCTGAGTGTTCAGAAAGGTCAAGAATGCGAGTCACCGGCTTAAATGGTTAGGGAGGTAGGAGGGGGGAGATGCCTTGGCTTGTGTTCCTTTAACCATAAATGCTTTCTTTGCGTGCAGGTCACGAGTTTGATGTCTTCCTTCACGTCTATTCCTTCAAACACTTGCGTGCAGGTCAAGAGGTTGATGTCTTCCTTCATGTCTATTCCTTCAAACACTTGCGTGCAGGTCAAGAGGTCGATGTCTTCCTTCATGTCTATTCTCTCAAACACTTGCGTGCAGGTCAAGAGGTCGATGTCTTCCTTCATGTCTATTCCTTCAAACACTTGCGTGCAGGTCAAGAGGTCGATGTCTTCCTTCATGTCTATTCTCTCAAACACTTGCGTGCAGGTCAAGAGGTCGATGTCTTCCTTCATGTCTATTCCTTCAAACACTTGCGTGCAGGTCAAGAGGTCGATGTCTTCCTTCATGTCTATTCTCTCAAACACTTGCGTGCAGGTCAAGAGGTTGATGTCTTCCTTCATGTCTATTCTCTCAAACACTTGCGTGCAGGTCAAGAGGTCGATGTCTTCCTTCATGTCTATTCCTTCAAACACTTGCGTGCAGGTCAAGAGGTTGATGTCTTCCTTCATGTCTATTCCTTCAAACACTTGCGTGCAGGTCAAGAGGTCGATGTCTTCCTTCATGTCTATTCTCTCAAACACTTGCGTGCAGGTCAAGAGGTCGATGTCTTCCTTCATGTCTATTCCTTCAAACACTTGCGTGCAGGTCAAGAGGTTGATGTCTTCCTCCATGTCTATTCCTTTAAATACTTAATCGGGCTCAATTAGAAGATTTAAACTAAAAAGAATGTTTAGTCCACACACTTTATTCTAACACAGACAGGATTATTTTTCTTTGTGCACCCCGTCTGACTAACTCTTCAGTTTGGTTGCATACTTACACTAATGAAGTAAGAATGAGAAAGGTATTATTTTAGAAGAAGTGTACCCACGCTCACAGGGATAGGAAGATTGTTAAAACCCCTATCGGTGGCTGTATTTTCTCAGAAGTCACTCTTTCAATAGACTACTAATGATGATGGGAGGGTTTGGAACCTGGTTGGGTGTACTGTGAGTGGCTTAAACTAAATGGATTCTAACTTTCCTTTACGTCAGTGTGGTTGAACTACCTCTAAATTCAAGCTTCCTAATCTCTAACACATTAGAGTATTTATTAGTATATAGGCGTATAACTCGAACGGAAAAAGACGAAAGACTAACAAAAAGAAGAAAAACAAAAGAGTGGGAAATTTTTAAATCCCATCAGTACGTTCTGCTGGGGTTGGAATCTAAACATACCACCCAATTTATAACAGACAAGACCAGATTGACAGCTTTTTTTCTCTTTCTCACTAGTGTGAGCACTAACAAAATGATTAAAATATTATATTAGTGATTTAAAGGGACTATAATAGTATTTAAAAATCTTACAGCGTAATATATTTCAGATAATTAGTCAATTCGCTTATTTAATTAATTATAAATTTTTGGCCAGAGCTGATTAAGTATTCACCATCTCTAAATCAGCAAATAAGACTGGGTTGAATCCTAAATTAGTACATGGGTGTGATTTAAGTTACCCAGCTAGGATATTTTTAGTTCAATTGTAAGTATATATTTTAAAGATAATAAAAACTTATTGATTGGTTTGTTTATTAAAACAAATGTAACATAATATTTTAATAAATAGATCTTAATAATTATTTATATTCTACACAAGCCATAAATGGTTAAATAAATGAGTTCAAAATCGGTGGCTTTTTATTTTTTGTAGGTTGTCTGGATTCTAATCAAAACACTTTACGTTAAGATTATATTTAGAGAAAAGGTTTTTTTTTTTCCTAGACCAAATCTATTTCACATAAGCAAAAGCAAATTTTTAAGCAAATGTTATGCTACTAGAGAACTAAAGCCATAAATACATAGAGTTTATATAACTAATTATAATTTTGTCCACTTAAAACATAGGCCTATTTAAATAAAAAAATATATTTAAGAAAATATTCTAGAGCCAATGTTTTACTTCCAATTGTTTAAAAATCCTAAAAATTAAAAAAAACAACATAAATACCCATGTACTTCACTTAATAAATACCATTTTTGGAAGACACTTGGCGAGTTCAAATCCTATCTAAAATGGGCATAAAAAAACTGACATAATAAATAATTTAGTATTGTTAATGGAAAAAATGCATATGTTTAATGTAAAATCTCATTCCCACTATTGTTCAAAAAAATATACTTAATGTTCAACTAGGAAATTGAATTGTTTGTAATATTTTCTTTTGGTTTTTCATAAACATATAAAGTCACTGTAAATACCATTTTGTCATAAAAGTAAATATTTTTTTTTTAGGATTAATTGAAATAGTAGATAGATTTAAAACTGACACAGTAAATTAACTTAAATCAATATCAAATTAAAATGTTTATTGAAATACTGAGAAGAGGGTTTAAAATAGCTTTATGCTGCATCTATGAGCAGGTGGATTGAAAAACAGAATCAGTTTTATGGTATTATGGTGACGTAAAGTTCAAGGTTCTAATCTCGTCTGTTTGTGCTGAGGGTAATTTTTCATCGTCCCTAAACCATTATCCACCTTGGGTGGAAACCATTAGAAGATCTATACTGAGGAATGTCTCACGTGCGGTGGAGATCACCTGAATGGCTTTGACTTCAGAAAGTGAAAAAGTGTAAAATGTAGTTTGCTTCTATTTAGACAGTGAATATTTCCTTTCCAATTAAAGTGTTAATTTTCAAGTTACTAATCATCTAATGGTTTTATTCCTACCGTGTACTATGTGTTTAGATAAAATTTAAATTACTGGTAAGGGCCGTAATACGAAGTTTCAAAAAATTAAAATACAGATCACTTATTTATACAGCTCAAATACACTAATATATAGCATGTTAAAATTTGTAGTTTTTTCATTACTATTTCAAGTGTTCTTTAACATGTTCCATCTTCAATTAGTCTAAGCTCGCTCCAGTGGTCGCATGGTCTAAGGCTCTACAATCACAGTAGATAGTGAGGATCTCTCGGTTCGATTCCAGTTAGGTGTATTGAGGGTGTTTTTTCCTAAATGACTTCCCCTTCTCTCTCCATGCAAATGCGGTTACAACCCTCTAAATTCATCTTTACTCATTAGAGTGATTAGTACATAATCTTATAATTCGAATGGGTAGTAAGACGTGGTGATAACATATACTAATATAATAGAGTAATGATCTGTATTTATATAGTGAATAGTTTGTGTGTGTGTCATGAGAGTTGCACGATGTCTACCACACCTTGAGGTCTGAAATTTATATATTAGTAGCCCCTGTGAACAAGCATGTGCACCTGGAAGCCCAAATTATAATATTAAAAAAAAGTTAAAAAACCGGGTACAAAGATATTATTTTATTTTTTCTCTCTTTGTTTGAATCAAATAAAAGTGTTGCTTGTTGCATGGTCACCTTGAGTAACGCATGGTTCTTCTGTTCGTCAATAATAATATGTGTAACAGAAACGAGTGTTGAATGTTTGAGTGTATTCTCTTTACCAGCCATGGTGATGAAACTATTTCCTCGACTACAACCTGTCCGATATATCGATAAAAGTGTTCCGCTGTCGTTTAAAAACCTGCTGGCCACAACTCGACCTACTTCTCTAGAGGAGAGTTTGGTCGGTGTACGAACACAAAGTAGACAACTTTTCTCCCAATCTCTTAACGAAAGGCCCGCATTGGTGTTCACACGGACTATAGGTCAAGTTTATGTTGTCTGGTTTACCAGTGTCGGCAGTTTATCTTATTTATAAATCGTTGGTTTATTTTGAGCAGCCTCTAGAATATGAAGCACCACAGACTTAGAAAGTTATATTTGTGGTTTTATAACTTGGTATTGTTGGACAGTCTTGTTTGTTATTGTAGATAACTCACTTATTAAAATGATTTTATAGATAATCTTAAGAGCTCACTTTAAAACATCCAATTATCTGGTAAATTAGGTACAAGATTATGCCTGAACCTAAATTATGGTTGAAGTCAATTTTGTGTAATCCTATCTAAAATCAACTAAATTGGGATTATAAAATTCTTTTTTAATTTTTAAATAATTATTTCTCAATTTTGTATATTTATAGACATAGTAAAATTGTTTCACTGGTTTCAATTCCACTTTTCTACGTGATTCCTGATTGGAGCTATCCATGAGACGGTCTCTACAATTGTGGAAGAAAATAACAAATATATAGCATCATTGTGATAAATTATTGAAAACTTAGTTATAAAAGTCCATTAAACTCTCGAATACACTTAATAGTTATCCAAACTATGTATGAATCACTATCAACGGTTCTTCAGTCCGTATTTAAATCGTGTCTTCTCGATTACTTGGATAAATAGGTTGACGTTCTTCTTTCAGAAAAATTGGTATTGTGTCAAATATTAAGAACTTCTATTAGCAAAAAGTAAAAAAATAAATTTGATTACTGGAAAAAGCTTCCTTTTAAGATTCCTACAAACTTAATAAATTAAAGGTGTTTCAGTGGTAGCAATTTCGAATTCCACTTTGTGAGCCGAATCTTAACTTGTACGTAGACTGTTTTTTTAGCACCACGTCTTACTATCCGTTCGGGTAATACTCTTATTTTATAGTTACGATTATGGTTTTAGGAATTAGCAAGGTTATATTAATAGGAAGTGTACCAACATTTGTGTGAAGATAAAGTGGAAAACTATTTTGGAATAACAAATTTCAGAACACCCGACCAAGAATCGAACCTCGATCACCCCCTCATCGGCATTCTAGCCTAATGCAAGAGTAGTGTGTCAGACAACGTGAATACCGAAACGGGTGACATTTATTGATTACCTACAATAGCTACACTTATAAAATTTTAAAATTTGTGTTAAAATTGTTGATTGTGTTGAGGAGGGTAAATAACCACAGCTCCCCTCAAGTGTAAGGAACTTGAAATAAGACTAGATCAATATTATCTTGGTGACCTGGTGGTCTAGGGGTAAGGTGTCAGACTTCTGTGCTGAGGGTCCAGGATTCAATCCTCGGTCCCGGCACAAATTTATCTGATTGCCAAACCCTTCCTTCACCTCTGACAAGACGTGTATTAATCACAACTTGTGAATGTGAGGAATGCCAGGCCTCCACCGTGGTTCGGATTCCACGTTAAACTGTAGGTCCTCCATTTCATCTCACAATCACCCTTCCATTACACATTAGCGTAAGTGCGTATAACCCGAACGGGTAGTAAGACGCGGTGCTAATAATAATAATAATATTATCTTTGGCAGCCCTAGCGTTTTAATCTTTTTTTTAACACACTTGTTTTTCTCCATTAAACAAAATGTATATCTATATTAGTAGATTTTGGCAGAAATATTCGTATAAATGGAATATATTAGGTTTTTCCTCATTGTTAATTTATTAACGATCGTCATTCCTATGATCGACGTGGATATTTTGTACTCTATTGTTATTAGTATTTTAAACGTATAAGTTGAATATTACATCAATTAGAGCAGAATTCCAACCAGGCACCGTAGGAATAGTGCCTAGGGCTTATGAAGGTATGATTAAAAAAACTAAAAAATCATAATTGACAATTTAATTGACATGTCTCCTAGTCAAAATATTAAAATTGAATAAAGATTTACCCCTTTGCTAGATTTTTAAAAATAAAAGCTCTTAGAGCCTACGAGCATTAATATACGTTCTCGAGAACAGTGTTTCTCAAACTGTGGTACTTGGACCAATGCTGGCCTGTCAAGAGGTCCACAGGTTTCAGGAGATTTAGTAATAATATAACATTAAAGAATGTTGATCATATTAATACAAAAATTTGAAATTCAAAGGGCTTAGTATAAAATATAAATACTATCATAGACTCTGCCTTAAAATATGAGTTAAGAATGACCCTGGGCACGGGACGAATCCTGGATAGCTCAATGGTTAGAGCAATGGCGTACTAAGCCAGAAGTCCCGGGTTCAATTCCCGTGTCCAGGTGTCATTTAACAATTTTCAGAATATATAAATACTATGTTTTATTTCTTTCCTCGGTGAACATAAGTCACATAAAAAAAATCCATACCAAAATTTGACCTTTAAAATACACAAAAATATTAAACTAACGTCATGACTCTAGATTTTAAAAAAAAATGGTACGGCACACCGCACAGACTTTCTCTCTCTTTCTATAAACTCGTAAGATTTCTGAACGGAATAATGTACATTGTATCATCACCACTCCACATAAGAACACGCATAAAATAATATACAATGATATAGAATCAATGAGAAAAGAGGCGCATCTTTGTCCACCTAAGAACATTTCAAACAGTTTAATGTCTTCCACAAGGGTCAACACTTCGTATTAAAATTTCGATTTCTGGTTAAAATTTTAACATTTTAAAAGGTGTTGCAGATCTTCAAGTCATCGCATTGATATTTAAATATTCATTTATACATTTTGACTAATAAAAAATGTAAATATTGACTATTGAGTCTAAAATGGAGATAGATCATTGCTATGCAAACATTTCTCCTAAGAGATTTAAGGAAAAATAACATACTTTTTTTAGATACTTACTTATATTTAATTACTCTATGGCATTGGAGTATTATTGCATTAAGACTTAAGTAGTATATGTTTACAACTAAAGCTCACAAAATTGTATTAATATATTTGCAAATATCTCAGAAACTGCTGTTTTTATAAAAATATATGTCAAATAAAGGTTTTTTATTTCTAATAGTCCTACAATTTTGAAATGATAAGTTGTTTAGTTTCTCCAATAGTTGTGGAGATACGGAAATTAACGCTTCTGTAATGTACCCTAAAAATCATTTTCATAGGAAAATGAAAATAGCCAGTTTATTTATAATCTTAATCAACGCCTAGATACGAATTTTAATCAAAATCGTTTAAGCAGATTTTGAGAAAACCAAATTTTTCTCTTTTCGTCCTTCAGTAAACTACCCTTAATTTTAAGTTTTTATAGACACACAGAGAGACGGCATTGCAAAGACTATTTTTTAGGGTTCGGGGGGTCATGAGACGTCGACATCCATCAATATTTCAGGTTAGTTTTTTTTTTTACGGTCGCAATACTTAAACTTTAATGTCCAAAAAGTTTAAAAAAATCATATAATTGCGTATATATTGAAAGTTATTGATTTTATAAAAATATGTTTCGGAAAAAATATCTGTATTTTATATATATATATATACATATTTGTAATGCTAAGTAATTTCATATCTCAAATAGTTTCGGAGCTATTTAAAAAAATGTTAATTTACGCATCAGACCGGAGCCCTTAAAGCCATTTTGCCGAAATATTGAGGGTAGCCATTTTGTTTGGAATATTTATTAATGTTTATAAATGAAATTTAATCAAAATCGTTTGAGCCGATATTGAGAAAATCGACTTTTTCTCTTTTTGCCATTCAGTAAACTACCCTTAATTTTAAGTTTTAATAGACACACAGACAGACGGCATTGCAAAGACTATTTTTCAGGGTTAGGGGGGTCATGAGACGTCGACATCCATCAACATTTCAGGTTAGTTTTTCTTACGGTCGCAATACTTAAGCTTTAACGCCCAAAAAGTTAAAAATATATATATAATTGCGTATATATTGAAAATTTATTGATTTTATAAAAATATGTTTCGAATAAAATATTTGTATTATAAATATATATACATATTTGTAATGCTAAGTAATTTCATATCTCAAATAGTTTCGGAGCTATTATAAAAAATGTTAATTTACGCATTAGACCGGAGCCCTTAAAACGATTTTGCCGAAATATTGAGAGTAGCCATTTTGTTTGGAATATTTATTAATGTTCATAAATGAAATTTAATCAAAATCGTTAGAGCCGATTTTGAGAAAATCGACTTTTTCTCTTTTTGCCCTTCAGTAAACTACCCTTAATTTTAAGTTTTAATAGACACACAGACAGACGGCATTGCAAAGACTATTTTTAAGGGTTCGGGGGGTCATGAGACGTCGACATCCATCAACATTTCAGGTTAGTTTTTCTTACGGTCGCAATACTTAAGCTTTAATGCCCAAAAAGTTAAAAATATATATATAATTGCGTATATATTGAAAGTTATTGATTTTATAAAAATATGTTTCAAATAAAATATTTGTATTATAAATATATATACATATTTGTAATGCTAAGTAATTTCATATCTCAAATAGTTTCGGAGCTATTTGAAAAAATGTAAATTTACGCATCAGACCGGAGCCCTTAAAACGATTTTGCCGAAATATTGAGAGTAGCCATTTTGTTTGGAATATTTATTAATGTTCATAAATGAAATTTAATCAAAATCGTTAGAGCCGATTTTGAGAAAATCGACTTTTTCTCTTTTTGCCCTTCAGTAAACTACCCTTAATTTTAGGGGTAGATATCCAATTCCAAAAACCCCTCGGGGCAACCCTATGAAAACCCTAGATATCAAGTTTCAGCTCAATCGGTAAAATAGTTTAGGCTCTAGTTGGAGGTACAGACAGACAGACAGACAGACAGACAGACAGACGGAAATTCAAAAACCACTTTTTTCGGATTCAGGAAGTCATGAAACGTCAAAATTCATCAAAATCTCGAGTTCGATTTTTTTGACGATCACAATACTTTCTCTACCTGTAAGATAGAGAGAAAGTAAAAAAGGTGTGTTTGACTGTATTCGTGTTCTGAGTGAAGTAACCAATGACTTAATCGAATTCCTCCAAGTGGTCCTACATTTAGATTCTCTTTACAATGGTTTTTACCTTATATCAATTTTTTTCTCTATAAAGAAAAGTTAATTATTTTCTCGAGCTGGTTTTGATTTCGACCTCTCATTGTTTAGCTTACCATTTTTATTTGAAGACACCACAATTGGCCCTACTATCTTTAGAAATGAGTCAGGAAGTGACTCATAGGCAGCAGTCGAGTGTGCATGTGGTTCGTGCTACAGTCATTTTGTTTGCAAGATGTCACTCAATCAAGAGATAATTTTTTGTTTTGAAAACTTTGTACAAAGATGATGTATCTGCTGTTAGAAACGGATGGAAAGAACATTTCACGTCGAATCCACCGTTGCCTAGGACTATTTACGATAAAACTTTGAATCTGGAGGTAATGATATAGATGAACTTTGTAGTAGATGACGTAGGGCAGCACGAACCGAGGAACATGAACTGCCTGTCTGTCCGGCTATGACGAAGAGTCTGGGGATGACCACAATACTATTAGCTGTAAAATTTACAGAAACTTCACATCGGTCAATTCAAAGGATTTTACATAAACAAATTTCAAGGTGTACAATCTGAGTCTGTTGCATGGGTTGTTGGAAGATGATCCAGATAAGAGACTGTGACTTGTGACTTATCAGTATAAGGTGTATCCAAATATATTTCATAGTATACTGTGATCGGATGAGCCCAGATTCAAGCTATCTTGATACTTAAACCGGCATAACTGTACTTAGTGTCACACAGAAAATCAACATGTTGTTTTTGAGAAAAAGCTGAATCAACCGGTGTAAATGTTTGGTGTGCAATATCTTCACGTGCTGTAGCTGGGCCGTACTTTACTGACGGTAACCTCAATGGAAATGTGCACTTGGATTTATTTCAGGAGGTGGTACCAGGAATTGTGATGCTTATGGACCATTTTGATCAACTCTACTTCTAGCACGATGGAGCTTCTCCCCATTATGTAAGAGATATTCGGTTGTACCTCGATCCCACTTCAACCAAAGAGTGATTTGACAGCGTGCAGCTATTGAAATGTCACCACCTTCACCCGATCTCACCACAATGGTGCGGTATGGTTAAATATGAATTGTATGTGAAGAAACCATAAAACTGTTGAAGAGCTGAAAATCTACATTGGGGAGGTCTTTAAGACTCTGGACATGAATACTGATCTGGGTCTTCGTGTGTGCCAAAGTGTTCCAGAAAGATCCACCAGTGTATTAATGCAGAGGGGAAACACTTTGAACATAAAAAAAGTGAAATCATGTAGACTAAGCAAGTAACATTGAGGTTTTTTTGTAATTTGCTAAGTGTAAAGTGACATTTGCGCCACCCTGTATACATAATACGAAATATATTATTTTAAAATGATAAATGTTTATATTTAGAATTTATTTATATATAACTAGCTACTTTAATATAAATTAACTTTTTAATTTTATGTATGTTCTCGTACCCATTTTTATATTTTATGACATAATTGCTAGTAGCTGTGTTGATATTATTTTTAATTAAAATATATGAGTTAATTTTTTTTAAATAGACAACTAAAATGAAGCAGAGTTGCCAGGGCTTAGAGCACAACGTCAACATATCTTTTTGAGATCCAGGACAGTGGTGGAAGGGAAAGGGGATAGTTTCCAGTTTGGTGACAACTTGTTGACATGCTTATTTTAGTCACACTTAAACACATGGTGTTTTTACAACTCATTCCTAGTCTTGAGCCACCAAGTAAAACATGTTTAAACAACTATATGTCTCGGTATATACCGACTGTTAAAAAACCAATGACTCATCACTCAGTCTAATCTTTTCTTATTTACCGGTGATAGCAATATTGACGTTTGAATATCTGAAAGGGGTGATCAGGTGTTATTTTTCCTTTGCGTTTTCCTACTCTCTATCTTAAAGAGAATCCATGCAATTTTAATTTGAAATTTTCAATCCAGTCCCTACCCTATCTATGTAGTAGTGCGCCATGCTGTTTCCTATATCTGCAACTTTCACTCCGTAAGGCATCAAGAATAAGAAGACACATTTTAAGATGACGTATTCAATATTGACAGGAAGGAGGATAAAAAACTATCGTTGGTAATAACCCCTAGAAGTGTCTCCTTAGTAACAATACTAGACGCTTTAAATGTTACCAATACTGTGTGCACAGTTCATAAATCTAAATACTAATTTTTCAAAGTAAATACTAAAATTTATCTACCTCGCCTTTATATAATAAAACATCAATGCAACAATCAATCTGCATTTAAATAAGATTTCAACAACTTGTAATAGTGGATGTTATTTTGTTTTTATTCAACTTTTAGAAGAAATGGCAGACAGGACAACTATTTATTAAATGTACGAATGAAAGCTATAGTTGGTGAATTCGAGGAAAAGGTAACACTACTTAAAAGTGTATTTCGGTGCCTACAGCAGTTGTATATCTAGCACAGCTTTATATGGTCACAAAAAATGCACGGCTGGTTGATATTTTAGTGTGTCAAGCTTTCACAAGGGAGGTCATAGTTCAATCCTGGTTTGTTGAAATTAATATCTTTTCCCATAAATAAACTCTACCCTTGGTCCTTTAGACTATATGTGATGAGGAACTAAACTAAGCCTTTGAAGGCACTGATCACTAGAAGGGACATATCTTAAAAATGTGGTATTCCTTATGGTTGTGGCAGATAAGAAATTTCAAAATAACTTAACAATAACCAATAACCAATAATCAAATTTCTTTAAATTTATTGTTGTTAAACTATTAACAATACATAAAACTCGTTTTAGGAAGGTTTCACGTGAAAATCTCTGAAAATAATATAATTACATTATTTTTTAATGTGAAACATAAGAATGATTAATATATTTATTCCCATTAGAAATATATTTATACTTTTCACATCTATCTCGGTTTCAGCCATATTTTAAAATGGTGAACTACTTATTAAAACGAGATTTATGTTTACGCATGTCTCCACTTTCAGAGATGAGGCCTCCTTGATGACCTTGATGACCTTGATGACTGTTGATAGTTTGGGGCAATTGATTCTGACAATAACTACACATTTATAAGAAAGTTTTATAATAGTTGTTTTTAGCGCTGCGTCTTACGACACAGTCGGCTTGTACACCCATGTAATAATTATGCTAATAGGCTAGGAAGGAGTAATGTTGAACCAAGAGGAAGTGCACTCACATCTGCTTGGAAGGAGAGGGTAAAACCATTTAGTAAAAACCACACTCACTACAGCCAACAGGGATTTGAACCTCTGTTTTACCGTCATCAGCAATCCAGTCTAATGAGAGAGTGACCTCTTAGACCATACGGTCACCGAAATGGGTTTTATTTAAGTTTCTGTGAATTTGTAAATTTGTTCTTATACTAGGATCAAAATGATTCGAAGTTAACTGTTTCACAGTCTTGTTTTGATTTTTCTGTTGACATGATTTTATTATTTAGTCAGGATACACATGCAATAGCAAACTATTATCATTATTAATATATTTTATTTAGGCCTAAAGTCTTCTGAACCAAATAAAAGCAAATAAAAGCATACGTTTTACACAAAAGAGATTAAATCTATAGCAAACACATCTGGTTGCACAGCCATTAATATATCTATCGCTTTGAAAGAAACACTATTTAACTGAAAAGGAAATCGAACTCAAAATAATCCTATAATAAAACTAACGTAATAATAACTCCATATACTCTTAACTATTTTTAACCATTGTTATATTTTTGCATTTTCCATTTAGGGAGATTACTTTAATATTATGAACCTATTAACAAACATAACTAACATGTAGGCGTATAACCTTAATATGCAGTATGACGCGATGCTAAAAAAAAACTACGTATGTACTTTACTTTATACTCGAGAAGATTAAAAAGAAGCAATGTTTGTAATGTGTACGGTAATAAAGTTAATGCTTAACACCTCCATGTAAGATGAAAAGAAAGTATGACGAACTGGATATCCTGTAATAAGAATGTATTTGTGTGAAGTATTACCATTTAAATAAAAGGTACTAAAAGAAGGATGAAAATACTAGCTATGCCTTTTGTAGCGCTTAAATTCATTGCAGGCGTTCTATAAATATTTAAATAACGGCTTTATAATTGAAAATATGGCTTTTTCAAAGAAAACTCTTTAAGCTCTATAATGTAAAATCTATATTACTTAGTGACTAAATTTAAAATTGTATCTTACAATGTAAGATAACGTTTTACACCAATTTCTTCAGTTCTGTGATTATACTGAAATATATAGAAAACTTGTATAGCATTTGATAAACATCGAGTTAATGTTTTATGAGAAAAAATTAAAAGTTTAAGATATCGAGGACTATAAAATTGATATAATTTTATAAATTTTGAGCTGCAAATAGTATATGATATAGGGAGTCTAACAATATTTTAACTTTCAGGGGAGCAGCGTCCTCACTTTTATAGGCTCTGAAAAATGAAACACTACCCAGGGACGATCACTTGTAGGTACAAGGCCATGCACACTTTGTTCACCCTAAAAGGAAGTAGTCTCAATCTGTACGATTACCGTATGGCCCCACCTTTTAAAATAATTTCATGATGTAACGCGTAAAGATGGGCTTTGTACTTTTACATTAAGTTAAACGGAGTGATATTTGATAGTAAGCTTTAACTTTAATAAAAAGCGCATAAAACATTACATTAAATACTTCAGTCTCCAATATTCCTTAAAAAAACTATGCTTAAGAACACCATTCATTAATAGTATAATATAATATTTAGCACCGCGTCTTACTACCCGTTCGGGTTATACGCTTAAGTACTAATTACACTAATGGATTAGGAATTGGGAGGGTTGAATTTAGAGGAAGTGAACCCGCATTTGCGTGGAGGAAGAGTGGAAAACCATTTAGGAAAAACCACCCCCAGTTCACCCGAACGAGATTCGAACCTCGATCTCCCCGTCCTCGGCGGTCGAGCTCAACACGACATGCGCGTTAGCCAACTACGCCACCGAGGCGGGTCATTAATAGTAGAGTTATTAATATAAACCCAAGGCCGTAGTAAGAAGGGGGGTTTCGGGGTTCAACTCCCCCCAGAAATTTTATGAACAAAATAAATATGGCTTTATTTATGGTTCAAACAATATCAAAATTAAGGTACAAGTACAAATTATGGGGCTGTGTTACCATAAAAAGCACTTCAGAGAGCTTCTGGAAGTGTTTAATATTCAGAATTTTCTCTAGCCTTCAGCAGTTATGGTGTTATGTTGTCTTAAAAAAAAAATCAGATAGCTTCTAGAGGTGTTTAATATTTAGAATGGTTCCTATTTTTCGGCGGTTTCGGCATGTTGCCATAAAAAACACCAGATAACTTCTAGAGGTATTTAATATTTAGACATTTTCCAGACCTCAGCATTTAGGGGGTTATGGTACCATAAAAAAGCACTTAAGAGAATTTCTCAATCTGTTTAATAATTAGAATTTGTCCTAGCCTCCTATAGTTGGGGGTAGTGTTGCCATAAAATACACTTCAGTTAGCTTCTAGAACAGATTTTTATTTAGAATGTTTTCTATTCTCTGTCAATTGGGGGATGGGACCACCATACCCCCCTGAAATTATTGGCTGGCTACGGCCTTGACTAAACCTCTTGATATATTTAATATCAGACAGAAATATACTAAAACCAACTTCCCTACCAATCTACATTAACTGTCAAGAATTACTGTAGAGCTCAAAATATATACAAAGCAATCATTTTAGTGGTTGTTCTTTGTGGTTGTGAAATATTTTAGCTTACCTTACATGACGAAAAGATACTCAGACTGTTTGAAAACAAGGTACTTAGGAAAATATTTGGTAAATAGATGGTACGGCGCACCGCACAGACTTTCTCTCTCTTTCTATAAACTTGTAAGATTTCTGAACGGAATAATATACATTGTATCATCACCACTCCACATAAGAATACGCATAAAATAATATACAATGATATATAATCAATGAGAAAAGAGGCGCATCTTTGTCCACCTAAGAACATTTCAAACAGTTTAATGTCTTCCACAAGGGTCAACACTTCGTATTAAAATTTCGATTTCTGGTTAAAGTTTTCATTTTATAAGGTGTTGCAGATCTTCAAGTCATCGCATTGATATTTAATTATTCATTTATACATTTTGACCAATAAAAAATGTAAATATTGACTATTAATTCTAAAATGGAGATAGATCATTGCTGTGCAAACATTTCTCCTAAGAGCTTTAAGGAAAAATAACATACTTTTTTTAGATACTTATATTTAATTACTCTATGGCATTGGAGTATTATTGCGTTAAGACTTAAGTAATATATCTTTACAACTAAAGCTCACAAAATTGTATTAATATATTTGCAAATATCTCAGAAACTGTTGCTTTTATAAAAATATATGTCAAATAAAAGTTTTTGTTTCTAATAGTCCTACAATTTTGCAATGATAAGTTGTTTAGTTTCTCAAATATTTGTGGAGATACGGAAATTAACGCTTCTGTAAAGTACCCTAAAAATCATTTTCATAGGAAAAGGAAAATAGCAAGTTTATTTAAAATCTTAATCAACGCCTTGATACGAATTTTAATCAAAATCGTTTGAGCAGATTTTGAGAAAACCATTTTTTCTCTTTTCGCCCTTCAGTAAACTACCCTTAATTTTAAGTTTTTATAAACACACAGACAGACGGCATTGAAAAGACTATTTTTTAGGGTTCGGGGGGTCATGAGACGTCGACATCCATCAACATTTCCGGTTAGTTTTTTTTTACGGTCGCAATACTTAAACTTTAATGTCCAAAAAGTTAAAAAAAAATCATATAATGGCGTATAGATTGAAAGTTATTGATTTTATGAAAATATGTTTCGGGTAAAATATTTGTATTATAAATATATACACATATTTGTAATGCTAAGTAATTTCATATCTCAAATGGTTTCGGAGCTATTATAAAAAATGTTAATTTACGCATCTGACCGGAGCCCTTAAAGCCATTTTGCCGAAATATTGAGAGTAGCCATTTTGTTTGGAGTATTTATTAACGCTCATTAATGAAATTTAATCAAAATCGTTTGAGCCGATTTTGAGAAAATCGACTTTTTCTCTTTTTTCCCTTCAGTAAACTACCCTTAATTTTAGGGGTAGATATCCAATTCCAAAAATCCCTCGGGGCAACCCTATGAAAACCCTAGATATCAAGTTTCAGCTCAATCGGTAAAATAGTTTAGGCTCTAGTTGGAGGTACAGACAGACAGACAGACAGACAGACAGACAGACGGAAATTAAAAAACCACTTTTTCGGATTCAGGGAGTCATGAAACGTCAAAATTCATCAAAATCTCGAGTTCGATTTTTTTGACGATCACCATACTTTCTCTACCTGTAAGATAGAGAGAAAGTAAAAAGGGATAAAAATAAATGAGAGTAGAGGACATTGTATAGGTATAGGGATGAATCATATGAATATCCTGTACACATAACCATAATATATTGTTAGGGTAATAAACTGTCGCAGGTTATGGTATGCTGGATATGCAGTGCTAATGGGAGATTCTAGAACCTTGTTCAGGATACTGGCTGACAAACCCATTGGAAGAGATCATTGAGAAGGCCTTGACAAAGATGGGAAAATAACATTAGTGTTGACCTGAAAGATATAGGATGTAATGAGGCGTACTGGATATAACTAGCTCAGGATATGGATAGGGTGTAATTAGGTGTACTGGATAGAGCTAGCTCAAGAGAGGGATAGGGTGTAGTGAGGTGCACTGGATAGATCTAGCTCAAGAGAGGGATAGAGTGTAATGAGGTGGACTGGATGGAGCTAGCTCAAAACAGGGATAAGATGTAGTGAGGTGGAACGTATAGATCTAGCTCAAGATACGGATAGTTGTAATGAGGTGGACTGAATAGTACTAGCTTAAAAGATGGATAGAAATAATAAAGTGAACTGCATAGAGCTAGCTCAAGACAGGTATAGGATGTAATGACGTGGACTGGATAGAACTAGCTCAAGATAGAAATAGTGTGTAATGAGGTGGACTGAATAAAGGTAACTCAAAAGAGGGATAGAGTGTAATAAGTTGGACTGGATAGAGCTAGCTAAGGACAGGGATAAGATGTAATGAGGTGGACTGGATAGATCTAGCTCAAGATAGAAATAAGTGGCGTACACTTGCAAGTGTGACAGTTAAAGTGATTTGATAGAGTGGCAATGCGTTACTTTATCCATTCTTCCAAAAGTTCAGGTATGAGTATTATGTTTATTTCGAAAAGCATTTAAATATTATACAAATATATATATACTAGCTTTTGCCCGCGGCTTCGCTCGCGTTAATGTAGATTTTATCAATAAATTCAGGTTGTCGATTGACACAGGGAATATGACAATACAAACGATGAACATATTGAGGTTGTTAGTTAATAGAGGTAGAGATAAAGAAAAAAAACGAACTACACAATATAAATCAGGATTAAGTGTAGGAGTAGAAAAGAAGTAGCGGAGTGTATGTCAGTAGAGTCACAGGTTATGCCTTGCCACGAATTGGAAGATCCTACTCCATCTTAAATTTTACTTACAGTTAATTAAAATCCCTTATTTACTCCGCTTGTTCTTGACCGTTGCAATCATGGGCACAGAATAGATCATTATTTTAGGACGCTCCTATATACTATGTTGTATGTCCTTTCATTTGGCACAAATACATACAAATTCTGGGCATTGGACACACGCGAACAGGCTACATATAGCTGGCCATGGGAAAAACATGGCATTTCCAAATGCACCCCTGCTACCTGCAATGTTTGCCCTTGCGCTTTGTTAATAGTAATAGCAAAACTAAGTTTGATTGGAAACTGGAGTCTTTTGAATTGAAATGGTAGGTCAGTGGGGATTATTGGGATTCGAGGTATGATTACACTTTCCCTTTTTCCCACACCTGTTAAAATGGTGGCACAGATTATATTTTGCCTTAATTGTGTAATTGAAGCCTCGTCCCATTACATAAATGGGGTGCATCTAAATTTCGCATAAGTATAACTGGTACACCTAATTTCAATTGTAGTTTATGCAAGGGTACACCCAATAGCTCCAGAGAATTTAAAAACTCAGCGGGATATGAAGTGCTCTGTTCTGTGTCCATGATTGTATCTATTGACAAATACTCCTTTATTTCTCCCTGCACCTCTTTCAAAATGTCAGTGTTTATTTTGTTAACGATTTCATATTTTGGTGCAAGAATTGCTCTTTCACACAACCAATGATCACAATTTAAATTTAGTTGTAAGTCTGGGTAAACTTTAACAATGAGCTCCACATAATTTTCCACCAAATTACAGAATTCCCCTGTAAGTAAAATACAGCCTTCAACATCCGTGTCCAAACGTCCATCGCCAATTTTCAATAGTGTCTCTGCGTAATGTCCTGAATCTACGTCATTATAAAGGTGGACTCTCATATTCGTTGTTAGGCTGAATTTTTTCAATTTTGCCCACAATCTTGATGACTTGAGACAGGCTTTGATTTCATCTGCATGTGTGCCCCTCTGGATCACTGGTAGAGTTTGTCGGAAGTCACCAGCCAGTAAAACTACCATTCCTCCTCTCTCGCAAGTCCTCAAGATTTTGGTTTAACGCCTCTATAGCTTTTTTGTGGGACATCGTACTTTCGTCCCACACTAAAAGTTTACATTGTCGTAGCATCATACCTCGAGAGCTATTTTTGCTGAAATGAATAATACCAAACTTCTTACGACAATTTTGTCATTTACCATAACGGGGTGAACAGACAGAGCTTAATTAGCTGAATATAATCATTTTTAATCATTTTAAGATAGATGTGCCTAAAATTATTCTGGAACAGATTTTTATTCGGGATATCAGATTTTCTTCTGGGATACCGCAGGTCCCTTTTTCTGTAATCCAGGCATCATGTTGCAATTAATTTATTCATATCAGTAGGCCGAGTTGTTAAGCCGGACGACCGTCTAACAGTTTTTTTTTCTATTCGTCAGGAACAGTACTTTTTTTCTGGATGAAAGGTACCCTATGTCCTTTTCTGTACGCATGACAGCGTGTATGCGAAATTTCTTGATAATAGGTCGAGCGTGAAAGCGTAACAAACAATAACAAACAAACAAACTCACATTTGCATTTTTTCTGGATGAAAGGTACCCTATGTCCTTTTGTGTACCCATGACAACGTGTATGCGAAATTTCATGATGATCGGTCGAGTTGTTTAGGCGTGAAAGCGTAAAAAACAATAACAAACAAACAAACAAACTCACATTCACATTTTTTCTGGATGAAAGGTACCCTATGTCCTTTTCTGTACCCACGACAACGAGTATGCAAAATTTCATGATGATCGGTCGAGTAGTTTAGGCGTGAAAGCGTAACAAACAATAACAAACAAACAAACAAACAAACTCACATTCGTATTTTTTCTGGATGAAAGGTAAGCTATGTCCTTTTCTGTACCCATGACAACGTGTATGCGAAATTTCATGATGATCGGTCGAGTAGTTTAGGCGTAAAAGCGTAACAAACAATAACAAACAAACAAACAAACAAACTCACACTCACATTTTTTCTGGATGAAAGGTACCCTATGTCCTTTTCTGTACCCATGACAACGTGTATGCGAAATTTCATTATTATTGTTCGAGTAGTTTAGGCGTGAAAGTGTAACAAATAATAACAAACAAACAAACAAACAAACAAACTCACATTCACATTTTTTCTGAATGAAAGGTACCCTATGTCCTTCTATGTACCCATGAAAACGTGTATGCGAAATTTCATGATGATCGGTCGAGTAGTTTAGGCGTGAAAGCGTAACAAACAAACAAACAAACAAACAAACTCACATTCGCATTTATAATAGTAAGGATGTTGTCAACATCCCTTTTTCTCAACTAATACAAAGCCTACGGCGATGAATAAGGTATCAGTGGATAGGATATTTTACCGACTACTGACATAGCATACTCAGTTTACGTTTAAACACTTTTTTTGTTAAAAAATTAAGTTAAAATAAAAATCTAACAATACTTTTGTATCAATTATCGAAAATAAACTCTCTTTGCTATTTAGTGTATACACTTCGCTGAGTATTTAATTTCAACAACTCAACTAAAGACTAAATCTTTTTTGGGGGGGGGGGTGGAAGGGGAAGGTTGAATGTGCGAAAGTTTTGCAAGGATTTTATACTCAAATGCGCGTATATTTCCTCTAAATTCAACTTTCCAGAATCATAACACATTAGCGCAATTAATAAATATACGCATAGCCTGAATCTGTTTCATAATTATATCATCCATTCGTTTTACCTAAATATCAATTATATTTATTTTGAAAAATCTGTATCCAGGTAGGAAGTATTAATGATTATTTATCAGCATTATATCAATTATAATGATAGTAAATAAGTTGGATATTAAAGCCCGCCGCACATTGGACAGAGGGCAGGCGCAGTGTAGGGATAACTCTTTCCCGCCTCTCTCTGGTTGTAGTAGACGTACAGTTTTCCTGTGTCCTCTGCGCCTCTGTCACGTAGTTTTTGTGTATTATGATGAAACATCTCATTCAATTAGTTCAAGACTATCCAATATTATACTAAACAAGCAATCCAGACTACATGAGGACGAAGCTGAAAGATGAGCTATGGAAAAATATTGCTATTGAATTGAATTACTCGAACGGCAAGTTTAATATTCTAGATTTTTGTACTTAGTGAAATTAATATACAGTAGTTTGTACAACACATTAGAAGAATTAGATGTTACTAGACACTGCACATAAAGTAAATTAAAATTTTAATCTTTTTCCTTTTTTACTAAGATAGTAGAGTAAAATTAAATTATTAAATTAAGAGTCTGACTCGGAATCTAAATCTATCAGAAGTTCCTCTAATTCACACGCCATATCACGTCTTGTACCACTGGGTGAAAGCTCCCTGATTCGCTTCAAATGTGCGGTGACTTGCAGAAACCTCTTCCTTTGCTGTGCCTGCCCTCTGCCAGGACTGTGTTCAATGTGCGGTGCCTTGCAGAAACCTATTCCTGTGCTATGCCTGCCCTCTGCCAGGACTGTGTTCAATGTGCGGTGCCTTGCAGAAACCTCTTCCTGTGCGATGCCTGCCCTCTGCCAGGACTGTGTTCAATATGCGGTGCCTTGCAGAAACCTCTTCCTGTGCGATGCCTGCCCTCTGCCAGGACTGTGTTCAATGTGCGGTGCCTTGCAGAAACCTCTTCCTGTGCGATGCCTGCCCTCTGCCAGGACTGTGTTCAATATGCGGTGCCTTGCAGAAACCTCTTCCTGTGCGATGCCTGCCCTCTGCCAGGACTGTGTTCAATATGCGGTGCCTTGCAGAAACCTCTTCCTGTGCGATGCCTGCCCTCTGCCAGGACTGTGTTCAATGTGCGGTGCCTTGCAGAAACCTCTTCCTGTGCGATGCCTGCCCTCTGCCAGGACTGTGTTCAATATGCGGTGCCTTGCAGAAACCTCTTCCTGTGCGATGCCTGCCCTCTGCCAGGACTGTGTTCAATGTGCGGTGCCTTGCAGAAACCTCTTCCTGTGCGATGCCTGCCCTCTGCCAGGACTGTGTTCAATATGCGGTGCCTTGCAGAAACCTCTTCCTGTGCGATGCCTGCCCTCTGCCAGGACTGTGTTCAATATGCGGTGCCTTGCAGAAACCTCTTCCTGTGCGATGCCTGCCCTCTGCCAGGACTGTGTTCAATGTGCGGTGCCTTGCAGAAACCTCTTCCTGTGCGATGCCTGCCCTCTGCCAGGACTGTGTTCAATATGCGGTGCCTTGCAGAAACCTCTTCCTGTGCGATGCCTGCCCTCTGCCAGGACTGTGTTCAATGTGCGGTGCCTTGCAGAAACCTCTTCCTGTGCGATGCCTGCCCTCTGCCAGGACTGTGTTCAATGTGCGGTGCCTTGCAGAAACCTCTTCCTGTGCGATGCCTGCCCTCTGCCAGGACTGTGTTCAATATGCGGTGCCTTGCAGATACCTATTCTTGTGCTATGCCTGCCCTCCGCCTGCCCTGCGTCCAATGTGCGGCGGGCCTTAGACTTAGTAAAAATACTATCTAGTATTTATATATATGCATATTATAAAATGCTCTATGTATATGACTGATTAAATTATTATTTCTATGTCAACTTCCTAGCATCATGTAATGAAGCCTGACATTGAAGGCCTTCCATTATAAAGAAAGTAAATATGGTCACGGCATTGACCCCTATGCCGGTAATTGCACCCTTTTACTTTCTATCAACACCTAGGAAAATAAATCTGCATGTTATATAACCTAATTGTTGAGAGCGATTATTAAGGGGGTTTAAAATTGAGAATATTTAAAGAACTCATTATTGTGTCATTTTTTCTTTATAGATTTATATTCCTTTATATTTAAAATGCTATAACATATATAATACCATTCAATATCAAACTATTTCCTTTGATACTGCGATTAAAATAATGTGTTAAGATAAAACAAAATAATACAATTTTGTTTTCTAGAACATCGTTTATTTTTATTATTTTTCTATATCTTTACAAATAATAACAAAAGTATTTCTGCTAGAGACAAGGAATTTAATAGGCTAAATAATACTATAGGTGGCGATGGTAAAAATAGCTTTAAATTGATTTTTATTTGTGTTAAATTATTTGATCAATGTGTTATTAATTTATTAATTATAAAATTATATTAAACAAAATAAAAGTAATTGCCACTAATGACTAAAATACAATTAATATAGGTCTAATAAAAAATAATAAAAACTTTACAGAGTCATAATTGATCATAGATATATTCTATCCAATTTCAGAGAAAAATAATATTGCTCGGGTATTCTGTCATTATCCATCTTTCACACTGAAAAATTCCAGATCATAACTATTTTCCAGATTATGATAATTTATGATATAATTGCTGATTATTTCTTTGAAAAGTATATTTATTTATGTTAATATAAATTTACAGATTTTGAAATATATATATTGTACAAATAATAAGATTACTTCTATTGATATGAATAAAAAAGTCACCCTGAAACAGAGCTAATATTCTTTTGGTTAAATTATAAGATTCCAATTGAAAAAGTAAATTCAAATACCGCAGATTTTCATTATATGAAATTCTTAGTTCAAAAACTGCATATTTCCAGCTCAATATGAAAAGTTAGTTATCAGTTATCACTATGCAAATCTCGCTAATGAGAACCACAGATGTTTAGGCAGAATATTTATTTTACCTATTTATAGCTAAATATGCATTGCTGAATTTGACAGATTGTCCAACTATAAATAAACAGAAAATAGCAGAGTAATGGCAGACATAAAGACTATATTTAGATATACTCCAAGCACAACACTTCCAGTTCAAGGGATATTTGCGTGTATATATAAGACCCCAATGAAGCTGTAGAAAAGATAACTTGAATTCCTTTAAAACTATAATAACCTCAATAAATATGTTACGTTTTGTAAGTCGTAGGCTCATTTAACTTGTGGGTTCATTAAGTTTAATTTAAAGGTTAAGAATAAAAAAGAAAAAATTGAAACATACATATATATAACATGATTTTAAAACCATCATATATTAGTTCTAATATCCGGTGTTGGGAAAATTGGCCCGGGAAAACTGCGCCTTCCCAGAAAAAATGGAAAACTGCGCCCTCACATGAATCATCACATTAATAGGTGGGAAAAGTGCGTCCACACGACCTTGTCTGTCTCACTCTAAACAATTTTAACAAGGTCGTGAGGGTGCACTTTTCTCACTTTCCTCACGACCTTAACATTTCACCGGCGTATATCGGTTCATTGCATCTGTCTCTTTGACTGTTGTTTAGGTTGGGTTAGGTAAATTTAGGTTAGGTTGGGTTAGGTTAGGATTTTCAATGAAATAAAGATTAGTGTGTATTTGTAAGTATTAAATGTGGACGAATTAATTGAAGTTTACCAAACTCATTATTGACGACCTCTTACTCCATTTTTAAAAATCTAGGCTAGGCGATTTAAAAAAAGTAATACAAACACATATTTGTTAATAATATACCTTTATACCGATTATTTGTTAGGTAGAAACATTTAATACAATTATTCCAAATAATAAGTTATTACAGAAATAGAATTTTTTCTGGGAAAAATTTGTTTTTAATACATTATTTTATATTGTTGAGATTTTAATTTTGTTTTTTGTTTACTATTCCAAGCCTCTTTGTGAAGTAAGTTCCTATTTGTTTATTTTTAATAACAGATTGTTTCATAAAACTTTGAAAAATGCAACTGGATCTGAAATGAACACTTAATATTTAGTACTAAATTCTTGCAATAATATATCATCTGATTACTAAAACAAGCACCTAAATATATCTATATATCCAGTCCTGGATGATCAAACCAATGCTTCCTTAGCTATATAAGGTCTATCAATCCACTTTATTACGTGAATGAACTTTGCCAATAACACAGACTTTATTTTCTGTCCCGCATCTTATTATCTGTTGGGATATTCACAAATTCACACAAACGGGGACAAAGAATGAAAGTGGGATCTTGCGTAAGTGTATCCTATTTGCACAGAATAAGAATGGAAAACAAATATTACTAAAAAAAAGTCCAACAAGGATTCAAACTCTAGCCTCCTGATTATTATCAAACTAGACCAGACAAAATTGATTCCTTTGAACGCTTGCCCACAGGTTGCGGTTAGAAAGTTGTGGAAATTTTATCAGATCAAAAAGTAAACGTCACTTTTGAAAGCAGTGAGAAGTCGAAACGACCCAACGTGTCCAAGCTACGCACCGGATGTCCCTGGATTCCAAGTGGAGTAAAACGGTAATGCTAGGTCTCTGATGTCAGCCGTTCCGTTAAGACAAGTTTCTGAAGCATTGTACTGCGTATGTATGTATAGGAGTTCGTCTCCTTATTCCCATGTCCCCAGACCTAAACATACAAACAGGTAGGTAATGGCTATCTGCTACGAGTAATTGGCATGGGAGAACTCGATGTATCCGTCCTTTCCCGCGCAACATCAGACTGGATTGTTCAAAGAATGAGGTTATGTACAACTGAATGGAGTCATTCATACGGAAAAACGGGAAGTTTACTTTACCATAGTAGAACCGGGAAATAAGAAATAGTATTTGACGGCGTTTAGATTTAATAAAACTACTTTTACCGTCACACATTTAGTCGTATGACCCACAGTTGTCACGTTTGAGATATATCTTCGGTGCCGATAAAATGATATAAGTATATATTAAAATGCTATCAATATATACCCTTAAAACACATGTACTACATTTTATAAACTTAGCTCACTACTAACCGTTTATTTTAATACTAATATATTAGACTATTTAAAATTAAAATATTTTCTTCTTCTTTATAACTTACATTAATTTAAGAAGTATCATTTACTAGAGTACTATCTTGGGAGGAACTGTAAACATTTTATATCCTTCCACTAATAAAGTCAAATATATTGTTTGTTAAAGTGACCTAAAGGAAATGCACCCGCATTAATGTATAAAAGGTGATGGGAAAACCACAATTGTGAATTTCATGTGTGAATCCACCATACGGGCGATGTCAAAACTTCTCCCTCCCCGCCACGAGCAGTTCAGTGTTATGGAGAGGTCAATGTCTCCTCCCCGTCACGAGCAGTTCATCTTATGAGAGGTCAATGTCTCCCTCCCATCACAAGCAGTTCAGTCTTATGGGAGTTCAATGTCTCCCTCCCCATCACAGCAGTTCATCTTATGGGAGGTCAATGTCTCCCTCCCCATCACAAGCAGTTCAGTCTTATGGGAGTTCAATGACTCGCCCACCATCGTTCATTATGGTATCTAATGTATCTCCCATCTCAAATTCATTATTATTAATGTATTCCGAAAACAGTATATAATCTGTCTGACTACCGCACTTTCCATACTTATGGAGGTCAATGTCTCCCTCCCCATCACGGAGTTCAGGTCTTAATGAGAAAGTCAAATGTCGCCTCTCATATAATATCAAATGTATTTTATGAGCGTCATAGTTCCCCACCATTAAAGCAGTTTTTATAATATAAGTTCCCCCTCACGAGCAGTATTTATAAGTCAATGTATCTCAATAAGAGTTCAGTTATAAAGTCAATGTGCACCTATCAGAGCCAGCAATCTTGGTCATTACCCTACCAAGCCGTTTGATCCTATGATCCAATTTCACAATTACGACATATGGTATTATGGCTGAGTTCCCTCCCCTAACGAGCAGTTCATCTTATGGGAGGTCAATGTCTCCCTCCCCATCACAAGCAGTTCAGTCTTATGGGAAGTCAATGTCTCCCTCCCCATCACAAGCAGTTCAGTCTTATGGGAGGTCAATGTCACCCTCCCCGTCACGAGCAGTTCAGTCTTATGGGAGGTCAATGTCTCCCTCCCCATCACGATCAGTTCAGTCTTATGGGGGGTCAATATCTCCCTTCCCGTCACGAGCAGTTCAGTCTTATGAGAGGTCAATGTCTCCCTTCCCGTCACGAGCAGTTCAGTCTTATGGGAGGTCAATGTCTCCCTCCCCATCACGAACAGTTCAGTCTTATGGGAGGTCAATATCTCCCTTCCCGTCACGAGCAGTTCAATCTTATTGTAAGTCAATGTCTCCCTCCCCATCACAAGCAGTTCAGTCTTATGGGAGTTCAATGTCTCCCTCCCCATCACAAGCAGTTTAGTCTTATAAGAGGTCAATGTCTCCCTCCCCATCACAAGCAGTTCAGTCTTATGGGAGGTCAATGTCTCCCTCCCCATCACGAGCAGTTCAGTCTTATGGGAGGTCAATGTCTCCCTCCCCATCACAAGCAGTTCAGTCTTATGGGAGGTCAATGTCTCCCTCCCCATTACAAGCAGTTCAGTCTTATGGGAGATCAATGTCTCCCTCCCCGTCACGAGCAGTTCAGTCTTATGAGAGGTCAATGTCTCCCTCCACATCACGAGCAGTACAGTCTTATGAGAGGTCAATGTCTCCTTCCCCATCACGAGCAGTTCAATCTTATGGGAGTTCAATGTCTCCCTCCCCATCACAAGCAGTTCAGTCTTATGGGAGGTCAATGTCTCCCTCCCCATCACAAGCAGTTCAGTATTATGTGAGGTCAATGTCTCCCTCCCCATCACAAGCAGTTCAGTCTTATGGGAGGTCAATGTCTCCCTCCCCATCACAAGCAGTTCAGTCTTATGGGAAGTCAATGTCTCCCTCCCCATCACAAGCAGTTCAGTCTTATGGGAGGTCAATGTCTCCCTCCCCATCACAAGCAGTTCAGTCTTATGGGAGGTCAATGTCTCCCTCCCCATCATGATCAGTTCAGTCTTATGGGAGGTCAATATCTCCCTTCCCGTCACGAGCAGTTCAGTCTTATGAGAGGTCAATGTCTCCCTTCCCGTCACGAGCAGTTCAGTCTTATGGGAGGTCAATGTCTCCCTCCCCATCACGAACAGTTCAGTCTTATGGGAGGTCAATATCTCCCTTCCCGTCACGAGCAGTTCAGTCTTATGAGAGGTCAATGTCTCCCTTCCCGTCACGAACAGTTCAGTCTTATGGAGGTCAATGTCTCCCTCCCCATCACGAGTAGTTCAGTCTTATGGGAGGTCAATGTCTCCCTCCCCATCACGAGCAGTTCAGTCTTATGGGAGGTCAATGTCTCCCTCCCCATCACGAGCAGTTCAATCTTATGGGAGGTCAATGACTTGGACCACGTGATATAGGTCCCTATTGTATATCACACTGAATATAATTATTATTAATGAATTCAGGAAGATAACAGTATATATTTTCTGACTACCGCACTTTGGCCATATTTGATAAACTACACCACTCAGGAGTAAACCCAGGTAAACTTTCAAATAAGACGAAACATAAACTGTCGGCTGTCAATATTAATATCAATATGTATTTTCTTGAGTCGTCCTAGTTTTCCAGCGCTTGAAATAATTTTTTATAATATAGAGTCCACCCTATACTGATTTTAATATCAAGTTATATTAATAATGTTTGTATAAACTACATGTGGACACGGTAAGAGAGCCCAGAACCCTTGGCTTAGCGTACCAAGGGACCCGGTTTGACTCCCATATCCTTATTTCACAATTTACGAATATGGCATATGGCTGAGTTCGTAACCTAACGATCATTTCCATCTTACAAGATTCGATAGTTGTATGCATAGAATAATATTTGCCAAAGAATACGCTTCCTCCATTTTTATATTAAGTAGTTAAGTAGTTTTAGAATTAAATATAGATTTATCAATGAACTAATCTAAATTTAATTAAAAGTACACTTTAGAAAATACAAACAAACGTTTTTCGGCCAAAACTGATACAACTATATATTATTACTAATGTTACTCTACACGTATTGAATACATAAAGTAACAGCAACTGATCACATTTGTTGACGTATTAATATATTAATGTACATCACTATCTTTTCTGGTTGTCTTTCTTATGGAAAATGGACTGTAGTGTTATCTCTCTTCATTTTATGGAGACGTTTTGTGAGCCCACCACTTTCGAACCCTTGTCCCATTAAAAAGGTAGAAATTGTGGAACCAGTCGTGCCCCTCTCCTCCCAAAGAACGTGTCCCGATGTGTTCTAGATTGGTTGGTCTTCTTCCGATTAACCATAACCTTGAAGGAAAGCTCGCTATCAACTTTCTTCAACATCCTCACTGGTGATTGCTCTATTCAGTGGGTCAGGACCATTAAAAACACCGCTCTCAATTAAGTTAGTTTCAGATCATTTCTTGGTATTTATTTAGATTCATACTTTATTTTAGGAACTAATATTACATTGAGTGTTAGTAAAGATGTCAAGAGGAATGTTTGCAAGATTATTGCTTTAAATGAACACAATGCAAGGGCGGGTGGAATGATTTTTGTCGTTTAGATAAGGCTCCTTCAAAAGTATAAATTAATAGAATTTATTAATCAAGATTTTAATTTATAATAATTTTAATAATAATGATAATATTTTTAGTGTATAGAATAATCTTAATTAATGTCTATACTAATAAATAGAGGAATGAAAAACCCAAATTTTGATTAAAAAATTTGTAATTTTAATTAAAAAAGTAAAACAAAAGTCACCGTCACAAAGAAATAATAAATATGTACATGTGCCTAAAATGTTTTTATAGGTTTTAATAAAATAAGTATTGTACGTGTTTCAATACAAATAATTGGCTATCATACTAAACCTAGTAATTTAATTAATGGAGAGTTTTAGTTTTAGGTCACTTGCTTTTCTGCACACTAAAAGTTGAAAGAATTATTGATTAGGTGATGTAGGAGATAGGGTGAGAGTGGTGTTAGGTCATGTAGGAGATAATGTGAGTTTTCTTTCTCTTCAAAACCTAAGGATGATGCTATGAGATCGAAATATGTTGTCTTTGTCTAGACTAATTTCAACTGAGAGGACAAACGGCACTCAAGGACAGGATTGAAAGTTTAAAAAATAATTAACAAGTTTTCATACAAACAAATTTTAATTATTTGATAGTTATTATTTCATGGATATTATTACAGTATTCCATAGAAAATCATGTTAAAATAAATAAATAAATAAATATATATCTCAGTTCTTCCAATAAATAATTTTATTTTCTTAGCACCACGTCTTACTACATGTTCAGTTTAAACACATATGTACTAATATCGCTAATGGGTTAGGGGTGAGGAAGATTGAATTTAAAAACGTGGATAGTGTTTTTGAAAAACACAGGACTGACCAGGATTCGAGCTCCGATCTCTCTGTCATTGGCAGTTTAGTCTAGCATGAGAGTGATGCCCTAGACCATAAAACCACTGAAGCAAGTAATAAATCACTCATATTCATTCAATATTGTGATTTTAGAAATAAATATTCCATTTTTATCTGTAATATTATTTTTAGGTTCTTATTAAAATATTCTTATAGCATGCATTATTCACCTTGGCAAAATTATATTTCATACATTTAAATTATTCTTTTTTTACAACTTGTTTTAATATTAGATCTTTAAAATATATTATCCATTCTTGTTAAATATCTTTTTTTAATATTATAGTAGTTTTGTCATCATGAATAAATTATATCAATCTCAATTATTTAGTGTATACTTTGCTAAGTGATGTTAGTGCAATCAGTTCCTGCTTCTTTCCCCATGATAAATTGCCAATATTTAGGTGTAATTATTTCCGAAACCTTCAAGATATAATTACTATTTTATTTTAGAATTTGCTTCCGGTTTTGATATGCAGAACCTAAAATATCACTTTGACTTTGATTAGGTCATGATTATTTTTCCCCCAAAAAAGCTATTTAATTTTGAAAAAAATGTTCAAGTTATACATTTTAACATTATTTTTTAAATTTAAAATATAAAGTTATTATGTAAACTGTGTTTGTAATATATTCACAATAAAGTTTTGAAAATATTATTTTATTACTTAATATACTTTTTTAAATAAGTGTACCTATAAACTGGAAAAACATATATTATTGGAAAAGTTAAGTTTAAATTGGATAATAAAAATTCCGTGTCATCGTATTTTACTCTAAATCTTTTTTCAGTACAGACCAGCTACATATGTAGGTTTTGAGGTATTCATTCTTTCTATGTCCTGTTTACAACTCTTGCCTCTCTTCTCTTTTTATCTAGAATAAATATAACATAGATCTACTATACTCTCCAGGCCACCTCTGATGTACTTTTAGTCCCAATACAAAAATTACACCACCAGGTCCTAAAATCTCTGCAGAACTTTCACTTTGCGCAACTGGCCATCATTAAATGTTATCACCTAGTCATAAATACCCAATTTGATTGTTCCAAGAACTATATAGTGTGTCTTTGGAGGTCAACCACATCAGAATGTTGAAATTGACATATTTTTTTAATGTTGCCATGAAATTATATCTTAAACAAATTTTATTCGAGAGATATCTGTAGTTTATATTATTACTATATTCGTTACTGCTTCAGGTAGTGAATGACGATGCTTGTATACTTTAATAGTGATATATCCTTTTTTAAGTTTTTTACCAATATAATCCTTGATCTCACTACACATTTACAATTAGTGTAATTTTCTTCCTCATGCAGAACTGGGTTTGTTCAACTCGCCATTTAATCTCTATCATAAGAGGTACACACATGATCAGGTAAAAGAACAATATTGGAAGTATATAAAGAAATAGTTAATAACATAGTATTTCTAAATCCATCATCAGCTTGTACCACCAAATCTATTGTTCTTATACACATTATAAATATTTGTCAACTAATTTGATTCAAATCAACTTCAAAACACCACATATACAATTACTATAAGCCCACTTTGTTTCCTGCTGACAACCGTACAAACAGAAAAGATGTTACCCACTTCCCTGTCCGAATGGAATAAAGCAAGTTTCGGCAACCTTTTTGGGCCCCGTTCGACTTTTACATTTATCAAAGCTCTTTAAATCGTCCTTCGTTTTTCCACTTTGCTTTTAATTTTTTTTCTATATATCTTGTATTTATTCCATAAATTCAATATATTCTCCAATACTTATGTACAGTATATTCCTTTATATAAAATAGAGAAAATAAATAAAATATACATTCCATTCATACTGAAAGGTGTCAGTCTTACCTTGACTGATTACACTATGGCCCTATCTCATAATCTGTACCATAGTGGGATAATTCAAGATAAGCTTTACTTTTCGTGACGATATAGTTTTCTTAAGCGATCGACTGAAAATTGCTGTGAGATCGACCTTTAGCTGACCCCGGTATAAAGCCTCACTCTCGTGTTAGACTGGCCACTGATGCTGATCTGTTGAGGCTGGTTTTTACTAGATGGTTTCCCACTCTTTCTCCATGATAATCCTTCTATGCCTATAACCTGAACAGGTAGTGAGACGTGGAGAGAAAGAACTAATGTTTAGTCTTTGAATCAAAAATAATCCCAATTAAATGTCTGCGTTGGCTTAGAAACCTTGGAAAGTCAATAAAAATTAAATTACATTTCACAAATTGCTATATCAAACTTAAATTAATTAATTAATTAATTTTGGATTCATATAACACAGTAATAGTAGTATATCAATCTATTCAGAATACAAATTTAAAAAATAAAGTAATAAAATCTGGAAATGTTAATTTCTTTGAAAACGGATACTCAGGTTTCCACATTTAATTTTTTTGTCGGGTCTATTTTTCGAATATAGGGAACTAATAAACACTTCATGAAGTTTTCAGCAGGAGAGTAAATGATATTTTTCAAAACTACGCTCAACAATATAGGAAAAACTACTTTATATTAATCGGACCAGAATTCGAACCCCGATTCTTCCATCACTGGCAAACCAGACAATACAAGACTGACGAACGCTAATGGATGAAGTGGCTATTACCGGCTTAGTATAAACGATAAGTCTGAGGAGTGCTGTTAAGAGGAAGTGCATCATCATTATAATGGAGAGGTGATGGAAATACCACACTGAAACTCACATGTGGAGAATCTATCTTGTGTATTCGACCAATGTCCCCGTCACAGTCTATCAAGTCTCATGCGAGATCAACACCTTGGATCATATGTACCTAAGGCCGTAGCCAGGGGGGTCATGGGGGTTCAAACCCCCCTGATTTTATTAACAAAATATGTATGGCTTTATTTATGGTACAAACAATATAAAAATTAAGATACAAGTACATACCAGGGGCTGTGTTAACATGAAAAGTACTTAAGATAACTTCTAGAGGTGTTGATTATTTACAACTTTTCCTAGCCTTCGGCAGTTAGGGGTTATTTTGCTATAAAAAATACTTCAGATAGCTTCTAGAACTGTTTTTCATTTAGAATTATTTCTAGTTCCGGCAATTGGGAATGTGCCCACCAAACCCCCCTGAAATTATTCGCCGGTTACGGCCTCTCATGTACCACTCATGAATATTACGCTAAGATCCAAAACACTTGTGCCTTACTTTTGTTTATATGCGAGGAAAGGAAGGCAAGAGGGGATAATATTTATGCACACATTTATCAAGGGGTGTTGGGGAGGAGGAGGGTGTGTCCCCACCTACATTACCTTTATTATCGCATTTTTTTTTGCTATTATTTTGAATCTCAGGTAGTTTATTTTATAATAATAATTATTATTATTATTACTATTATAAGTATTGTAGGTGTGTGTCTTTATTTATAGTATAACGGATACAACGAAATAATAAAACATTATATTCTAAATTAAAATATTTTAAATAAACATCAATGCTGGTTTCATCAATAAAATGAGAGATACATAAAACTTATATTTGAAATTTTTCCTAGACCGAACGTAAATTACTATATAATATCGCGGTTAATCGACTGTAAGATGGTCTCCATGGACAAGACTTGGCAGAAGAATCTATATTTTACATTTAGTTTTTTTATCAACTTTTCCTTCTACACATTCAAGCTATCCACATCCACAATAATTTAAATACAATTATAATTCTAAACAAAGCTACCACACACAAAATAAAAAAGTCAATAAATATTTATAAAATAGCATTGGTGTGTATATCGTTGTCTTTGGTATAATAAAATAGAATCAGTTTATTAATATTTTTAGAAAGGGATCTTTGGTATTTTCTTTAAATTGATTTATGTTTCTCGATATGATAATATTTTAGGATTTAGTACAATAATCAAACGCTTTTTTTTTGCGGTCATTTCTTTCCATTGTTTTATAAATTTAAATATATTGAAAATTCCATACTGACATTAAACACTTCGCCAATACAGTAAGTAAAACATAATTATAAAAAGATACGACTTGGACAAAATAAATTATCATTTAATGATTAATAACTAGCATTTTCTGCTATTTATGGTGCTAACTTTGCTCTATGTTCTAAAAATATAAATGGAAATGGGTTGAGCTATACTCTCAAATAAAGAACTAAACATAATAATTAGAAATAAAAATAAATTTAATACATTTCGGTTTTTATTTACACTCTAGAATATTTGAAGTTTGTTTATATGATATTTAAAAATAGTATTCATGAATTCTAGTTCATTCACGACTGAAAACTAGAATTATTTATCGATAATCATTTCTTTAAGTAAGGGTTTTATTGATGGGGTCGTTTAGTAAAAGTTGTTTTAATGATGTTGAAACCAAGTTTATAATAGCCAAAGCCAGATATTTTTTTATCAGGAGCAAAATAATGATAGTATTAGAATAAATAATTCCCAAATGTATCTTTCATACGTCTCGATCGATTCCCCAGCCAGTCGTTACTGTAGGTCACAGCCCCGGGAGGATGGTAGAAAGAGGTTTTGAAAAGTGGTTAATGGTATGGACTACACGTGTAAAGAAAGTGTCCTCGCGACCTGTGTCCACCTGATCAGGTCTGCTACCACTGAAAGTCACCGGCACACAGGACAGCATCGTAAGAATTAATCGAGGCTTTTGCGTGAGTCTGTCCGAAGAAAGCGGTCCAGATCACACACGGAGAGAACCAGAAATGGTTGCCCTAGGGTTATCTCTTGAGAACATTGGTTAGGGAGAGGGGGGGGGGCAACGAGAGGAAGAAAAACCTGGTTAGGAGAACTACACCGGACAGTCAAAGAGTAGCTAACGAACGGATAGGGGGAGGAGCAGAGGAGGAGAGGGGGGCCACTTCCCACAGGAGTGGAAGGAGCGACTTCCTGAGCTCAAGACGTTTCCTTTTGTGATATCTAAACTGGGGGAGAGTTGACACGATAATATAAAGGGAAGTGACGGGTTGTTTTACTGAATACTCGACACGCTACTGTGTCCCCAGTAACATCTCACCTGTTCTTTTTTCCTAACATGGCGCGGTGTAAATTGCTACACGTTATATGGGTGGCGTTCCTTTTGGCGGGAACCGGCCGCGCTCTCCCGGCGACCACCGTAGACGACGCTCCGGCGCCGGACAACATCAACGGAGACGCCAGAGGGTTGAGTAGGAACTCAATCCAGACCGGCGATGACCTGATGGACAGTATCTACAGCGACTGCCTCAAGAAAGACTCGGTGTCGTGTGTCAAGTACAAGTTGTTCTCCTTCGTGGACAAAGTGCTGACGAGCAAGGACAGTTTCCGACTCACGGAGGGAGTGACCGTGGTGAAAAGTGGGAACCTGCCCGAGGTGTCAAGGGACGGCGCCCCAAGGTCTTTAGGCGATGAAGTCCAGAGTCACGAGGTAGAAGATATGGTGGCGTCTAGAGTGGAGAGGTTCTTACAGACGCACACCTCAAGGTGGACCTCAAAGGGGATGACGTCCTAAACGCTGTATCCTCGGCCGGAAGGGCCCTTGGAGATGTCGTCGACTCTTTCGGACTCACTGAAGATGAGGCAAGCAGTGTGGGAGAGGAGCGAGGCAAGAAAAGTAAGTGGTAGTTTACTTTCTGTTTCATATTGATGGACGTCTGTACAGAGGCTCATTAGAGTCTGTTCGCCAATGTGAAAGTCTTATAACACCTCTTCAGCAGACAGGCAGCAAAAACTTGGAGGAGAAGATGTGCTGTAACAATTTCATGGTTAAAATATACCTTCGTGTTGTTATGTATCACTCATACAACCAGTCCACATTTAACTAAACTAACGGGATCAGGATGAGGGAAGATCTATTTAGTGTAAATGTATCCGCATTGATAGGGAGGGAGAGTGTAAAACCTTTCATGAAAAAAAATATTCGTACACCCGGTAAGGATTTGAACCCCGACCGCTTCGTCACTAACAAATCATATTAAATGAGCTTGATGTTTAGTTCTTGTGCCCACAGACACGAGTTTCTAGAATATTATATGTACATGTACACCAGGGTTATTAACGGTACCACGGTTGATTTCATAGAATTCGCCTGGAGGGAGAAGGTAGGGCCACATTAGTAAAAAAAGTCACCTCACCCACGCGGGATACGAACTTAAGCCAGGAGCATCCGGTTCAGACTCTGACATGCTAATCACACATAATGGAACTGATTTAACTCTTTTATTGTAAATGCTGGAACAAAACTAAGTAGGATTATACACTAGTTACTTAAAGTCATTAAAGGTTTACAATTGAACTTTTAATTTTTACAATTCTATATTTTTTGTTGAATATTCATTTGTTCTCTTTGGTTATCAAACTTTTATTCTAAATTAAATATGGTTGAGGACTTTATATAATACTTTCATTGCTAAATAAAATACATTAACATATTTACTGAAGCTTAGTCGATTTAAAAGTATATTCTTGATAAACTCATTCAGAAGTTAAAAAAAATGATAACTATGAAAATCTTAAGGAAGATCCCTAATTGTGTTTATTTGAGAACAAAGCTTGTTAGTTAAGAGAGAACAAATGTTGCTAAAAAATAACAATAAAATGTATAGACCTTTAAAAAAAACTTGTGGATCCTGAATAAATATGGTATGTTACCCAAAAGGTTGTAATTGCAATCAAATATTCCAAAAAATTGTTGTTTTTTAACTAAGCCAGAAGATAATTTTGTAACGCTTGAAAGGTCCAAAAATTAATAGATTTATTGAAATTTAGGAAAGAGCGATAAAGTTTAATTTTCTCATATCCATCCATTATGATTTTCTCGTTACGATTTGGACGTGTGGGGTTCGTAATCTATGTAGGTTCCATAAGAATAGGTTTTCCTATTTAGTGTTTCCTACTCTCTATTCAAGATAATTATTCTTGTACATTTCTTTAAAATTTGACGTACCAGCATAATTCTCATACATATTGCGCAAAATATGGAAAAAATATGAAAATACCTATGTCCATAAATTTATGAAATTATATAATAATAATAAAATAATAATAATAATAATAATAATAATAATAATAATAATAAATAATAATAATAATAATAAATAATATAATAAGTAAAACAAACAAAGTAAACAAAAAAAGTAGAGTAATAATTTATGCTTTCGTATTTAGATACATTGTATAGTATAATTGAATGAATATATTTCCTTTCTAGCTATAATATTTATATCAATAATTCATATTGTGTTCAAACTATTGCAATGAAAAGATATGATAGCCATGGTATTGTAAAGGCTTGGGATGAACCAAGTTCATTATTTAAATGAGAATAGAGCTCGAATCGAATATATGAAATATTCTCGAAGACGAATCGAAGTTAGAATATGTTTTGTTTGTTGCTTTATGCTTGAAAATATATTATATTTTATTTATATACCTTTATATATACTAAAATTACTTAAAAATATTTTATTGCAAAATTATTTGTAATATTTAGTTTAATTCTGATAAATCAACTTACAAATTCAAATACGTTAGATTTGTCCATATTGTTCTGTACTGTAAATAGCAGCTCACATGGGTAATAATTGACTATAATTGGCGAGTATTCGTAACTGTTAAAGCCAGAATTTTTTCGAACCGAATTCAAAGCTGATATATGTTTGGAAGCCAGGTCGAAGTTTCGAAGCTTTTCATACCTCTTATTACAGTATATAATATATACTGTATAATATATATAATATATAATAATATATAATGATATATAATATATACTTTATACATAATATATGTATATAATATATACCTTAACCATATTATGGTTAAGGTAAATGTAAGATTACTGTGGCTATATATAATTTATTTCAAATTAATAAGCACCTAAATAAAGTATATGTGACCTCACATTAGGTTGGACTCCTTTTTAAATTATATAATTAATCCTTCACTAATTTTGTCTGGTAACAAATTTGGTTCAGCAGATTAAGTGCATTTATATTAAAGGATCTTTTTTTCAAGAGAATATAATACAGTTCACTATGTATTAGATAATGATGATTACAGGAATATAATAATGTCATATATGTGATTAGCCTACTAAAGAATTAACAGTTAAATGGCCGTCTGGTATACGAGGTAGCTGTGCCCTCACCTCAAAATTAAAAATTGTCCTCACGAAAAACATGTATGCAAATACATGACTCACCACACTGTGCTAAAATACTCCATTTTACAGAATCTAATAAAGCAATGTTAATATTTCCATACGTCAAGACATTTGTTCTTTTGAGGGTGTCAAGACCTAAACGACAATACACAAATATACTAAAGCGCTTTTAATGTTTTTAGCGTCCCACTACACTTTCAGGTCACACGCTTACGTACTAATTAAGCTAATAATTTTAGTGTTTAGGAAGAGTATAATTTAGGAAGTGTACCCACATTTGTAATGAGGGAGAGTCTAAAACCAATTTGTAAAAACCATCCTTAATACACCAGACCGAGATTCAAACCTCGGTATCTCCATGATCGGAAGTATAGTCTACAGTGAGAGTAGTGCGTTAGACCATGCAGCCACCGGAGAGGGTCTTCTTTGTTGACTGGAAAACAAATAAACATGTTGGTATTTTATAAAAGGTTCTTTCAACCAGAATACTACTGTAGCTGTCTTGAACGTGTCCGGAACGCTGTGACTGATAAAGGGTCAGAGGGGAAGTGGGGAGGTAACGAAAACAGGACCCTTGCTCACACACTTAACCACAGTGTGGTTTGATTTGTTACCCAGGACGTCTACTTAGCTCAAGTGTGGTAACTAGGCCGTCATGGTTCCCTTCTCCTGTCTTGTGGAGTCTCCTTCCTCATTTCCTGGACACACGGACCATGTTTCACTACTTAAACCAGTACCAAATTCTGTGGGAATCGACCATTGCCTCGGGAACGACTGACAATCATGGAGACTAGTAAAACCAGGAACAATCATGATATTCTCATAGTGGTCACATGGTCTAAGGTGACATTTAGATATATAATGGGCTCAGGATGAATGTTTGGTCATGGCTCTAATCCTGAATGGGTGTGGAGAGGTATCATCTCCCAATAGATTTTCCTCTCCCCACACACGTAGATGCGAGAACATATCTTCCAAAATTTGACTTTTTCACTTTCCGCTCTCTAGTGTTAACATACTGTTAGCCTGGATGGTTAGTAAGATGCGAAGAACGGAAAATCCACATGCATTTATATCAGTATTTTCTATTATTGAAAAGACAACACAAAAACATTATTTTTAAAATTTCTTTCCACTAGAATTTTTCTGTCTTAATCACCCATCACGTGTAAAGATTTTGTGTAGGAAGCAATTTATTTGGATTATTCATAACTACATTTTATATTACTTTCATCTACTTGTGTATGGTAAACATAATAATATTTGCATGAACTCCATTTTGAAAAGTTTAACCTTATTTTAAATATACAAGAAAACACGATTTACATTAAATTTAACCTTACATACCCCTATCATATTAGTAAAAATATGTGGATAGCCTTGATAGGTAGTAAGACACAGTGCACAAAAAACTTACTAAACACATTAAGGAAGCCTATTGGAAGCCTATTGGAAGCTTAGGGAGCATAGTTTGATTCCAGGTGACTTTTAAATAACTATACTATTGGTGTCAGGATATTTCACATTACATTACTGTACATTACTGCTACATGTTAAAACACCAACAGACGTTTTCGCTGTTGAAACATAGATTATGCTGCAAATCTTATCTATAGCACAAAATTGGTAATGGGTAGGTCCTATGCTATTATTAATGATAAATATAGGTATATGTGGGAATGAAGCTATCAATCTGACCAAATGAAACATTTTTGTTCTCAGAAAAGGCCCAGAAGATTCTTCTACCTCTGCTTCTGGCAATGAAACTGAAGGCCGCAGCCCTAATACCCCTTGCCCTGGGTGCCATCGCCCTAATAGCGGGCAAGGCCCTTCTGATCGGTAAGATCGCCCTGGTGCTGGCCGCCATTATCGGCCTCAAGAAGTTGCTTTCCCAGCAGAAGACCGTCACATATGAGATCGTCAGTCATCCGCACCATACTGGAGGCCACGAGTCTTACTCTTCTGGCGGGGGTGGAGGGGGTGGGTTCGGGGGTGACATCGGCGGCGGCTACGGCAGCAGCGGCAGCGTGGTGGTGGTGGTGGTGGTCACGGCGGGTGGGGAAGGAGCTTTGGGAGGTGGACGCCCACCAGTTGGCGTACCGTGGCTACGCCCAGCAGTCGTGAGGTGTCTAAGAGTTCTTTGAAACTCAACAAGGTGAGTACATTAGCCTTTATATAAACCTTGCACACTAGTACAATACCACCGGGTCGAGAACCCTATATGTGTGTGAGATCATAGGAGGTGCTATGTCCACAAACGTGGCTCTACAGCTTAGACACTTTCTATACACGTTTAATTTGAGTCAAGAACTATCTCTATCTTCGTGGTAAGTAAAACTCACAGGTAAGATGGAATCAGATCAATCGTAAACGTGGTATCAGACGCTAATAGCTATATTTGAGTTTAATATAAATAAACAGTAAATATTACTGTGAAGGAGAGGCATAGGACAGGGTGCATTTGCGGTCTAAGTTCACTGACAAAAGGAATGGACCTGTCGTAAGACAGAACACATAATAATAATATTACTGTTTAAGGATAGTAACTAAGTAACTGTCTGACACCCAAGCTCGACAAAATGACGTATAATCTTATCCTATGATCCAATCCTTGGATTGACCTACATGGAATTATAACTAACAATAATTTGCAGAACGCATTATGACATGAATAATTTCAATTTGAAACAACCAAATTAGATTTCAGTGATTTTCTTGTAAAATACCACTATAGTGAGCAATGTGACTATGTTCATAAGCACCCAGCAACGGTGACCATACAGTCTGAGGCATGAGGTTAACATTAGGGCTGGACTGACAGTGTTGAGTGGATCAAGGATCAAATTCTGAAAGGATTCACTTCCCCCCCCCCCCAAATGGCTTCCTCCATGGTAGACACGGGTAAATTTGATATAAATTTAACCTTTTTATCTCTGAAAAACAGGAAGTAGGACGGGTGTGAAAAACAAAATAACTTATTTATAGCTCAGGAACTACATTTAAATCAGTAGTATTTAATAAAGAATTGTACCGCTAAGCCTTAAGTAACAATATTAATCCATTCAGGCGTCCAAACATTATTTAATCACAAAATTGTGCCATAATTTTTTTTTATTACGTGTCTTGCATTTTAATAGCACACACACAATAGAATAAATGTAACCGCATTTTCGTGGAGGGAAAGACGAAATTCTTACATGAAAAAATAAACTACCATACTCGGCCTGGCTTCAAACCCTTACATTTCCATTACTGAAAAAAATAATTAGGAAACTGTTGCCTCAGTACTGTTTCCACTGATTTGGGTTATTATATATAAATCCGACACAATGTTAGATAGTAATATAGGCCTTATTAATGATAGGCTTTGTAATTTATTTTTAAGTTTAAAAGTAAGGTCTTTGATTTTAATTGTATTTTTTAAACTTCTGCCAACTATTTAAACTATATTAGCTAAGATACTATTTTACCACTAAAAATTACGTGTTCATCAAAATATCGCGGACAAACCTTGGTAGTATTCTACCCATATTGCCATCTTGCGAGGCTTAGATTCCTTCAGGGACTGTACATTATTATACCTTGAGACACAGTGACCCGTATATAATTGATGCACTTATATTTTCAGATTCAACGTCATTTCTATGAAGTGGAGATTGAGTTTCCCATGTCTACCACCCAAAGCACGCAGCGCTATAATACTTGCTGCAGTGGTTCATTCAACTATTCAGCAGGAACTCGGCGAGTCTAGTTCCGACTACTACAGTACCACAACAATACTCACCAGATCTACAATCCTCAAAAATATTCAATGTTATTTATTGTTATAGTATTTATTTTGTTAAGTTTTATTCTCATTACAGAAGTTATTACATTATATATTTATATGAGAACATATAGTTTTTAAGTTATATTAACAAAAAGACTCGACATAGGTTACGTTTTGTGATAGGAATGTTTTTGACGTGACTTCAAAGAGACATAACAAAATGAATTGCTCATTAATCAAAGAAGGCAACTGACTTAGGACTGTTAGCAGTAATCATATTACTCAATAATAGTGATACTCTGAAGGTGTTACTGGGGACACTAACTGGAAAAAACACTTTACTTTGAGAATTACTGTTTAGATAATTACAAATAACACAATACTACTGTGTCTTTAAATAAATACTTTTTGGAATATTTCAGTTGATTTTAAATAAAATTAAAATATAAAAATATCTTGTTTGGAATTGGAGTATTTTACTATTATTGTAGAAATCAATTTCAATAAAATTTAAAATTAATATTTCTAATTTAGTATATTGAATTGTTATTTTAGTTCACAGAAAAGAGATACATACATAAATGATTTCAGAGCTTTGAAAATAATGATTTTCTCAAAATTATAAAATCCTTTAATTACTTAAAAACTAGTAGAAACAATAAATTTGTTATTGATTCATACCTGATTTTAGTATAACTACAACGACATCTACAAAATACCTTGGCTTATTCATATTTTTCCTATTATTTGATTATTTATTATCAATTTACCTTTTGAGACATAACGAACTGACGTAATTGGCTTGCTTACCTTTTCTATGGCATTATGAACGTGAAAGTTCATTGCCGCACTTAACAAAAGTACTCTCCTATTCCTATCTTAGCTAATGACGTCATTGACTGAACAGTAAAAATACAATTATATGTAATCTCTCTTGTGATATTCACTTCATACGAATCTGCTGCGCCAACTAACTCAGCCCTTCATTCTCATAGAATATAGCTCTTTATTAATCACAAAAAGTAAACAATTTTTAACATTATCTCTCTATCATTCTTGTAACGCTCTCAAATCTTGTATACCTTGTATTCTTAACATTTCTCGATTAACATATTAATATTGTATCTAATTCTTTCTTTTTTTCTAAACTTGTATTTTTCATTGACAAGTGAGACGTGAGATTTGATTAACAAATGTTGTTATTTTCTTGAAGATATTTATGTATTTTTTAATAAAAATAAAATTGTTAAATACTTTAAACACTTTATTTTTATAAAAAAATTTATTTCCTGGCTAATAATTGTGTACAGTGTTTAGGAGGTATATTTACTTATTGCTACATTGGCTGTATATTTATGTAATATTTTAATTGTGTATATAATGCTTATTTATGTTTATTCATTTAAAATTCTAATGATAGTATAAAACAATATTATATATATATAAAATAATCATATTACCATAAAAATTAATTAAACAACTATATAATAAAGTAAATAAAGCGATTTCTCATTTGACAAGACTAACTTGTCTTCGGTAAAATACAAAGCTATAAGGTTTTTGTTATTGTGTATAAAGACACAAAAAAGTAAAGAAGTATTTTCAATATAAATTATATTGTGTTAGAAAGGCAAACTTATCAATGAAGCCATCCTTTGAAAAATATTGTGTTATCCAAGGACTTTCTAGTAATCTTGGAAAACCAAATAAATCTTTATTGATAAATTACGTTATTCATCATAGCAGCTTACTAAAGAATGTAAAGACTTGTTTACTTGTGGGGTGATCCTATTTTATTTTCACGTCAAAATATATCCTGCTGCGATTCTATACGAAGCGTCCACATGCACTAAATTTAGACATGAACGATTTATTTACTATCCTAAAATATCATGAATTTGCCTCTTGAATAAACAGATTAATAATAAAAAAAACGCTCTAGTGGTCCGCGTTGTCTAACACGCTAATCTCGTGTTAGACAGCCTGCTGAAGACAGGAATCGGAGTTCTATCCCTGTTGGATACACTGGGGGTGACTTTTTCCTTATATGGGTTTATTCTCCCTCCACGCAAATGCGGCTGCACTCCCTATAAATTAAACCTTCCTAATCCCCATCACATTAGCGTAATTTGTACATATTAGTTTAAAGCCCAAACGGTAGTAAGACGCGGTACCTTGCAATTAATTCTATAACAAGTGGGTTGCGTGTAGGAATAATGAAATACTTCTATGTTTAAAAATATGTATTTAATAAAACTACGAAATATTATAGATTATTTAATTATTAAATATATTCACATATATAATAATACATAAATATATATTATTATTATTCAATTATTTATAGGGTATTTATACTAATCTTTGGTGAATATGGGTTAGTTAAATATAGATTGAATCAATTTAGGGTAGTTGAAATTAGTTATGGTAGTATGATAAATAATGAGATAGTTGGTAAATATTTGTGTTTCTTATTTTGACGAAGAGGTTTCAACCACTTCTATACTCACTATTCTATGACTGAATACATGTACTGGAAGCTCTGATATATAATAACGTAAGAATGTTCGATTTTATAAAGCAGCAAATAAACCAGGAAATGCCAAGCGCACTCTTCAAAACGTTGACTTCTTAGTAGGTTAAGTTCAAGGACAGTAATTGACTTGTATTGCCACATGTTTATGGTTTCAATTAGATTTGTGTTTTTCTCTTTTATATATTTATTAGAAGATAGGGTGACCTGGCGGTCTAGGGGTAAGGTGTCGGGCTTTGGTGCTGGGGGTCCGGGGTTCAATCCTCGATCCCGGCACAGATTTATCTGATTGCCAAACCCTTCCTTCACCTCTGACAAGACGTGTATTAATCACAACTTGTGAATGTGAGGAATGCCAGGCCTCCAGCGTGGTTCGGATTCCACGTTAAACTGTAGGTCCTCCATTTTATCTAACAATTACCCTACCATTGCACATTAGCGTAAGTGCGTATAACCCGAAAGTGTAATAATAAAAATAATAATAATAATAATAATAAACATTTAAAATCGTAGTTTATTATTCACCAAATAATTCAGAGCCACACTACGTTCACCCTGGGAGTAAATAGTTACCCCGACTGTTATAGTATGGCCCTATTTAATATATGCACAGTAGTATAAACCTTCAAGTTAAGCGCGTTCTTTCCAAGGTGAACGAGGTGTATATGGCTCGAGCAAATTATATAAAAGATTTTATTTCAATACACAAAGCGAGTTTCGAAACTTATTTCGCTAAAGATGACCATCTATAGGTTCACTCCTCTCTAAAATAGTTTAATTTTTATTAAATATTTGCTTATTACTTTCAAAACTCGTTTTTTACTATATTAAAGCCGAAATACTAATGCTTGATTATGAATTATATTCACAATCAATCACAACCAATCTCAAGTATTTACTGTTTGGTATCCTTAAAATATTTGAGTTCGGATAGTAGTAGTAGTAGTAGTAGTAGTAGTAGTAGCAGTAGCAGTAGTAGTAGTAGTAGTAGCAGTAGCAGTAGTAGTAGTAGTAGTAGTAGTAGTAGTAGTAGTAGTAGTAGTAGTAGTAGTAGTAGTAGTAGTAGTAGTAGTAGTAGTAGTAGTAGTAGTAGTAGTAGTAGTAGTAGTAGTAGTAGTAGTAGTAATATTAATAATAATAATAGTAATAGTAATAATAGCAGAATAAACTAGAGCTAAATCTTGAAGAGACTAAAAAGAAGAAAATCCAGGATTCGGACTTGTGTGTTAACAGCCTTAAGTTCAGCTACTTGATTGTGTTTGTAATAACTAAGCAGGTGGGCGTTTGTTTTTTCTTTGGCTAAATAGAGGGTTATATTGTAATACATAAAATCTTAAGTAAAGTCATATACGTTTTTAGTTGGATTTTGTGAGCTTTCAAATTCAGTAAAAAATCTATTTATATTTTGTTTTCTACCTGATTTTAAGAATTAAATCACAATTTGTCTAAGAGCAAGAAGACTTAAAGTTAAAAACGGAAGAACATAAGACTAAGGCAAGAAGATCATAATATTTCACTAACATTACATATTAATATATACATGTATGTTTGTCTAAAAACACTATTTTAAGCTTTTCCTACATCAAATCTTTCTACTTCAATTAATTATTAATTGAAGTAAAAGATGTGAACAATGATTGTTCTGTGTATATAGTTTTGGCAGCAATGTGGCAGTAGCTCAGTAATCTTTAAAACCATTCATTAATGTGAAATGGATTTTTCACATTTTTTAAATAAAAATTACAAAGCAAGCCGCACTTCAAAGACAAATTACATGTGGTGGAAGATATTTTTCTAAATCATTGGTACGGCTTGTTATATATTTATATTTTATTTTTTATTCTCAGATACAATAATTGAATTACTTATTACTTTTATTTTTCGAATAACATTACTATCGAAAATATAAAGTATTAATGGTACAAGTTTATGCAGTAACCTCTCTAGGACTCAATTGTGGGTCAAGCGGGGCAGAATCACTCAATAATACTTTTAACTAAGAAGTTTAAAAAGTTGGCTTCCGGTTCTAAATTTATGATAATGTCACAGGCCTCGAACATAACTGTCTTCCATCTACACACAAAAAACTTTGATTCTATTAATTAAATGAGTGATTAAATAATAATTCAGAGTTTATATAATGACAATTTGTGATTCATTATTGGCATTTTTATCTATCTATATGGTAAAAATGACGCAGAATCTTACATGAACCTAATTTTAATTTAATTTTAATAATGAATTTTAGACTGTTGAACTGTTCATTCCACTGTAACTGTTAAGGGCCGGTTTTATGACTCCTGGATAAGTATTAATCTGGACATTAAATATTTTCACCTGGCCGATAAGTTAAAAGTGCTTCTTGTGACAGCCAAATAAAATGTATTTATCCATCACATTTTTTATTGGGAGCTTTAAGTACCTGATCACTTTTTATCTGAAAGTTAATTTTGGTTGTTGCCATGGCCCGGGCTCTAACTATATAATTTAGAACATTTCATTCACACTTTTATAAAAACTGACAAGCTATTTGTAGAGTTATAGTTATATAAGAACAAATTAATTTAAATATAAGTACAATAAATAAAGTTTTGTAAACTTTGTATCAAACTATTGCCCAAACTTTTTACAGACACCAAAATTAGTTCTTAAAATACCCCCTAGCTTTACGCCCACGTGACGCCATACGTTCCTCGCACTCGTTTACCGGCCATAATTTAACAAATGTTGAGCGTTGCCCACCACTTGGCACTCGCTAGGTTTGTAGTGGTGCAGCAGGGTTTATACGCATGCGCGCACTGGTAAAAACAGACCAACCTCCCTTTTCTGCAAAAAAACAGATCTAACCTACAGGTAGATATCCGGTAGATATCCGGTAGATAAATTCAGTTCATAATACGGTAAGATATCAAGTGGCTGATAACCTTTACCTAGTCGAATTTTAACCCCCCGATAGCAAATATTTATCCGGGTAGTCATAAACCGCCCTAAGTAAAGTTGAATTGGTCAATTTTACAAACCCATAGTTTTGAAATTTAAATTTAAATTAACAATTAGCTATTACCCTCACTTTACTCGTGCAAAGGGTTGGTTTTTACAACATGTTCACTCAAAAAATTTAACGTTTCTATTCCCAAGTTTTTATCCTCCTGCACAAAGAAGAAACCACGCAATGTATCACGTAGATATTACTATAATAAAAACTTTGTATTAAAAAAAATTAGGTTTCTTCAGATCTATAAAATGTAATAAAGATTAATTAATTCTGAGTAAGATAGACAAAGAGAATACTTGAAATTTTTTTAAGGAAAATAAGGAAACAAAATATATGGCAGGTTTCTTTTTGTAAAATGGTGTTAGGTTTTAACATCAAAGCGAAATTGAAATTTACCAATATATTAGAACACGCCATATATAGAGCTAACCATGCGAAAACACTCGCGTGAGATAAACGTCTACCACCTTCAGAGTTTGTCCTTGCTTATGTTAATGATCATGCAAGGACAAATTCGATAAGAGATTACATGTATTTAAACTGTAAGAGCGGGTCCTATGGAATCATTGGTTTCTTAGTATCACAGCCCTTTTTTTTTCCATAGTGTCAGGGAAAAGTCATCTATGATAAAGTTTTGGCAGACTGTTTAACTGTAAGTGTTCTATTACACAGTTTACGTGGGTTAAAACCACGCAGAAAACTGTTGGATCCCCAATTTTTATTTAAGAGCATTGATGGGAACCCCAACTGTTTTAAAGGGAATAAAAAATTAAACAGAGTAGTTCCTATGAATATATAAATCGCGGACGGCTCTTAAACAGATTTAAAATTCTTAGTTAATTTTATTAAAAAACTTTATTTTTAATAAAAAATTAACTTTCCTGGATTTGCAAATTACGTATATCAGGATAAATTTATGGATTTTTGACCACGAAGCATATCTGGGATTTATTCAAGGACAACCTTGTCTTAGTGTTTTGCGAATCTCCATTGCTGAGTTTCAGTATATTTTCTTTCAAATAAGTCTAGATAATGCCTTTACAGGGCCAGATCCACATGTTAGTTACAGGGAAAGTTTCACATCGTCTGGACGTATGTAGGTTTTTCAGACAGGTGGTTGACCTCGCACGTTAGGACTCAGAACTACCGGTTTTGAGTTTGTCGGAAGTATTCTGGTAACAATACAATGATCCCCTACTATGAACACATTTTTTTACTCTGAAAATTTCTCAGAGTTCTATATATATATCTTCAATTAAATCTTATGAGAAATCGCGCTCTCATTCCAAAAATATTAAATATAAGTTTGTAATAGTTATTGTATGTGGAACTTTGTTTGGATATTTTGAACACCAAAAATTTGGTTTTTAAATGAAAGGGGAATTTTTTAATTTGCAAGTTGTTCTTTTTTAGCCCCCAAAATTTTGGCTTAAACCGATGAAAAACCCTTTAAGGAACAACCCCTCAACATGGTTAGCCGAATAAAAAAAAAAAATATCCACCTAACATCTGTTTCTCTCCAACGCCCCAGATAAGATTGTTGCTGAGCTTATTCTTTTGGAGGAATGTCATCTATGGTATTTGGAACATCGGTCAGACCTATCGATCTAGCTCTTTGAAAGATCTTTGGATAATTTTTGCTGCATGGAAACAATTAATTCAAAAGTATGTATGAGCTGTTTACCGTAGGTTATGTTTAGTTAAATTCGCATGTAGTTGTGGATCAATGTTTCAATCCGGAATCTCCGAGCTTAACACTGAACCTATATCTTCAGATATGATTTTTTTTTCTAAGGCCATATCAGTATAAACTTGTGCCAGTCCTCGCTTTTACCAATCCACACTGTTAAAAAACACTTCTTAAGACAAAAAACACACGCTAAACTTTCAAACAAATTTGAATAGTCGTTTCTACAGTACTAATATTTGTCTTTGGATTAATTACTCTTTCTGAATGGATGGTAGGATGCAGTACTAGGAAAAATACTTTTTGTATTTCATGTTGAAATATATCTCCCTGAATTTTATTTAGATAATTTTCCCTGTTGATCTTCTAATCAATTGAATATTCAGCGGCTTTTAAATATTTGTAGTTTACTTCTCACTTGTATGAAGTTTTAGCTTAGTGTAATATGTGCTAAAACAGACCTGAAAAGTATCTTAAAAGTAAACAACCGCCTCGCAATCAGTTAAACGGTTCCTGATATTAGGATCTTAGGAAACTGCAGATAGACATACATTCAGACCAACAATCTGTTTTAAAAATAGTAAAGATAAGTTGCAGAAAGATTGGAGTAAAAAGTAAGCTAATATAAAAGGTCTGGTTGTAAAGGTAGTTGCATTGAAATATATAAAAGTGTCAAACATAATATTTATGTTATGGAAATTGGAAAATGACACCTAGGCACGGGAATCGAACTCTGCCTTAAAATATGAGTGAAGAGTGAACCTGGCCACAGTACGACTCCTGGATAGCTCAGTGGTAGAGCATTGGTGTACTAAGCCAAAGGTCCCGAATTCAATTCCCGTGTCCAGGTTTCATTTTTTAATTTTCAGAATATTATATCTAGATGGAGTAGTCCTAACTAAAAGCATAAATAATAGCTCTGGCTATTTGATTCTTCCATAATATTTATGATTTAAACATTAACTATTTAATCACCTAATTGACTTTTGAACGGTAAATTTATACTAACCTATGAATTGGTGTAAGTGTGAATACTAACTTTGCGTAGAGTATGTTTGTTTTGGTAAAGTTTTATTTTACACCACACCTTAAATTATTACAGTCTGGGCTATGTGAAGCACTTATAGAAGCATTTTAGGAACAAACGCTTCAGTACACACATCCGGTAATAGACCCCCATTTTATCCATATCAAGCAAATCAGACTGGACGAGACTGATGCCTTCATGTACGTCGGGGATAAATATGTGCAAAACTAATATATTTTATATAAATATCATGCGACACATCTACTTTTGAACTAACACAAATTAACTCACCCATTCTACTTTCGTTTCACCATTTTTTTTTCTAATTGATGAAGTTAAATCAATAAAAAAAATCCTGCTATAAATTGTAAATAAAGTATTTCAATATTTATTGTTTGTTTTAATGAAGCATACAATAAAACAAAAATAACAGCGTGGTTGTTTAATAATAGTTCCTTGGTCTTTCAGTGTCATTGACATTGTGAAGGCTACTCTAAGTGGGCGCGAGACATTCAGACAGTCGTGCCAAACGTCAAGGTTAAGAACTACGTAGTGAGTCAACATCGTTGTAGTTGGATAATATTCCACGTAGAGCAGCACCTTAGCTACTGGGTCTATATACTTATTACCCCTAGTCTGATCAAGCCTAGTCTATATCTAAGCACTGATTGTTATTTCTCTATGGCCGACAGTGGAATGGCTGTTGGTCAAATCAAAGTGCTTGAGAAACATTTATATTCTCTATCCATTCATACCTACATATAGCGTTTAAATAAATATGGTAATATCGATAAAGCTTGACACATTCTGGGGTTTTCTTAAAAATAAATTTAATGCAAGAAAATATTTCAGTTTTATAACCGAAAATATCAGAGGAAGTTAAATAAATCTAGATGAATTGAAATAATTAGTACAGGTTGAGGGAAGTGGCAATTATTCCTGTTGGGGAAGTTCTTTCTCGTACCATCCCTGATAATTCTGCCACTCATACTGATTATAAAATATCAGATGAGCAAATGACTTTATCCATTAATATATTAGCGTAGTTCTAATAACATTTTTAACCTTCAGATATTAAGTGGTTAATAACTACTAATAAACAAAAGCCTTACAATTAATCTTGACCCTTTATCCTTGCGTTCTTTAATTTAGAAAATATTAAATTGAGAATAACAGTTAATTATAGTTTAAAACCTCTGAATTCTCGCTAAATTATTATTAAAAAAATACAAACAGGGCTGATAATCTCCTAGGGTTTTGAAATTTCTTTATTTCTTAATTCTTTAGGTGTTCTAGACCAAAGAAAATAAGCAATGCTCAGTATTTTATATAAAAAGTAGTTAATAAAATATCTAAGAATTGTCACTGTTTTCTATTAAATTATTGACACACAGATTATCAAAAAATCAAGGGATTTGGAGATATAACTAATAGCTTACACTAGTTATACTCTTCTACTTTGTATTTTGAAGATTATTGATTATTTTTTATTTTAAATAATTGTACGGTTCTCTGCACAAACTTTCTCCATCTTTTATCTTAAAATATACATTTACTAAAAACTCGTAAGATCTGTGAAGCAACGTATAAAGGTCAATAGTCAATACATTGTTGTAGAAACATCACCAAAGATCATAAAGAAATAATATACACTGTTATCTACTACAACTTACAATGAAAAGATATCTCGTATCTCCAATAGTCGCGGAGAAATGATGAAAATTAAAAATTTGCCCTCTGTAAAGTATTTTTTAATTTATTTAGCATCATGTTTTACCAACCTTTCGGGTTATACGCCTCTCTGTAAATACCCTAAAAGTAATTTAAATACCAAGCTATAGCCCAATCTGTAAAATGATTTCGGCTCTAACCCGAGTTAGAGACAGACATACAAATGGCATCTCAAAAACTTTTATTTTTGTTCGGGGGGTCATGTAATGTTGACATATATTAACATCTCGAGTTCGAATTTTTTGACGATCACATTACTTTCTGTCCGAGATGTCAAGAAAAAGTAAAAATACCTTATGCTTTAAATAGGGGGTTCTCTTGTAGTCGTTGATTTATTGTCAGTATGTACAGGATAGGGGTAACTATTACAAATATTACATGATAGTGGTAACTGTTACAAATAGTACATGATAGTGGTAACTGTTACAAATAGTACATGATAGTGGTTACTGTTACATATAGTACATGATAGTGGCAACTGTTACAAATAGTACATGATAGTGGCAACTGTTACAAATAGTACATGATAGTGGCAACTGTTACAAATAGTACATGATAGTGGTTACTGTTACATATAGTACATGATAGTGGTAACTGTTACAAATAGTATATGATAGTGGTAACTATTACAAATAGTACATGATAGTGGTAACTGTTACAAATAGTACATGATAGTGGCAACTTTTACAAATAGTACATGATAGTGGCAACTGTTACAAATAGTACATGATAGTGGTTACTGTTACATATAGTACATGATAGTGGTAACTGTTACAAATAGTACATGATAGTGGTAACTGTTACAAATAGTACATGATAGTGGCAACTGTTACAAATAGTACATGATAGTGGTAACTGTTACAAATAGTACATGATAGTGGTAACTGTTACAAATAGTACATGATAGTGGTAACTGTTACAAATAGTACATAATAGTGGCAACTGTTACAAATAGTACATGATAGTGGTTACTGTTACATATAGTACATGATAGTGGTAATTGTTACAAATAGTACATGATAGTGGTTACTGTTACAAATAGTACATGATAGTGGTAACTGTTACAAATAGTACATGATAGTGGTAACTATTACAAATAGTACATGATAGTGGTAACTTTTACATATAGTAGGCCTACATGATAGTGGTAACTATTGCAAGTAGTACATGATATTGGTAACTATTATATATAGTTCATGATATTGGTAACTATTACATGTAGTACAAATCTAGGGATCTGCAGTAGGGGTATTGAGTTAAATAGTTGACGCCCAATAAAACAAACATAGCCTACAATTCAATTTAGAATTTTAAAAATCATATTCATATTTTATAATTACACTGAGATAAATCTACACAAAATATTGTTTCAAAGTAAATTTGAATATAGAATATTATTGCAGAAGAACATCATAGCTGATTAAATATATTAGATAATCAACGTGGATATGTGAGTCTATGGTGGATTAGGACATATTAGCTGATTGCAAATGTTGAAATTGGATTGTAGATGGTATAGGTTTCTACTAATAGGACATTAGAGCCGATATAAATTGATGCTGTAGAATAGTTGAACAGAGCATATTATATACGCGGACGTTCTAATCATTTCATTTTGACAGAGTAGGATAGTTGAGGTAAATATAAAACGGTCACTGTAAATAAAGTTGTTTCATAAGTCGCTGATTATGTCTTACCTCGTGTTAATAATTAAAGACTAGGAAGCACTAAGCCTATCCCAGTTTATTAATATATACCTTTGCTGAAAATATTATAATTTTCAATAAAAGAGAATTAACGTATATAACAAATACTAAATTTATCTTAACTTTATATATATATATATATATATATATATATATATATATATATATATATATATGTCTAGATACATATATAATATATATTTAAAGTTTAGTTAGATTAGGTTAAGGGAGCTGCTCTTTATAATTAATTGCACACAGAACCTTATTCACAGCCATTTGACCTTTTTTTTTATGACTGTACCCTTTCACAAATATGGTTCTACCACCTGTAAAGTAAAAATAAAGTACAAATTGTCATTGCTGACCAAAAAAAATTATCTTTATATCTCTCCTCTCTTATTACCATGGTTTTACTAGACTTGATAACAATTATAGGCTTAAGAAAGTTCTATTCATTAAAGCTAGACCTTCAAATAGCTTCAAGAGTAACCCAATGTTTAAAACCTTAGATGGGAAAGACTATGAGTTGAACCACACCCCCGCACTTCCAAAATGCTCGTAGAGCTCTTGAGTTACGGAGCTGTCGGGGCGGGGGTAAGTTGGGTTCGAAGTCTAGCACCTATAGTTAACCACCCTCCCAAAGGGCAACTCCTTACCCCTAGTTCTTCAGAAGATACATCTGGGGGTGAAAGGATGATGGGAGGGGGGGTTGAGGGGGTTATTAGGTTAAGAGGTATAAGTAATGTTATCATCCTATATGTTACCGGAACGTGGGAGTTACGGCTGAGCGAAATTTCAGTTCAATCGGGGAAGCGGTTTTTGAGTGGAAGGGTAAAGTATATTTGTAGAAGATGACACAATAACAGATTGATTACTTTATAGGTATAACAGTATACATTCATAGAGTATAACTTCGGTAGGTGTGCTTAGCATAAATTATGTTCTGTGGCGCTTAGCATAAGAACGTATGTGGAATGAAAGGATTTTTTAACTAATATATAGCCTACATTTTATATTAATTTTTGCTTTCTAAAATATTGTCATAAATCATTTTGACCTAGCCTCGATGGGATATTTCCGAGTTTCACCAGAATTTTTCAAATCGATAAATCTTCTCAGACTTTTAAAGCTTCTGTGTTTTACTATTAGCCTCTATTAAGTAATAGCATGATGTATAATTATATGCCCAGACCTGCCTGGATAAAATGCATCGAAGTAGGTTAAGTGTTTCTGTGATAGATAGACATAAACAGAAACAAACAGACCTACATATTGATTTACAATATGTATGGACAGTAGCTATCTATCTTCTGTCATCAATTTTGCGCTTTATATACAGCATACAAGGGTTTGAAATTTAAATATTAGTAGCACATGTGCACCTAGAAGGTGGAATTTTAAAATCTTGATTTTATATTTTTAAATAAATTTAAAAACCGATATAAAGACTATATATTAACGCCACAAGACGTATTTATTACTAGCGAACCCGCCTCGGTGGCGTAGTTGGCTAACGCGCTAGTTGTGTTGAGCTCGACTGACGAGGACGGGGAGATCGAGGTTCGAATCTCGTTCGGGTGAACTGGGGGTGGTTTTTCCTAAATGGTTATCCACTCTCCCTCCACGCAAATGCAGGTTCACTTCCTCTAAATTCAACCTTTCCTATTCCTAATCCATTAGCGTAATTAGTACTTAAGCGTATAACCTAAACGGGTAGTAAGACGTGGTGCTAAATAATAATAATAATAATAATAATAATAATATTACTAGCGGTGTATTTAATAGGTCCACAGTTGTGTGATGGAGGCTATGGTGATTGTTTGAAGTATTGTTTTATCTTTAAGTAAATGGCAATACAGTTTAAAATAGATGGATACATTGATTGAAAATATCGGGAAGAGAGTGTACTAACAAGACAGTTTATCTCGGCTATATCCTATTTAAAATACTGAGATACTTTATATCAATATAATTTTATAAGCCGGACAGATTAATAATATGCGGTTGACACACTTTAATATCCGTTTCAAATTATTTCCCAGTCAAATGTAAAAATAGGGCTCAGCGGTCAGTGGCTGAGGTGCCAAATGAAATATAGGGTGTTGATCTCCGATGTAGCGGGGTGAGTCCTTCCACCTCTACCCCCGAACCCCCACCACCCACTTCACACCGAGAGAAAACTCGTCCACCCCAAAAGAGGGCGGGAAAAATACTCTCTGAACGAAGGACACGACCCTGAAGTGAAAACAAACACATTCGTGACTCTTCACTTTGGATCACTTTCTTTTAAGAATCGAAAGAGAAAACGTCAATGTGGGAAAGAAATGGACTAAGTATTTGTTTTTATTGTTATTTTTCTAAACAAAGCTCGTTAGATGTAAATGTGGGTTGTATAACTTTTGATAAGTGTGACCCCAGTGTTCCGAGTAGGTCAGTAGAGCGAGTGAAAGTGGGAAGGATCTATGTTCGGTCGGAAGAAAGCCGGATCTGTCGCGGATTCGTTGAGAGACACATGTCATGAGCGAGTGTTCGTGAGGTTTGGTTAGTTAGACACACGAGTGTTGGTGCTGGGGAGAACCAAAGTCCATCATAGCATACCTTGGCTTTGATGGATTAAATATACACGCTATTATATTTGTTAGTTGTGGTTATAGCCGCATATAAATATCATATTGATTAAATTGACAAATTACACCTTGAAATGGGAATCAAACTTTGGACCTTTGCATTAGTATTCCATTTCTCTAACAACCGAGCTATCCAGGAGTCATCCCGTGCTAAGGGTCATTATTCACTCATATTTAAGTACAAAATAATCTTAATAACAAGAAAAATAGTTTTATTAAAAATATATCATAGTTATAATAACCACTATTAACTAATTCACTACCTAAATTTTTTTAAAACAAATCCAAGCTCTCAACAATATTAATCTATAAGAAATGATATCACATTCTATAAAATACCTTAAATTACTTTAAATCTTTCACTAGACACTCACAAAAAAAACAAAAAAAAAACGCTATCTTATTATTTAAACCAATTATCAAATTTTTGTTTATAAAATTTAAAGGAATTAAAAACTAGACTAATAAAATACGAATGGATATTTGGAGCACATTTTAGAAAACACACACAGAGTGGTTTGCTGTCAGCATTGATGGCATTTACTACCTTATTTGTCTTAATTGTAGGTATCTCTTACAAGTGACATGTGAAAATCACATAACTTGGCGTAGTAATACTTGAGATTTGATCTAGGAAGTTATTCTAGCTGTCAGATAGGGCCATTCGTTAGAAAATCAGTGTATGTATATAAATGCTTGTATATCATATATACACATACACACATACATACATATACACATGTGTAAATGTATATATATATAATAGTAGACTATCTAGTAATCATGCAATCATGAAATTCATCATGTAACAAAAGATCTCAGAATAGTGATCATTAATATGTTGAGTGAACATATTCTACAGAAACATTAACATTCAGAAAATATATGGCTTTTATGAGATACTGACCCAGGCCACAGACTGGAAACACTAATGTATGGAAAGTAAAACTAAAACATCTAATAAATATTATATTTAGTGCATCATGTATTTCTACCCATCAGGACTGTAAGGATATTCACACTATTGAAGCATTGATGAGGAATTTGTAGTTTGGAGGCTGTAAATCTATACCATCTGTGTTAAAGGAGAGTGGAAAAATTTGAAGAAAAATCTCTTCAGTACGCCTGTCTGGAGTCAAACTATCACCACCTTGAATCTACACGAGGTATACATTTTAGACATCGTTCTCAACCGCGACAGCGTGTGTCATCCAATCATATTGTATTTAAATACAACAGGGAAAATTTACTATGACGTTAATTTTGCAATTATTTGTTCATTTATTTCTATAAACAACTTAATGAGATTAATTAGTACGGTTTGCGGAAAAAATTAATCTGATGTGTGTTATTTTTTAACTTCAGGGATTACCTTGACCCCAATGGGTCTCATATTCAGTCAACATCTATACAGGTAAGATTTAACAAACCAACTATTTAAGCTCACATAAAATGCACACACATAACTATTAATTAGAGTTTACTAACTCAAATTACATGAGAAAAATCACTTTATTATCAAAAGGAACTATGCGTTTAATCTATCTGGACTTGTGGCTTATTCTTACATCCACCCTTATATAGAGAAGAGTTTTGTAGAGCTAAAAGAACCTGTATTCTCATTTTCATGGAGGGAGATTGGGAAATACATTAGGGGGAAGAAAATCCTCATTACACCTGAATGGATTCCAACCCAAACATCCACGTCACTAGCAAACCAGACCAGTTGAACTTGACGTATTTGTTCTTGTTATAACCGATACAGCCATTTCGTAATCGGAGTCTTAAATAATATCACTTTTGTAAAAACTTCAAATTGAAGCGTTTTTATAATTGATTTTCATGTTTTTATTACTGTAAGAGAGAGTGATAAAAGTAGCTTTCATATTCACATCTTGAATCTGATATTTTTAATATGAAGTGTATAGATGGGGAGATCAAGGTTCGTATACCAGTCGGGTCAAATGAGGGGGGTATTCCCTAAATTGTTTCCCACTATATGTCAATGCAAATGCGGGTAGATCACCACTAATATGCTTCCTTCCTCATTCCTACCCCATTAGATTAATTTAATATAAAGGCATATAATCTTAACAGGTAGTTAGATGCAGTGCTAAAAAGAAGTGGCATAAACACTGACATTTTATGACATTCTACACTTTATTATCTTTGATCAGTCCGGAACGACCAATCTGTTGTATTCTGTTTTTATTTTTACTTAAAATCTATTGATAAGTTAACAAAATAGTATTAAGTTACAAATTGCTGATGCTATTTGTTCTTATTTAATATTTCAAAGCTACTATAGCTATTAATTTAATATAAAATACGATATTAATACGCTTATTTGGTTTTATCAAAAATGTGTTTCGAGATAATACAATATACGATACTATGCAGAGTATTTAATATAAATCAAATAAAATAATGTTTTTTGTCACTGCGCCTCAAAACCCGTTTGGTTTTTGAAGAATGTGCGCTAATTATGCTAAGAATAATGTGTTTAGAATGTGGACGTTTGAATTTAGAGGACGTATACCCTAATTTGAGTAGATGGAGATTAGAAAACCATTTAATTAAAGCTACCTTGATGACACCAGAGCGTAATTCAAGCCCCATTCTCCTCATCATCAGCCGTCTGGTCTATTACGAGATAAGCGCCTCATAACATCTTACTACCAGAACTGGTAAACATATTTCAAATGCATATGCAAGGTAATCGTTCAACGGCCGCCCCATTAACAGCAACCAATTGATGCTTTTACTACATGACCACGTGAAAAACGGTACTGCTATTGTGTTATTATTTAACAACTTGATATAATATTATTATTTATCAAATGTTTTATTGAGATCCATTTTAAAGCAACGTAATCATAATTTTTATCAAAATTTATCGTCAATTTAGGTTTAAATATTTTGCTTACCAGCTATTTGTAATTTAAATATAATCTGATGAAAAAGATCTGGTCAGTATGATTGTTGAGAACCTAAAGCTATTTGTCTTACTTTATTTTTATCCAAGGTGTATCTGAGTAACACATTTTAATAGCAACTAGGTATTATTTTCTTCATTTTTCGTGAGACCAAGTGAGACCAGATTAGTTAATAAATATATATATATATATATAATATATATATATATATATATAATATATCACCGTGTCTTATTACTAATTTTAATAACTAAACTATGTTGTTTTAAATATAAATTATGATAAACAAATACTATCTATCACCTTACCGGTTATTCTATTTCCTTGGTTTTTTATAACCAATAGTTCCACCTTATTGACAGGTCATCATGAGTTGCTCATTCTACTCCCGAGAGTTGGCGAACCTGGTGGCCGATAGCTGAAACAATGATTTGAGCTGTAATGTATTAGGAAAACACTATTTTTTTGGATCCAGGCTCTGGATTATCTTATCAATCATCGAAGACATATTATAACATTTGATTTAAATAATAAATTGAAAAATTAGTTAGAGCCTTCAATTAAAACCATGAGTGATATTAGATTTAATAAAATATTTCGTTAATTTTTTTTTTAATATCTGAACAAAATTTATACTAACTAGTTTTACTTTGACTAGCTATAAACGGGCGTGTCACGTAGCTTTTAATGGTCAAAAATAATTAATGTAGCGCTAGGCTACAAATATTTTAACATAGCCTACTCCTGCATCTACTAGGCATGTGGTAGATGTTCATTTGTTCCTTACAAATGTCCTAATGATGTTCTCTGAGAGGTATTTATTTAATTTAATCCCAGTTTGCGCTAGTACACGATGGTTGTTGGTGTAAATAATCAGATCCGGAACAGAGGGAAGTAGAACAATTAGTTTTATGTGTTACAAGTAATTGTGAAACTATACACAATTAATTATAGATTGTTAGTAAAACATCAAATTAGCGGTTTGACGAGACTTTTTAAAAGAGCTCAGCAATCAACCTAATTTCTCACGCAAGCACGTTTAAGTTGTGTTACATCACGTGCACTTTCTTTCGAACATGAATTTATTTGGGACACCTATACCCCAATTCTCTTACGAACCGATTAATCTGACAGCTAGAAAAAATGACTTGATCTACTTTCACGTATTCATACGCCGAGTCATATTAACTACATCTGATATATTTTATACATATTATCAACACCTATAAGATTATACTAATAATACAGCAAAATGTTATCAAGATTTCCCGCAAAAAAATTAGTATTTTTTAAATGGTGCTCCAAGTTTCCGTTCGTAAGAAGGAATAGATAAAGGTTTGGAAGCTAACATGAACGCGATAGACCTGGGAATAATACTAACAGGGTGTAGCGTGTTTTACAACGATCACTTCAAAGGAATACGGGCGAATTAACCAGCAAACTAGACCCAGGACTACAATCAAAATAGGAACCAGACTGGAGAGTTTTGGCCAGTTTTATTTTTATCTTTTGACTAAAATAAATAGTACAGTGCACCGCACCAGTTTGTCTCATTATTAGCGTAGAATAGAGACATTTACTAGAAACTTGTAGAACCTGTGAAACCCAATAATATACATTTAGGTAAAAGCAATCCACCAAAGATGGTAAATGATGTACTAAAGAAACATTGAGAACAGAAGAACATCTCTATCCACGTCTGTAATGTTAAATCATGCCTGGACACATACCATTGTGTAATCAAAATACTTAGAGTGTATTTTGAGATAAATTATTTTTTCCCTTTTTCTCCTACAGTGAGCTACCCTTAGTTTTAGGTTTGGTTATCTAATTCCGAAAAGCCCTTGGGGGAATCTTATAAAAAACATAGATATCAAGTTATATCCCGGTCGATGGTTTTGGCTCTATGCCAAGATACAGACAGACAGACAGATTGCATTGTGAAAAGCTCTTTTTGGTTTCAGGGGGTCAGAAAAAGTCAACATTTATAAAAATTTAGAGTTAGATTTTATTGACAATCACAATAATTCTCTCTCCAAGGAAACGTGATTAAGTAAAAACATCGAGAATAGACGCGTTAAATAAGCTTTGTTTAAATAATAGCTATACATATTACTTTATCTCTATCTTACAGGTAGACAAAGTATGGTGATCGTCAAAAAAATCGAACTCGAGATTTTGATGAATTTTGACGTTTCATGACTCCCTGAATCTGAAAAAGTGGTTTTTGAATTTCCGTCTGTCTGTCTGTCTGTCTGTCTGTCTGTACCTCCAACTAGAACCTAAACTATTTTACTGATTGAGCTAAAACTTGATATCTAGGGTTTTCATAGGGTTGCCCCGAGGTATTTTTGGAATTGGATATCTACCCCTAAAATTAAGGGTAGTTTACTGAAGGGAAAAAAGAGAAAGAGTCGATTTTCTCAAAATCGGCTCTAACGATTTTGATTAAATTTCATTTATAAACATTAATAAAAATTTCAAACCAAATATCTACTCTCAATATTTCGGCAAAATGGCTTTAAGGGCTCCGGTCATATACATGATTTAACTATTTTTATAATAGCTCCGAAACTATTTGAGATATGAAATTATTTAGCACTACAAATATGTATATATATTTAAAATACAAATATTTTATTCGAAACATATTTTTATAAAATCAATAACTTTCAATCTATACGCAATTATATATATATTTTTTAACTTTTTGGACATTAAAGTTTAAGTATTGCGACCGTAAAAAAAACTAACCTGAAATGTTGATGGATGTCGACGTCTCATGACCCCCCGAACCCTAAAAAATAGTCTTTGCAATACCGTCTATCTGTGTGTCTATTAAAACTTAAAATTAAGTCTAGTTTTATAAAGGGCGAAAAGAGAAAAAATAGGTTTTCTCAAAATCTGCTCAAACGATTTTGATTAAAATTCGTATCTAGGCGTTGATTAAGATTATAAATAAACTGGCTATTTTCATTTTCCTGTGAAAATGATTTTTAGAGTACATTACAGAAGCGTTAATTTCCGTATCTCCACAAATATTGGAGAAACTAAACAACTTATCATTGCAAAATTGTAGGACTATTAGAAATAAAAAACTTTTATTTGACATATATTTTTATAAAAGCAGCAGTTTCTGAGATATTTGCAAATATATTAATACAATTTTGTGAGCTTTAGTTGTAAACATATACTACTGAAGTCTTAACGCAATAATTCTCCAATGCCATAGAGTAATTAAATATAAGTATCTAAAAAAGTATGTTATTTTTCCTTAAAGCTCTTAGGAGAAATGTTTGCACAGGAAATATCTATCTCCATTTTAGATTCAATTGTCAATATTTACATTTTTTATTGGTCAAAATGTATAAATGAATAATTAAATATCAATGCGATGACTTGAAGATGTGCAACACCTTATAAAATGTTAAAATTTTTACCAGAAATGGAAATTTTAATACGAAGTGTTGACCCTTGTGGACCCAATATTAATTTTTTTTTATTTATCCAAACATACAAATGAGGACATTAATTCTTTAAAAATAAATATATAGGATTTAAAACATAAATTTTGATGAATCTTGACGTTTCATGAATCCCTGAATCCGAAAAAGTTGTTTTTGAATTTCCCTCTGTCTGTCTGTCTGTCTCTCTGTACCTTATAGGGCACATTGACACATAAAACTAATTTCCATATTTTTACCCTTCTCGGTGCCGTAGTTGGCTAACGCGTTAGTTTCGTACTGAGATTAACGCGCTAGTTTCATACTGAGCTTGACTGTCGAGGACGGGGAGATCAAGGTTTGAATCTAGGTCGGGTGAATTGGGGTGATTTTACATCAATGGTTTTACATTCTCCACTCAAATGCGGGTTCAGTTCCTGTAAATTAAACCTTCCCAATTTCTAATATATTAGCGTAAGCAGATCCGAGTTTCCAATCTGTCAGCAAATGGTTCAAATACCATTTTATTAAGGTCTTTAAAACATTAAACTGTTTGAAATGCTCTTAGGTGGACAAAGATGCGCCTCTTTTCTCATTGATTATATATCATTGTATATTATTTTATGCGTGTTCTTATGTGGAGTGGTGATGATACAATGTACATTATTCCGTTCAGAAATCTTACGAGTTTATAGAAAGAGAGAGAAAGTCTGTGTGGTGCGCCGTACCATTTATTTTATTTTATGGCATTTCCAAAAAAATTATTCATCTGAAAATGTGGTCACGTGGTTAAAGGTGTTAATATCGTCCTTTCTTGTTTGATGGTGATGGGAATATATAGGTATGAGACGAGGGTTTGGAATGTTCTTGTTTTAAATTGACCATTTGGCTTTCGTCGGCCTGTCTGTCCAATACACAAATGTTTGTACCGCGATAACTGCCAGATGCGTTGACCTGCAAGATGCGTGGACCTGCCAGATGCATGGACCGATTTTAACGAAACTCGATCGGGCCATTGCTAGGACCTAGGCCGAACAAAGTATGAACAAATCATTTAATATCTGGTTATCCTTTTCAAAATTATGGCCACTCAATAAATTGTTCTTTTAATAGATTATCTCAAGTGATTTTAATTTAAAGTTTTAAGCAATTGATTATATAACGTGCATTTTTTTAAAAATCTTGAGATACATTGTGAGACTGGCCTCTTAATCCCCGCTAACCATTAATTGTTCTCTCTAAATACACTGTCATATATTATATATTATTAAATCATTTTCTTTCTGGCTTGATCACCATGGGAAATTATCTTATTGAAACCCGCTTTGATGGCCGCATAGTCTAAGGCGCAACTCTCACAGAAGACTAGACTACCAGTGTTGAGGAGATTGTGGCTTGAATCCTGGACAGGTGTACTGAGGGTGGTTTTTAAAAAAAAAAAATCTCCACTCTCACTCTATTCAAATGCTGGTACAATTTATCTAAATATCACCTTCCTCATCCCTAAAACCGTTAGATTAATTAGTACATAAGAGTATAGCCTGAACGAGTAGTAATACATAGTGCTTAAAAAATTAACTTAAAATACAAGAAGAAATGGAAGTAAATATTTGAATACAACATCTTAAGATAAATAAGACTTAAGTAAAAATAAGAACAGCCCTGACTATTAAAGTGAATATGTGACGTCATGTTGTCTTTGTCAATAAGTGAGTTATCATGTGTTTATGTAATTAGCCATTAACCACTGATTAACAAATTAGTTTTAATAAAGTGTCAATTTACATATTATAAACACAATTTCTATCAACCAATAATTGCGAAGTTATATAGGTACTGTTTTGGTGTGAAACATGGCGGATAATCTATCATTCAACAAATTAGTAACAAATTAATTGTATCAACAGTGTCTACACAAGCAAGTTTTAAAAATGGTTTCCATACGCCGCCGATATTGGACGTCTCTTTAAAGAGAGTAAGTCTACAAAATTCCTAAGCTTGATAACACGGAGTTCACAGGACTACTAATTTTACAATAGCGGTTAATGACATTAGGGTGTACGAATAATAGAACGTATAGGCTCCAAATATTTACTTACAAAGAAATTACTCATTTATTATTAATGTGTTGGCTAAGAACAGACAATCATACATTCATTGAAGTGTTAGAATTTTTAAATAAGGCTGTACTCACCTAAAACAAACCACTAAAATATTTACTGTCAAATTTCAACTGAGGGTCAAGAGTGTTAAAGGCGGGTTTGAACAAGGCCGTAGCCAGCCAATAATTTCAGGGGGGGGGTTTGGTGGGCACATCCCCAATTGCTGGAAGCTAGAAAAAAATTCTAAATGATAAACAGTTCTAGAAGCTCTCTGAAGTGGTGTTTTCATGGTAAAATAACTCGCTAACTGCCGAAGGCTTGGAAAATTTCTAAATATTAAACACTTTTTGAAGCTCTGTGAAGTTTTTTTTAAGGTAAAATAACCCCCAAAATGCTGAAGGCTAAGGACATTTTTTAAATATTTAACACCTCTAGAAGCTCTCTACAGTGCTTTTTATGGTAACACAGCCCCCTAATTTGTATTTGTATCTTAATTTTAATATTGTTTGAACCATAAATAAAGCCATAGCTATTTTGTTCATAGAATTTAGCGGGAGGTTTGAACCCCCAAAACCCCTCCCTGGCTATGGCCTTGGGTTTGAAGTAGGGAAGTCTCTCACAATTTAAAAAAAATCGTCAACTTATACATCAAGGCCATTCATGCGTCTGAGTGGGCAAATAGGTCAAGTGTAAGACTAAGTAAGCTCTGGTACATGCAGCTTCAAAAAAATGTTGTTTTGGTATGTTTAAGCTAATAATTTGTGCCTCTAACAGAATAATACAATTTCGCCAAACATGATTTAGTTTTATGTGGTTTTAAATATTCAACTCTATATTAAGTTAGTTTAGTGGTTTATGGATTCCTGAAGAAAGTTCATCAGTTTATGAAAAGTTCAAGACCTAGCAATTAGAAATTGTAAATCCTTCACATTTTTAAGTCCAGAAATTGAACACGTATTGTTTCTAGTAAAAATATAGTCATGATTCTAATAATTCTCTTAAATAATAGATTCATATGTTTGGGTTAAACTTGTTCTGAAACCCATAAACTAATATAGATTACGCTGCTCTACGTCTTACTAACCATCCGGACTATAAGAATCTAGCTATACCAATATGGCAGGGATTAGGAAAGTATAGTATAAGTGCTATGAGAAGTGTGCCGTCATTTTTATATTGGGAAAATGGGAAATCATAAATGAAAAATATTTTAAGCATCCACACTTGCCCAGGATGTTAGCCCTTACCACCTTATTACAGGAATGCTCTAATTTTTTGAATGACAAAATAAGATAAAGGAAAATGTATCACAAATATAACCTGAAAAGTACAAGTGCAAATTTTAACTATATTACAGAAATAACAATTCTAAACAATTCACGCAAACTACATACAAACTAAATTTGAAATCATAGGATTAATATTTTGTTTTTAGATTCGAGTTTCCATAACTTTTTCAATTAGTGAATAGTATTTAAAATATCTATTTACCATGCCAACTTCATTGACCATTAGAATTTAGACTTAAAATGTCCTTGTAAAATCTGCTGTTAGACTTGTTCGCTGATATTAGATTTGTTTACTATTATTCACAGTATTGTCTTCACGAGGTCAACAAACACTGATGAAGGCGCAACGAGAAGCCGGAAAATATATTTAAATTGGGATGGATTTACGGTGGCGATAAGAACTAAAACCCTGTGCCTCTACAAATCTATTTATGAATATATATATATATTGATAAAATTAAAATATATTATTTTCAACGTTTTGACATTCTTTTATGTATTTTAAAAACAAACTATATTTATTAAAATAATGTTCTAAGCTTACCCAATTTATTGTGAAGACAACTGTTCCTTATTAAGCTTATAAAATGTAGTTCTTTTAATATATAAAACACAAACGCACAGAATTCTTATATAGTGTATTATAGCTTGGAACAAAATTATAATAATATATTTTTGGTAAGTGACGATGAAAGTTTTCCTTAGATAAACCAACAATTGATTATGACTATCACAATAAATATGAATCATTTTTAAATTCTAAGCAAATTTCAAATTTCCAAAATTCTGTTATTTGTATAGTACCTTGAAATTTTTAAAGAAAGAAAAAATTATTTATCATGCAATAAAATTTCCTAATGCCCTTTTTTAAACAAAATCTTCAGGATAGTTTTCTAAAAATTGTACAAAAGTAAAATACTATTGAAATTAATTTATTTTTGACATTTAAACGTGTAAACATGTACATTAGAACTCTAAAAGAAATTTTGAACAAAATCGTTGAAGCTATTTAAAAGAAATTCGATTTTCTTAAAACTCAGTAATAAGTAAATTAATATTAAATTTAGTAAATTAAGACAATACCCATAGTCTGTGAGCTGTTCATTATTGTTTTGTTATTAATCTAGCTGTCTGACTTAAGACCAGTATTCCTAAGCTGAGCTTCCCGTCACTATAAATACTGTACATTTGGAATAACACTGATTTTATCGAGTGAGTTTACTTATCAATAATACAATACATACATTATACATATTGATTGTATATAATCATACCAATATTATAAATGCGAAAGTTTGTTTTTGGATGTTTAGATGTTTGTTACTCAATCACGACAAAACTGCTGAATGGATTCGAATTAAACTTGGTACATAGGTAGAGTATGTTCTGGAATAACATATAGGACTATTCCCAAACTTTTATTTTACATAAATTTTACAATACTAATGTTTAAACTTTTCGTATCTAAGAAACAAGATATATATTGTGATTAAACTTCTTAACGGATTCGAATGAAACTTGGTACGTTGTTTTAGTATGTCTTGGAATAACATATAGGACTATTCCCAATCTTTGATTTTACATTAATTTTAAGTACTAGTGTTTAAACTTTTCGGATATAAGAGATATAAGTGATATATTGTGATTTTAGCTTTACGAGTAAATATGAATGTGATTATAATTTAAATGTTAAAGTAAAGATAGCATAATACGTAAATATTATTTACAGCTAGAGCTGAGATAAACGAATAGATATTTGAAAAAAAATAAAGTTTGATTTATGACAAAAACAGTTTAGTTAAAAATTAAAAGATTTTATCAATTATTGTGGGCGGAGTGATTCCACGGATTCCTATTATTCCCAACAACCTGCGTTTTCAATTTAAACGATTACAGTTTCCACTGAATATAGCTTTTTCTATGACTATCAACAAATTACAGGGCCAGACTTTAAAAGTAGCGGGAACCCACTTAAGCACTCCGTGTTTCAGGCACGGTCCATTGTTTGTCACCTGTTCAAGAGTATCGAGTGCTCGAAACTTACATGTACAGTACTTGTCGAAAACAACACCCCTTACAACGTCGTATACAGAAACATTTTGCAGTAATATATAAGTGGAAATTTAAATATATAATATATATGTGATTATAATTAAAGTAAATACTAATTAGTGTAACGTAGTTTCATACTAATAAATAATAAAATTATGTGATTTTTAGCTATGTAGTTTGAGAAAAATATTATTTCATTTATTTATCTTACTAATTATGAAGGTAAATTTTTTTTAAACAAATTTAAATAAATAATTGGTAAATTAAATAATATATATTTATTTTATTACGAAATATTTAAAAGTGAAAATTTAAAGGTTAAAGTAAAGATGGCCTAATAGGGCAAAATTATTTACAGGTAGAGCTGAGAAAAACAGATATATATTTGGAAAAAGTAAAGTTTGATTTGTGACCAAAACATTTTAGTTAGACATTAAAAGATTCGATCAATTATTGCGGGTGAAGCCGCGACGGGTAATGGCTAGTATTATAATATACTTGGATTTTAAAGATGTTGTAACACGTGACCTCGGAAATCCTGGGCCATTCTCACGTCACCTTGTGAACTACGAGTTCTTTTTAAGATATTGATTGGGGTATGTTGCTGATTAAACAAGTTTGAAAATACACATGGGATATTCAAGATTTTGACTAATAAAATTAAAACCATGCATACATTGATTAGGATAAAATCAAACACGTTACTAAATTAAATAAAAAATAATAATTAGGTCTACAAATTAACAAGTGAATGGAAAAACTTAAAATAGAATTAAATTAAATACACAGCTAATTGTTAATGATACAAAATGGTTTATTAAACATTTAAGCATTAGTCTATTATAATGTTCAATCATTGTATAGCTATCAGTCGAGGACTAAGTCACTCATGTCACGCTACCACTGATCCCTGTTCATGACAGACTGTGCTGACCCACATTACACGAACATTAGACTCTTTGATTCACTTCCGTACACGCCAGCCCCCTCGTAACACGCTGCCCACTCACTACACCTGCTGGCCCACTCACTGGATATGTCGGTCCACTCACTTGACACGCTAGTCCACTCATTAGTCACGCTGGACTCACTCACTGGACCTGCTGGCCTACTCACTGGACATGTCAACCCACTCACTTGACACGTTAGTCCACTCATTAGTCATGTTAGACTCACTCGCTGGACCCGCTGGCCCACTCACTGGATATGTCGGCCCACTCACTTGACAAGCTAGTCCACTCTTTTGTCACGCTGGAATCACTCACTGGACATGTTGGCCCACTCACAGGACATGTCGGCCCACTCACTTGACACTCTAGTCCACTCATTAGTCACGCTGGACTCACTCATTGGACCCACTAGCCCACTCACTGGACCTGCTGGCCCACTCACAAGACATGTCGGCCCACTCACTTGACACGCTAGTCCACTCATTAGTCACGCTGGACTCACTCACTGGACCCGCTGGCCCAATCTATGAACACGCTGTACCACTCTCGGTTCCGCTAGCCCACTCCTGGAACCACCAGTACACTCACTTGACTTGCCTCAACTCGTACTTGGGATCCCTCGCTGACCGCGTATCATGCATGAAGGGACAGAGTCAGAGTCTGGAATCATCCATCTCTAGAATACTGGGTTAAAATAAAATGAACCCACACTCATCTAAACGTGTCCCTGTTCTTTCAATTAATCTCCTCCTCACCTCTCTCTAAACCTCTTGGCAATGAGGCTGGCTAGCTACCTGCTAAAACGGAATGGAGAGAGAGAGAGAGAGAGAGCACAGAGAGGGTGAACAAAGATAAACGCACTGGTCTGCAGTCAGACACTAATCTCGTTACAATATAGTATATTAATATGTATAGTGTAAAGGGATTGTTACAATAATTATGAACATACATATCGTGAATAAATTTGTAATAAATTAATATTTACCTAAATCAATAGTAAAATTAACGCATTAGTTAAAATTTGATTGAATTAATTAAAAAATAAAGTTCAAATCTGCGTTTATTTAAACTGACAAATAGTTCAATGACATTCTAACAGCTGACAAAGATGGTACATCAAAATTTTTTTGACGTGAATACGTCTTTAAATTTGCTACCATACGGGGGCAATCCAAAAAACCTAATGATAACAAAATCGGGGGATACAGTTTGGTGTTGTAGTTTCGAATCTTTCCTCTACATCCAAAATTAAATTATACCACTGGATAGCAAAAGGATCAAAGAATTCATTACGATAAGCTAGAACAGTGACGCATCGCGCGCGGTGGAGGGGGAAGCGCCGCCATTTTGAGATTATTTTGCTGCGTATTGAGATTTGCAAATAGTATAACGTTTGACTCGGAGAAGCTAAAAGTTCGTTTAAGTTTTAATCGTCAGCTGTCTTCAAAATCTATCGATTGTTTATAAAACATTAGTTTAAAGTAGTGACAGTGAATATAATAAGGTGTTAGAATAAAAAAATATTATCAAAAATATATAATGTCAGCCTATACGCTTTACCAGAAATCTCGATGTATCTTGTATGCAATTTGTGTCGTACTTTTCGTATCACAGACCTATAATTAATAGAGTTATATTGTAACACAATAATTATTTGTTTCCTTGTTTTTATCCTGAATACATAAATAAAAAAATTTAATTAAAAAAATATAACTCGTTACATAAACGTATTCACGTACAACACACGGCAGTGTCCATGACACAGCCACACCCCATTTTTTTTCTACTGGTTTACAAAAAGTAATCTGGATGCACTAGAATGGCTGTCAGTCTGGGATCTCTTGTTACAAAATGGCAGTGGCAAAAATGTTTGTAAATAATGATTGTTCTTTGGAAGGATTATCTGTGAAAAACCAGGTCTATTCATTTATTAATCTAATTACTCACCCTACATTTATAATTTAGATAATATTAGTGTCTACTTAATAATCTTTACATCGGTATATGTTTATTTTATTAAAATTCAAAAACATTATTGCGAATTGAGCTGATGTACTCATTTAAACTAGGAAAAAGTTTTAGTAAGTAAAAAAAAATATTCATTAAAGATAGTGTAGGAATCAAATTAGATAAAATTAGCTATGTTAAATAGATTTATAAATTATAATGGTTATAATAGGCTGAACTAAAGCCAACATACATGAATGATGGACAATATTAATCTTCTTCAGACGAGTGGGACTGGCAATTTCCTACATATATGTGCACCTGCTTGTTTTATTATAGACACAGAAGCAGGTGTGACTGATTCATTGACGAACCACTACTATTAAAAACTTTCCTAATCATCAAACCTTGGGATAGAGTCGTTAATAATCATGGTTTAAAAGGTAACAAGTAAAACACTACAATCCTTGCCTCCTTGTAGAGCATTCTGAACACCATGGGATGAAATTACCAAGCCCTGAAGCCCGGCTGTCGGGATGGTGTTCAAGTCACGTAATACGTGTGTGGAAGACGCGTTGGCCTACTAGCGGACCACTCGTGACACAGTTTCGCGTTTGTTGGATGTCATGCGTAGGTACACACCTTGAGGAGATTCGCACACTTGGAATTTGAGGAATTTGTGATACAAACATGGGTCTGGTGCTGTTTCAAATGGAGCTTGGCACCAAAACATAAATTAGATAGACATTTCTTTACTCACTTTACTCTTGTCACTTAAACACTACCCAGGTCATTAACTAATTGGGTATTCAAAGGGGAGATTATATGGTAGCCGAGAATTTGCATCCGCATTAGTGTAGAGAAGAGATGAGGAAAACCATAGTAAGAAATCACATGTGAAAATCCAACCCTCAGTTTACCCAGCTATGATTATAGAATAGATAAGACCCTAGCGATTCACACGTTATGATTATTGACAAAGTTAAAATTATATATTTAAATTTTCATTAGAGGGATAGAACATAGAAAACTATGGTTGTACAGGTCAGAGCCAAGGGGGGTTTTGGGGTTCGACCCCCTCCCCCCCGAAATTTATCAAAAATCTATCTTATTTAAGGTTTGGACCTAACAACCAAAAACAAGTAGGTATGTATCTTGTCACTACCATTTTAATGTTTATGTCCGTTTAAAAAAATAGTTTGTGATTGTGTTCATTAGTCATAAAACAAAGCTGTGTGGAGCAAGACAAAATATTAACGAAGGAAATATGAAGCGTTAGTGAATGTGGAGAGAGCTGTTGAAGTGGGTTAGTCTTTGATATTAGGAAATAACAAAACCTTTCAAGTTGAAACTATTTGAGAATACGTTGTAAAGGAGTCGGAAAAGAAAGAAGAATCAAAGAGTGGTAATAGGATAGGTAAAAAGATGCGTGGAGGGTCAAGTATTCTACCCCCAACTGGTTAGAGTTTGCGAAAATATAAATAGTGGCAGTTTTCGAACAGCTTTTCTGGTGTTTTAAATACTGTGACGTGTGAATGTTTTTAGTTTTGTGAGTTTAGTGTGGACTATAGATTAGTTTTGTTTAAGTTAGTTAACGTGATGGTTAAACTGGTTTGATGATCCTGATCCTGGATGCTAACTTTCGTTTTTTTAAGTTAGTACTATTAATTCCAGTAAATGAATAAAATAATAATGTCTTCTCTCGTTTTAAGTAGGAAGAATCCTTTATGAAATACAAACATATTTGTTTGTGGGTTGAATTGAACGGTGACCAGAAAAAATCGCAAACGATAAAAGCGCATATGAAAATTCCGAACAGAAAAAAACTCAAGGTCATAAATATTCACAGGAAAAAAGCTCACACGGAAGAATGCTCACACGGAAAAATGCCCACAAGGAAAAATGTCCACATGGGGAAAACCCCACACGAAAAATGCTCACACAAAAAATGCCCATATGAAAAATGCTCACATGAAAAATGCCCTCACGAAAAATGCTCACATGAAAAATGCTCACACTAAAAATGCCCACACAAAAAATTGCTCACACGAAAAAAATGTATAAATCAAGGTTAATTTTTAACAGAATGCAAGATTTATTTGGGTTTTGCAATACTAACTTTTTATTTTACATTTGAAAAGTGCACGTTTGATTTATTCTTGTGTATTAATAGAGTTTGCATTCACTTTTTTGGGTCTTTTTGTTAATTTAAATTATTTTCTTGGAATTTTTAGTGTCATTTTATGGATAATTTTTTGACACATTTTAGATCATCAAAATTCTGACCCTGGTACAATAACGTAACCAATGTTTACAACAAGTGCTTATAGTTTAAATAAAATACGAAAATATATCAAAATAGAGTTATATTTAATGGCTATTATACATTTTAAGTTGGATCTACATGCTGGTGAAGTTTAATAAGTAGGCTACATATTACATAAATTAAATAAGGACTATAACTCAAAAAATATAAAATATTGTTAAATTGTAATGAAATTACCAAGGTTTAGCCTATATTGGTTCAACAATCAATGGAATAAAATATTATAAAAATTATATAAGAAGTTGAGAGTTGTTAAAGTGTCAATTTTTTCTATAAATGCACTAAACAATTTATAGCAAAAATTTATATGAGTAGTAGTTTATTAACAAAATACTCAACAAAATACTCTTCCAATTTAACTAACAAAAACATTTCTAACACGATTTAATTTAAGTTAAGTTGGTATTCGTTTAATATATTATCCCTGAAAATTCAAATATGGATGACAAACCAAATAAACAAAATCATCCTTCGGGATTTAAGTTATGGGTACCAATACCATTAAAATGACCCACACAAGATTACATAAAAGGTTTTAGACTATTTAGGGATATTTATAATAGTAGTAATAGGTTGTGACAACAAACCAAATGTTTTTATTATACTGAAATTAAAATTTAAAATATTTTGGTATCCATGGCGTTAATTCACAAATATTTCTTTATTGCAAACTGGCCAATCTCCTTAAGTAACTAAGTTTGTCTTCCACTTGCTCATATTGCTGCACAGGAGTGGAAACCAAGTGATATATAGCCTTATATTTCCTTTTTTTCACCTCTGGGCGACCTGTCTGGGCATTGGCCAGTGTTAATTTGTGCCAAGCCAGGTCCCTCTGGATTCTAACAAATAGAAACCACACGCTGGGATGAGAGATAAGGAATTAAGAGCGTTGTGAAATCATGTTTTTGGCGAGCGTTCCAGGGCTGCATCATTATGATTCCATATTCTAATAGGAAACAGGGGCTCTCTGCCTGCTGCACCCTCAATGTATGTAGAAAATAAGTACGTGAGCACCTCTTTGTATCTGTCTTCGTCTGGAAATGTGGCGGCAAGATTATCAAAGACATGTCTCACATCATTGACTGGAACGAAGGCTAATTCAGCAAGAGACCTCAGTGTATTTTTTATGTTTACATGAGTTTCATATTCAGTCTTCAATCCAACATTGTTGGGTTTCCTGATGAGACTTTGACACAGATGAAAGTAACACCTTTTGACTTCATCGTGGGGAAAGGCAATCCTCACTGCAATCATACAGGACTTCTCAAGATCGACAAAAACATATGAGGTTCCAGATTTGGAATCAATATCTTCATTATTTCAAGCTTCTCGCGAGGGATGATTGTCTGGGAAAATGAGCCATTATATCATTATTTAACCTTGACAACACAGCGAGGGTTAGCACTCACTGCTCTCATGTCTTGCTTCATATTGGTTCTGGCAACATTTACTGCTGTTTTTTGAGGACAGGAGTCATGACAATGTTCTGTTGATTCTTGAACTATGCTGATATCTTTTATTTTTATAATTGAATGGCACTTTCTAGAGCGATTCTTTCTGCATCTCCAATTCACTCCTTCATTGATATTGTGAAATGCGAGATATTCAAACTCCAAGTATGTCAAATCTTGATTATTCTTCTGGCTTCTTGAAAATTCCATTTTTTGTCCTAAAAAAAAACACGAACAAAATTATAATATCTGATGTACCATCGAACTTCGATAACTCGAATCTCAAGGGGAGAGCTGAATTATTAGAGCTATGGCTTTGTACAAAAAGAATAAACTATTAATATTTTTCGAGTTGTAGATGCTCAAAGAAAGAAAAATTCCAATCATATAGATTAATTTTATTTAGTACATACATACATACATACATACATACATACATACATACATACATACATACATACATACATACATCCAGTGGCGTGTGGTAAATTCTGGACAAAGGGAAGCAATACATTTTCAGTACCCACTTCAGTGATCGAATGGTCTAAGACTCTAAGGCAGCGTTTTTTAACCATTTTGCCGCGGGAGTTTAGAGGGAAAATTAAAAATAAGAGGGGAAAAACGAGGTATAAAAATTTAAAAAATCTATGATCAATTTTTTCCAAACCATTTATTAAAAACAAATAATAAGAAAATATTTAGTGATTATTAAGAGGGAAATAAATTAAAAAATTATAACAATTAACACGGTATGTGTGTGGTATTATTCAAAGATTTTGTTTAAAGCACGTTATTTAAAAATAAATTATTTTAAAGGCATTTATTTATTAATAATCATTGAAATAGCAATAAAAAAATGATAAAATAAATTTAAACCTAAACATTATTTGTGCAACAAGGTGAGATGCACGCAACTTAAATTTGGGTGGTTTCATCAATACCTATTTTCCCCATTTTAATAATTAATGTGATTGTTTTAAGTATTAATAATAATTACCATAAATTAAATATTTAATAATATTACCAATGACAAGTAAAAAAATGAGATCTGGTTAGTGAGATAGTATTACGTGACAATAAAACAAGTAGTGACTTTAATATTGATTTAATTGGTTTAATTTCTTATTTTAGACTCAATAATCAATAATTACCTATTTTATTGGTCAAAATTTATAAAAGAGAAATTTAATAGCAATGCGATAACCATAAGATGTGCATCCCCTAATAAAATGTCGAATATTTTAAACTTAATTCAAAATTTTAATAAAAAGTGTTGAGCCTTAGAGATTCAATATCTATTTATTTAATTGGTCTAAATGTACAAATGAAAACGTTAATTTTCTAGAAATAAAATTATAAAATTTAAAACCGTTAGTCAAAAAAATTTTATGAATTTATAGTACAATTTGTTCTTGAGTTCACTAGTGTATATTATATTATGAATTTTGAGTAAATATCAACTTTTTTAACACTAGAACAAGAAAGTCCGTGCAAAGTTCCGTATCATTTATTTTTATAGTGACATACATACCACAGATACCAATTTGGAACCAAATCGTTAGAGCCGCTTTCAAAATATTTCAAATTTTCTAAAATTACTCATCAGTATATTGCCCTTCAACTAATTTCTACCCAAAAACCAAATATAAGGTGCTATCTCACTTTTTTGTGAGGTAAAACATAGTCTATACATCAATTTCAATTAAAGCCGTTAGAGCCATTTTCGAGATTTGAATTAAAAATAAAAACACTCATCACCCTTAATTTGAGGGCTAGGGTAAAAATGAAAAAAATTTCAGAGGTACAAACTGATAAAAATTAAATATTAAGTTTGAGCACATACATAGATAGACAGACAATGAGACTGACAAAATTGTAAAATGCGGTTTTTTTCTTGTTTAAACTTTTTATTTAGATTTCGATTTTTTCACGATTACAATACTTTCTCTTTTGATGAGAAAGTAAAAATGAATGGGGGCATTTATCTCTATGAACAATTTTCCGTATGCGCACTTTTAGTGTGAGCTTTTTTCCGTGAGCATTTTTCGCGTGAGCATTTTTCGTGCTAGCATTTTTAGTTTGAGCATTTTTCATATGGGCATTTTTCCAGTTGAGCATTTTTCCTTGTGGGCTTTTTTTCCATGTGGGCATTTTTTTGTGTGGGTTTTTTATTTGTGGGATTTTTTCCGTGTGGGCATTTTTCCATTTGGGCTTTTTTCCGTGTGGGTTTTTTTTCCGTGTGGGCTTTTTACCTGTGAGCATTTATGGCTGTGGGTTTTTTTCTGTGTGGACTTTTCGTGTGCGCTTCTTTCACTTGCACTTTTTTGCTAGAATCGAATTTATCATATTTTACTGTATTATTAGAGTTGATTTACAGGTTTTAATAATATATATTAATTTTGGATGCTGCAGATCACACGATTTGACGTATGAATACCTATGTGAGAACTGTTTAAATTTAATTCGTAACTTTCAAAAAAGTGTCTTCCTATGTGACTCTGGGGCTGTCAGAATAACCGGGCTATAACCAAGGCATAAAATGTCCAAGCCCGCTCCCCTCTATGAAATCGGTCAGCCTTCTAAATTCCTCTGTGTCTCATAAATATAAAAGTCAAAGTCTTCAAATACATTTGGTCAAGCCGGAAATTTATTTATTAGAATAGTGTACAATTTTGTGCAGGCGTAATTCAACCATTTTATACAAGAACAAATTATTAAATATAAAACTTTATTATAGAAAGAAGAAATCTTCTTTAGAACTACCCAAGTTGTGTGAATGGTTGCAAAACCTTATTTATGTAAAGAAGGTGGAGAGTGGAGATGTATTTTGTTTAGCCATAAAGGGGGTTTTGAAGGTCTTTTCCCCCTCTACCAAGTCTAAGGCATTTCAGAGGCAAAGTTTGTCATTTGGATGCCACTATAAGAGGGCGGAGACCTGGAATATTTTTGGATAATTTACTTCTCTAGAATATATTTGTAATGGTAGTACCTCAAACAATTTTAAATGAATATTCACCTATACTCCATTCATGGTAGGAACTTCTCTCCGAAAGGCCTTTTTTCCTACCAATATCCTACTATATAATAGCTTTCTGGTAGAAAAAAAGGCCTTTCAGAAAATAATTACTACGCTGAACAGACTTTAGAAGATATTTAGAACGGTCCTCGTCAGCTATATTTTTTATTTCGATGTCTTTTAAACTATTTTAAGTTTTTTTAAATGTATTATGTTCGAAAATATATCAAAGGCGTTCAATAAATCTAGAAAGAAGGGGGGTTCATTCAAGGGAGAGTAACTATTTTAATAGGGCAGGGCACACCTACCATTATTTAAGAAGTGTTTAATATAAATCTTCGAAGTTTGAGGGAGAAGGAGCTAGATGAATTTCTAAATGTTAAAAAAAATTGATAGCACTTAAAGTATTTATTCCCTGCCATTAAACTCAAGATAACTCCTAGAGTAATATCATATTTGAAATTTTTCTTTGCATGTGGCATTTTAGAGCTCTTTAACTCAAGCCCCTCTGAAATTTTGCCTAGCTACAGCCTTGATGGTTGGGTCAACCTATAGTATATTTTAGAAATTGGACGTTCAAAGGAAAATGTGTTTCATTCACTCATTTATTAATGTCTTTTTACAATTTCTAAATATAATATTTAATTAAAGCAGAGATATGAAACTAAATAACAACATTTCTACTTAAATAACTTTTTACTAACATTACTGACACCTTCGAACTAAGTGTCAGAGTCTTCTAGTCTGATTTGCCAGTGTCAAGAGAATGGATTTCAATTCGGAGTCCTGTGTTCTGAAGGTGCTCTTTTATACAATTTTTTTTCCCTCTCTACTACCTTTAAAATGTATGTAATTTCATTTAAATTCTACCTTATTCACACCCACCTTATTAACGTAATTACAAGTCTTACTTAATCCGGTTGGGTAGTAAGACGCGGTAGGAAAAATTAAACCAACAAACACTTACTTGTGGCTTTGATAAATTTGACTTCGCAATCATATCTGATACGTTGGTTCACTGGTCGCACCGTCTGGGACGTCACTTTTATACTAGGCAGATTAACAGTTGAGGAGGAAATAAGAGTTCAAATCCCGGTCGGATGTACTGAGGGTGGTTTTCAAAAATTATTTCCAGCCCTCCCTCTACACAAATGTTAGTACATTTAGTCTAAATCTAACCTATGTTATCACTAAATCAAAAGTGTGTATGCAAAAAACACAAACATTAAGACGTTATTTGCAAAATTAATCTGACTAATTAAATAATATTTAAAATGTCTGCACGGATCGATAACATATTATTTCCCATTTAGCTTTAGGTGAGATATAATTATTTTAGACCTTGTTGCGTCACGACTTTATATTTTAAAATTAAATTAAAGGGTATGTCTCTGATATGGCCTATATTTGATATAATCTGCATATGATCAATTTATAACTAATGTGATTAAAATCAAGCCGATCCTTTTTTACAGTTTTATTTTAATGGCCTATTTTTATGTATTAAAATTAATATATTTATTCAAGAGGCTCTATATGAATCCTCCAATAAAATACATCAAAACAATTTCCGACTGAATAGCATCCCTCTGTGGTCGTTAATTTCCAAGCTCCGCTTCATGGAACTCTACCAGCCTACAACTTTTGTGTTCTTTACTGACAACTTATTTCTACTCTACCAGTGTTAAATAGTGGATACCTTTCCCCGTCTAAGTATAAGTCGTCAGAGCTCACAATATTGTATTAACCTATAAAATGTATAAAATATATATTTATATATATAACAGTAAATGTTGCTTTGCATATTATGAAACTAAAAACTACCTGAATAATCGTGATAGCTTTACATAACTTATATATATATATATATGCATACATACACACACATACATACACTACATACATACATACATACATACATACATACATACATACATACATACATACATACATACATACATACATGCATACATACATACATACATACATACATACATACATACATACATACATACATACATACATACATACATACATACATACATACATACATACATACATACATACATACATACATACATACATACATACATACATACATACATACATACATACATACATACATACATACATACATACATACATACATACATACATACATACATACATACATACATACATACATACATACATACATACATACATACATACATACATACATACATACATACATACATACATACATACATACATACATACATACATACATACATACATACATACATACATACATACATACATACATACATTACATACATACATACATACATACATACATACATACATACATACATACATACATACATACATACATACATACATACATATTCTTATTAAATTATGAATATATAGCGTGATTCATTATTAACACAAAGTTAGATATTTCAACATAAATACAATTCACCTTTTTCATACTGTGTGAGTTATCTGTTAATATATGGACGTCCGAATTTTTTTTACATAAATGTTTTCATTAAAAAACACATTCTATACATTATAAATAAAATTGAAAACTGCTTTTTTTTTTAAACTTTAAAGTAAAAAAAAATCAATCCAGCCTTATATATATATATATATATATATATTTTTTTTTTTAAACCAACAACATTCTTATTTATATTTTAAGATGCTCTCCGGATACTCATTTTTAACCAAACTCTTGGAGATATTTATTTTTAATTTAATATTACCTAAAATTTGCTTTCAATCTTTTATCAAATTTTACTCCAAAAACCAGGTTTATATTGCTGTATATTTTTATACAATTGCCTCCACTTTAACATTATATATATATATATATATATATATATATATATATAAGAAAATTCATTCTTTTGCATCAAGTTATGACCATATTATATAGAGTTTGATCAAAATCTATTAATCTGTCTTGTTTGTCCTGAGTATGGACAGAAATGGTGAGAAACCAAATTGTAAGAGGACATTTTTGGGTTAGGGTGCACATAGCACGTCATTATTAATCATAATGTCAATGTCAAAGCTTTACAAAACACATATAGTCCTTCTATTTTTCTATGTTAAAGTAAACATTTACTCTAAGTAATCACCCAAGCTAACCCAATTAAATAAATGTGACATAATATTTAATATTAAACACATTATAAGAGTTAGGATATATCTAAAACACAACATGGAGAATGCCCGTCTTTTCTCTTCAATAATATAAACACAGTTTGATTTGAATCCCCTTTTTCTGAGTCAGAAACAAGGTTTTTGATTCATGCATCCAATTCCAAACCTAATAGTATCTGATATTAAGTTTTTCAACAGCCATAATAGATGATAGTGTTATCACTTTCGACAGTAGTATTAGTTAAAATACACTCACCATTGTAATGACAATTAAAGGGTTAAATATTATAAAAAAATAATAACATAAAAGATCTTATCAGTTTTCACAATTTTAAACTGTAATTTTAAATTATATTCTCTTAGTAGGAAATCTAGGTATCAGATACCCAATATCATCACTATTCACTTTTCTCCACCTGCTCCTTTTAAACATATAAAGTAGTTTAAGTAGCCCGTGTCAAGTAAATTTTATTTTTTTCTATTTATGTTTAGCAAGTGCTTTCCGTTTAGCTTATACTTACTAAGCCAATTGTTTTAGAATAAGGAAGGATTTATTTAGAGGAATTGTACCCTAATTTTCATTAAGTAAGAGTGAAAAATCATTTTTGAAAACAAACCTGACCAAGATTCAAACCTCTATCTTCCCGTCATCGACAGTATAGTTTTATACTAGAGTAGACCTTGGATATTTTTCCAAAAAAATATATTTAACTGTGTAATAACTTTCTCGAACTTTAAAATTAATGTCATATTTGAAATCCTTGACCTGTAAAACATGGAAAATGATTTGCTGTCTGACCAATAGTAAAATTTTCACCATAATTTGCTTTAAGAGGCAGTCATTTTGTTTTATGACGTCATATGGGAAATGCAGTGGCTAGATTTTTGGGATTTATATCAGAAATCAATATTTATGGTACTAACTATCACTGTACCAAACGGCGTGTTGGTATCACATTTTGAACGATTATTATGCTAAGCTACCGGACTATTAAACTATACGACCACTGAAGCGGGTAATTGTTACTATTAAAAAATGCTTAGAATCTTACAATCGTAATGCAATTAACAAAGCTTTGTCGATTTTAAATTAAAACAACGTAATTTTTTTAAAAGTCATCAATATTTTTTAAAGACTATGTTAAGTAGAAGTCTACCATAGATTCCAATCCACTTTCATAACGTTATGGAAGTCAAATCTTTGCATTATTATAATTAATGTGGGGTGACCTGACGGCCTAGGGGTAAGGTGTCAAGAGGTCCGGGGTTCAATCTTCAGTCCCAGAACAAATTTATCTGATTGCGAAACCCTTCCATCACCTTTGTATTAATCATAACTTGTAAATGTATGTAATGCCAGGCCTCCACCGTGGTTCGGATCCCAGGTTTAACTGTAGGTCCTCCATTTCATTTAACAGTCACCCTAACATTACACACTAGCGTAAGTGCATTTAATCCGAGCAGTTAGTAAGAAGCAGTGTAATGATAATATAGTTCATGGGCTCAGACTTTCAGGAAAACTCTGAAAAGTCGAAATTTCATAATAGTGGTTCCAATATGGTAGGCCAAACTTTCTCTATAATCACCGTTATTTTATAAATTTTATAAATTTTAGATCATGTCAATCTTTAGAGAAAATTCTGATTAGTCAAAAATTCAAATTGGTCATACAAAACTGAAGGGAACTGTTTTCAACTTGCTGCGATTTTTACAAAATGTAATTGTTAGATCTGATTTTGGTGTAGTTTTTAAATTCAAGATAGCGCTACTTATACACATGTAAAAATCAATGTACTGGTACATGTTCTATCATTATTAGAAAATACTTTTAGATGATTTAGAATTTTTGTGTATTTATAGTTAATGTCTTCAAGCTTACAGTAAAAACACTAATAAAGTGAAATTTGATAATGATGGCTAAATTATGATTGACCAACATTTTCAAATTGTTGCAATTTTATGAAACTTATTATTTGTGGATTTAAATTTCAATAATTATAATCTCTGAGCTTTTTATGGTTCAATATTATGGCCCAAAATATTAATATTTCGTTCGGTATTAGATTAAAATTTGTAGTCATACAATTTTTAATTTTTAAAATTTGTTTTTATTTATTTATTTCATGTTTTCCAAGTGTACTTTCTTAAATAACCAATTATATCACCACACGATTCTTAGTTGATGACACTGAATATTATGTATATACATTTTGTTATCAAACCATACTGTAAATCATTTAAAATCTTATCCCCACAGCAAATATATTTTTCACTTCCCTCTGAACTAAATAAATGTTTTATACGCCAGGCAAAGAAATGAAATGACTACAAGACTCTCAGCCTCATCTCTCATGTAGGGAAGATCGTGGCAAGAATATTCAACAGGCGACTGGAACAGAAAATAAGTGTCATGGAAGAAGACCAATTAGATTTCATAATAACGAAAAATAACCAGAGATGCCATTGGGATACTGATAACAATTTCAAAGAAGGTTCTGGAAGTCAAAGAGGAGGTATAGATTTGTTTTATCGGCAGCGTTTGATAGAGTGAAGTGGAAGAAAGATGGAAATACTCAAGAAGATTGGCAAAAACTGGAGGGAGAGAAGACTGATTGAAAACATTGTAGTTTGGAGAGCAAGTGAAGGGGAGACTGAATAATGGGAGACCAACAGCGTAGAGATATGAGGAGGAGGGAGGAAGGGATGCTGATTGTAAGCCAGTCTGTTCAAACTTTATGGAGAACGGCTGGTCAGGTAAGACCAGGAGGGGCGTGTTACTTTCAGGATAGGAGGACGCATCATTGACAAAATAAAATAAGCAGACGATCGAGCATTGCTAGCCAAAAATAAAGTCTAGTTGCAGGATATGATGGACCGGCTGGTGGAGAGAGAGGGAAGATATGACATGGAGATCAACATTGAGAACTCAAAAGTGATAGTTTTTTCTATAAATGAGTAGCCACTGAAATTCACAATTAGAAACCAGGAGTTTGAAAACATATATTAGTTCATGTGATTGAAAAGTCCGCTCACAAAGGATGCCTACTGCACCAAGAAAATTAGGTCAAAGAATGTCATCACCAATGAAGCTTTCAACCAGAAGAGGATACTGCTGACCAGAGAGTTGAATGTGGGACTGGGGAAGAAACTAATGAAATGCTACAGTTTGAGCCCTGCGCTATATGGAGCAGAAATTTAAACTCTCAGGAAGCTGGAAAACAAATACTCAAAGAGCTTTGAAATGTGATTCTGGATAAGACTTGAGAAGATTAGGTGGACAGCCAGGGTGACAAATGAAGACGCCCTAAGAAAAGTGGATGAGAAGATAACTATTTTGGAAGTGATTCTTTGGTACAAATCAAACTACTCGTATATTGGACACATCCTTAGGAGTAATTATCTTCTGCATGATTCCATAAGAGGAAAGGTTGAGGGAAAGAGGATCTTAGGAAGGAGGAGGATTATAATATTAGATTACTTGACGGGGGAAAAAAATTATGGGAGCTGAAGGAGGAAGCAGCGTACAGGAAGCGTTGGCGGTCTAAGTTCACTGGCAAAATGAATGGATCTTTGGAAAATATATATAATAATAATAATAATAATAATAATAATAATAATAATAATAATAATAATAATAATAATAATAATAATAATAATAATAATAAATGGTTACATATCCTTGATTTGCTTCGTATATTGATATTGCACATTCTATTTCAGTTCTTTTCTTGTAGATTTTCTCAGTAAATTAAACTGATTTGTTTTTATTTGTTTATGAACAAGTTAAATACATGAACTTTGCCTCAAGTGTATGTACAGCAGCAGGTATGGCGTATATGGCTTGAACAGTATTAACCAAATTATATATAACATTCATGTCAGACACAAGCACACTTGCGCAACTAGTATTATTTGTATATATTATGTATATATGTGTTTGTGTATGTGTGTATATAGGGAACTGTATCGTGTTTATATAATATATGTCACGGGTAAAGTCCAAACCCGGATGAAGTCAATATTATCCAGCTAATGTTGATGTTATCTAAAATACGTAGATAATGTTGACTGATAGGTGATTGAATAATGTTTTTTGAAGTTTATCCAAATACCATTGACATTATCCACCCACACTGGGATAGTGACAAAATATATGGTTGAGGTTATATTAGTTATGTTAGTTAGGCTTGGCAAGGTTAACTTAGATTGGGTTAAGGGTGCGTTCAATTATTACGTAAGCACATTTTTAGTTATTTTCAACTCTCCCCCCTTGCAAGAAAGAATAAGCAAATGTCTGACCTTCTCCCCCTTTGCTTACGTAAGATTGGTCAACTTTTTTAAATTGGTTCACAGGAATAAACATTCTTTTTTTCAAGTAATTTTGCCTATAGCCTGAACATGCGATCATAAAAAAAAAATTAAAAATTCATTCAATTTATAAATTGCTGGTAATTATTAACATAAAGGTTTAAACTAATGTTGTGAAATAATTGACAATTAACATTGGTATACTATAAATTTAAATATTTTGAACAGATAATTTAAAACAAACATTATAAAAGATTAAATTTTTATTTACCTTTAATTGAAGATTTAAAAAAACATTATTAGCGAATACATGAATATTATATTAATAAAAAGAATACCCTAAGGCCTAAACTCCATTTAACCTAACAATCAAGTTCTTTGAATCCACTTCTTAACACTTTCAATTATTATGATTCTTTTTGAGGGCTTTTGAGCTTACTTCTATAAGCTCCTCCACTTCTTTCTTGTTTAGCCACTCAGCATCTTCATTGCTGCCCGAAGTCCAAGCAGCTTCTGATGCGCCCTCCCACAATTTTGCCCGTCTTTCTCTGTCTTACACAAACATTGTTCTGTTCCCCCTTACTCCTTGTCAGTGAAATAAGCAAAGCTCAATCCCTTTCACCCCTAAGGTTATTACGTAATACTTGAACACTCCCTAAGTGAGTTTGGGCTATGTTAGATTAGTTTAAGTTAGGTTGGTTAGTGGAAAATAAGCCATAAAATGAGAAATTTTGAATGTTAGTGCACTGCCACGATACAATTTTGAAATATTGTTTCAACAACAGTGACGTGTAAAATATATAAATATTTGAGTTTATTTAACCAATACATTAGAAAATTCTACTTTCAGAGTCAATGATACGTTATTTATCATCCTCACTGAAAATTTAAGGTAATTAAAAATATTGTTTAATATAATTTAAGTTAACAAAAATTATAATAATAAGATATTTGATATTAATAGTTAATTTAGTTTGATATTTGATAATTAATTATTTTAATTTTGGAATTTTAGGAACCCCCCCCCCCCCCCCATTTCCCCAGCTTCCATCTAGAACGATAAAATTTTTACAATTAATTTGTTATTTGGAATAATCCCTCTTCATGCTTTGTCAAATTATGGTTTTCTACTTCATCTAAAATATTTTGTCTAGTTTAACACATCCCCCCGCAGCCACAATTTCTTAGACCACAATTTTGAAACATCCCAATTTTGGATTTATCTTATTATAAAATTTGTGCCATGGATTATAAAATAAATGGTACGGCACACCGCACAGACTTTCTCTCTCTTTCTATAAACTCGTAAGATTTCTGAACGGAATAATGTACATTGTATCATCACCACTCCACATAAGAACTCGCATAAAATAATATACAATGATATAGAATCAATGAGAAAAGAGGCGCATCTTTGTCCACCTAAGAGCATTTCAAACAGTTTAATGTCTTCCACAAGGGTCAACACTTCGTATTAAAATTTCGATTTATGGTTAAAATTTTAACATTTTATAAGGTGTTGCAGATCTTCAAGTCATCGCCTTGATATTTAATTATTCATTTATACATTTTGACCAATAAAAAATTTAAATATTGACTAATGAGTCTAAAATGGAGATAGATCATTGCTATGCGAACATTTCTCCTAAGAGATTTAAGGAAAAATAACATACTTTTTTAGATACATACTTATATTTAATTACTCTATGGCATTGGAGAATTATTGCGTTAAGACTTAAGTAGTATATGTTTACAACTAAAGCTCACAAAATTGTATCAATATATTTGCAAATATATCAGAAACTGTTGCTTTTATAAAAATATATGTCAAATAAAAGTTTTTTATTTCTAATAGTCCTACAATTTTGCAATGATAAGTTGTTTAGTTTCTCAAATAGTTGTGGAGATACGAAAATTAACGCTTCTGTAATGTACCCAAAAAATCATTTTCATAGGAAAATGAAAATAGCCAGTTTATTTATAATCTTAATCAACGCCTAGATACGAATTTTAATCAAAATCGTTTGAGCAGATTTTGAGAAAACCAAATTTTTCTCTTTTCGCCCTTCAGTAAACTACCCTTAATTTTAAGTTTTTATAAACACATAGACAGACGGCGTTGCAAAGACTATTTTTTAGGGTTCGGGGGGTCATGAGACGTCGACATCCATCATTATTTCAGGTTAGTTTTTTTTTTACGGTCGCAATACTTAAACTTTAATGTCCAAAAAGTTAAAAAATTCATATAATTGCGTATAGATTGAATGTTATTGATTTTATAAAGATATGTTTCGGATAAAATATCTGTATTATAAATATATATACATATTTGTAATGCTAAGTAATTTCATATCTCAAATAGTTTCGGAGCTATTATAAAAAATGTTAATTGACGCATCAGACCGGAACCCTTAAAGCCATTTTGCCGAAATATTGAGGGTAGCCATTTTGTTTGGAATATTTATTAATGTTCATAATTGAAATTTAATCAAAATCGTTATATCCGATTTTGAGAAAATCGACTTTTTCTCTTTTTGCCCTTCAGTAAACTACCCTTAATTTTAAGTTTTAATAGACACACAGACAGACGGCATTACAAAGACTATTTTTTAGGGTTCGGGGGGTCATGAGACGTCGACATCCATCAACATTTCAGTTTAGTTTTTTTTACGATCGCAATACTTATGCTTTAATGTCCAAAAAGCTAAAAATATATATATAATTGCGTATAGAATGAAAATTATTGATTTTATAAAAATATGTTTCGAATAAAATATCTGTATTATAAATATATATACATATTTTTAATGCTAAGTATTTTCATATCTCAAATAGTTTCGGAGCTATTATAAAAAATGTTAATTTACGCATAAGACCGGAGCCCTTAAAGCGATTTTGCCGAAATATTGAGATTAGCCATTTTGTTTGTAATATTTATTAATGTTCATAAATGAAATTTAATCAAAATCGCAGAGCCGATTTTGAGAAAATCGACTTTTTCTTTTTTTTCCCTTCAGTAAACTACCCTTAATTTTAGGGGTAGATATCCAATTCCAAAAACTCCTCGGGGCAACCCTATGAAAACCCTAGATATCAAGTTTCAGCTCAATCGGTAAAATAGTTTAGGCTCTAGTTGGAGGTACAGACAGACAGACAGACAGACAGACAGACATACAGACAGACAGACAGACGGAAATTCAAAAACCACTTTTTCGGATTCAGGAAGTCATGAAACGTCAAAATTCATCAAAATCTCGAGTTCGATTTTTTTGACGATCACCATACTTTCTCTACCTGTAAGATAGAAAGTAAATATATTAGTACATAAATAAAATAATAAACATTTTTCTTTTGTCTAAACACCAGAATTGGGTGTGTATTTTAGATATGGCGTACCAAATAGGCTTAATTTAAGAATTCTCACTTCACCATGTACCTGGAAATCCCCATTTTTAGGCATTTAAATATATTGAATTAACACTATGCATAACTCATAATATGTACTCTTTGTTCACCCTTCAAGACAGCAAGCTTACATTGTACTATTCCATAATCTGTCAAGTTAAGGCTGATTGCTACCTTTTAAAGAAGACGGATTGTATATATAAACGTATTTTTTGTATAATTAAAATGTCCTCAAAACATCATTATGAGACAATCATCCCATTCCTCTTTAGTGAATTTCTCTCAATCCTTTTTACAACTTTTTTTCGCTCCTCCGTGTAGCTACAACTTAGCTTGGGCGACAGTCCACATCTTAACAGCACACGCAATTCAGAGATCCTTCCACGTGGTAGTTCAGATAAATTAGGCGGAGATTCTGTAATTCACACATTGTCATGCTCCGAAAACTTAGACACTCTCCCCCCTCCACCTTTTCATAGCCACATATAAAAACAGAGTTAATCATTTTCAAGGTCAAAACCATGTGATATCTCAAACCTACAACAGCTCCTCCGTCAAGCAAACCATTTGTGAATTTTATAAATAAGTGGATTTAATTGTTTTTGCTGTGTTCCATTAATACCCTGTGAACCAATACTATACAATGGCTGTCATCAAATGTTTGTTCGTGATCAGTTTGGTTGTATTCATTAGTGCCGCGGAACCAGAAACGGACTTTTCGGTGTCTTTGAGTGACTTATCGACCTGGCTCCCAAACTACAAAGACATCACCTCTTTGTATGACTTGTACAGTGTGTGCTCAGCTGACGATGTGAACAAAACAATGGATGGATGCATGAGTAACCAAGTGACGGCGCTACTCGACAACGCCGTCTGGCAGAAGGATATTCATATCACTGAAGGCGTGACCATCGTCGGTAATAGTCTAAGACCCGATGATGGGAATGGTCAGAACGGTTCTGAGAATGGGAAGAGCTTGGATGGTGAAAACACGGGATTTATTGAAAATGTTGTCGGGAAGTTGAATAAATTCATGCAGACGCACCCTACGCTGAAGGTTAAGCTCGCGGAAGCCCGAACCACCTACAGACGTAAGAGAAGTTATTTTTTTAAATAGTATTTTTAATATTCAAATTATAACCAATCATTCTTTAAGGGGGCTCTAGCTGTGAAATGCGTTGCAGACGTAAAGTATTCGAAGGTATTAAGAAGTGGTTAGCTATTTTTAAATATGGCTTTTGCTGACTTGGAAGTGAGAGGGATTAAATTTATTATTTTATGAATAAAACTTATATTAACTATGTTTTATATATTTTAAATTAATGAAAAACATAAAACTAGCTTACATTTAAAGAAATTCCTCATGGAATGGCACTGTTCAGACATAAAATAAATCGTTTGAAGCAGGGATCTAGGGCGGTATGCAAGAACCTTAGCGAATGCTTAGTGGAATTATAGTGTGGTCCCGAGCACACTATAACTCAACCTTTTAACCTATGATGACGTAAGTAAACCCACGATAGTGTCCACTTAGCATCCACTTAGTTATATGCTTACATCTGGCCCCTAATCTTTCAAAATAATATATATATATTCTTATTTAGTGGGCACTTTAATTAGAAATCTTTAAGATAATTGAGAAATGTTTTAAAGATTTTGAAGCAATTAAATTAAGAGTCTCTTCAGGAAAACAGTAATGTGGAAATATTTCTTTCCAATTAGTAAATCACATTAACATACACTTTTATTTATGTCCAAATGACGTCTTTTGTAGCTAATATAAGTGTGGGTTGAAGTGCTGGACATTGAATCATTAAAATGTACTTACTCTCAATTGTCAGTTTTAGTTGAATTCACCCCAAACTTGATCAAATATTCCACCAGTCCTTCTTAAGCTTTGTGGATGGTCTTTATTTGTATTACAATTCGCTGTCCTCATACTGTACTCTAAGAGTATGTATTTTAACAAACGATCCCTATAAAGAATAGCAATAATGATGAATCGGTTTCAACAAGCAATACAGCTACATAATTATTATAATACACCAATATTTATAAAAATAGGATGACATCTGTTTCAAACGTGAAATTAATATATACAGGTACAGGGAGTACAGGGAGTACCGGGATTACAAGGATTATATGTAGTACAGGGAGTACATGAAGTAAATGTAGTACAGGGAGTACCGGGAGTACAAGGATTATATGTAGTACAGGGTGTACATGAAGTACATGTAGTACAGGGAGTATAGGGAGTACAATGAGTACATGCAGTACAGGGAGTATAAGGAGTATATGTAGTGCAGGGAGTACATGAAGTACATGTAGTACAGGGAGTATAGGGAGTACAAGGAGTACATGCAGTACAGGGAGTACATGAAGTACATGCAGTACAGGTATAAGGTGGGAAAGTTCAATTTTAACACAAAGTGAGTAGTGCTTCCACCTAATATACAATCATAATATATTTCTAATACACTTTAGATAACGATTAAAAGAGGTCTTTGTTGTATTTAATCAATTTAAAAAATTTTTCCGGTGTCCTTGTGGGTTTTGAGATATAGAAGTTGTCCTGGACAGTGTGTGACATTCCTCCATTTTCTCTGGTTCCCTCTATTCATTATTTTATATTTAATTAATATTAGTAATTGATATGTTGTGAGACAGATCACAGGTATTGGAGAAAGTAGTTCGATGTCAAATAATCACTAATATTGTTCAGTGTTTGTGTGTGGGTTGTTATTTTTTCTTGGCTTTCTACTTGTAAGTGTCGTATTGATTGATGTAATTTTAGTTTATTCTTGTTTTGACATAGTCCAGTTGTTTAGGAGTTGAAAGATATATATTGAAAAAATTAATTCACACTGATATATTATCTGCATATTTAATAAACAATATGTCTTTCTTTATATCTTCATATATGCATAGATTAAAAATGAATTTATATAAAAACATATTAATAAGTTTTAAACTATTTTAACCTAACACATAACTAATCTTACAATAACATTTAGCAAAAATCCTATAACGTGATATTTTAGATATAATTCTTATTAAAATATAAATTCCAAAATACATATATTCTAAATTTAGTATGAAATTATACTAATTTCTTCAAATTAAGAAATGTTAAGTGTTGGTTATATTTTTAAGCTTGGGGTTTTCTAGAAATTTCTGAATGAATATCTTAATATTTTCATTAACCATAATAATACAAACATAGTAAGTATATGTAAATTATTTAGAAATAGTGCTGCAATTATAGTGAAACAAAATTGATTACGTTTGCTTCTATTGATGCTATGTTAATATGTAAGTGATGGCTTGGGATTTACATTAATCGTTAAACCAGTTCATGTAAAATTATTATGACACCCAAATTTCTCCCGATACTTTCTGTATTAAAATATTTTTTTAAAAGAGGAGATAATTATTCTATAAATAGAATAATCTCATATGAATAATACCTTAAAACAACAGTGCTTCAAAATAAAAATGTCAATTTTGAGCTATTAACGTGAATAAACTCAGAAAAATTAATATGATTTACAAAATTTGTATACACGTTATATATTTATTTAAAGTTTTATTTAATAAATCCAAATAAATGTGTTAACGCATACAATTATATTCTGTTATAAACTGTTTATCTTGCACACTGAAAACTCGTGGATCTCGGAATGTAACCATTTTTAATTTTGAAACGTGGTTACTAACAGCATAATTCCATTACTAAGAAACTTTAAAATTGTAGGCTTGTAGCTGTAATGACTATTTTTAAGATACTTTATTTGATACCTTAAAATATTATTACTTTCAAATAATTAAGAAATATTGTCTTTGAAACTTTTACTTTACATCCATTAGTGTTTCCATCCTGTGGCCTGGGTCAGTTTTTTATTCAAGTCATAGATTTCCACTACTACTAAATTTGAAAAAGAGTGTTTGTCTGTCAAAATCGGTTAAACGTTTTCTCGTAATTTCATTTACAATATATGGAATTATCAAATTACAAATAAGATGTACTTTTCCTATAAATTAACTCAAGCCAGACGTAAGAGAGACTGGTTGCTCCATTTCCAAACCTTCTTGCTGAAATTTAGAGCCCATGTTTACCAGAAACTGTTTGTAACTGTTCAAGGGTTGAGGTTCCGCAAGATGATGCTCCCTATGCTAGTCGGGGTCGTCCTTAAGGCTGCGACCTTCATACCCCTCATCCTAGGGGTGATGACAATGATCGGTCTCAAGGCGTTCTTCACCAGCAGCGCGGCCCTGGGTGTCGTCGCTCTACTTGGCCTACGCAAGTTCTTGGCGACTGGGAATAGCGTCCCTCACAAGGTCACCCACCACGAGGTGAATCTCGGCCACTACGAGCCCTACCACGGGGCGGAGGCGTCGTACGGAGGGGGAGGTGGCGGGTATCAACAAGGGGGAGATCCCTACGGGGCATACGTGCACGGTCTTCAGAGGAAGAGCTTTATGAACAAACAACTGATACGTCCCGTGGTCCGATGAGCTGAATATCACCAACGACACACCACGCAAGAAGATGTGTGGGGAGATTTTGCAGACATAGAGACTTGTAACGTACTATATTGATGGTTCACGTCAGATTTAATCATTTATTACATTTGACGAACTATTAAACACAGCTCTGAACTCTTCTATCTTGGAGATATTTACTGTCCAATGACATGCCATTGAGCGTTGACAGGTTTATAGGAATTATTTAAATTGTAGCTATAAATTAGTCTAAACTCTATATAGAAAATAAATTCCTATGGGAAAAACATATATAAGAGCCAATTTGTGATTTGTCAAATACGGACAGAATGGATGAGGATATCTGATATGTACAGTTTTGATAATCTCTGCAACACTCCCTGACATGTCACTGTTAGTTTCACTTGAGAAACGTGACTCGTATCGTTGAACATGCGGACAAAACGTATAGATCATTTAGTTGGCTTAGACAAAGATGGAGGGGTTTGGGTTCTGCTCCCAGTTTGGTGTACCGAGCTTGTTTTTCCTAAATGGTCTTCCACCTTCCTGCACGTAGATGTGGATACACTTCATCTTACATATAACCTGTTCGTCCTAAAATCACTTCTATATTGATGGCGAAGGCCTAGATGGGAATTGTATCACAAATGATGTTAACTGACCTAAATTGTAAAAATTGAAGGCCGGAAATGAAGGCTCAACAAATTTATTGAGTGACTTTTTAACAATCATTGAATACAAAATCTAGAAGAACCTGTTATATTAATTTACATGGTTGTTATATCATTGTTCTATTATTTATTATTGAGTGTTTTACATATTAGACGTTTAAAAATATCTTGTTATGCAGTCATGTTTTGAGAAGATATAATTTAATGTTGATGTTTTTTTATGCAAATATTACAGAAATAGAGACTACTAAAATAATATTTATATATTTATTTAATAATTTATTTCATATTAATTCTTGTGTTGTTTATTAAATTATTGTCGAATAAAATGTATAGTTTCATTTCCTTTCATATTATTGATAATTATTTCTTTAAATTATCAAAAAATATCACTTTAGTATTAGCATAATGGTATTAAAATTTTACCTATACCAGCCATCGAAATTAACTTTGACCAACTCTTGGTCTTTTCATCAACCTGAGCACTCTTGATAAGTTTTTTAATATATTGGATCACATACTAAAAATACTTCTTTCTCGTTATTTTAAATTAGATTAAATAGTAGGTAACTAGAATCAAACGAAATTTTACCTGATATTTAAATATTTATACATACAAATAATAAATAGGGGGAAAGAGAGAAATAAATAAATAGAGATAGAAAGCCATCTTTAAATACTTTTCTACTATTTTATAATAACTCACATTTTAAATTAACTAATAATAATAATATAATAATAATAATATAATTTATCAATCCTTTGGACATGCAATCCTTGGAAGTATTTTTTTTATCTTCGCTGATAGCTTTAAAGTGTATGTCGTTGTTAATAGTTCCACTAAATAAACACAAGGAGATTTAATTAATTTTATAACAATTTAATTGTTAAAATATATAATACTAAATTTTATTGAAAAAATACTTATTAAATTTAGCAAAATGTATACTTTAATCTTGGTGCTATGAAAGTAATATTTAGTGTGAACTTTATTGGCTGATAGCGTTTTTTGACACAAAACAATTACCATTTAATATTTCAAAGTAGAAATTTAAGTAAGTAAATTAATTTAGTGGATTCTTTGATGTAATCTAAAGTTATATGAAATTGTTTATTAGATTATAAAATTAGATGTTATTTCTAAAATATTATATTGTTAGAATAGTGAAACAATTTCTCAAAAACGCTATTTATATTCCTGCTTGGGGGTATCTTTGAACGTTTTGTATGATATTATATTATTATTATTATTATTATTATTATTATTATTATTATTATTATTATTATTATTATTATTATTATTATTATTATGTCTTACGACCAGTCCATTTCTATTGTCAGTCAACTTAGACCACCAATTCCAATGTTTGAATAATATTATTGAAATTGCGTATTGAAGATATATAAATATCAATGTAAAAATTCTGTTACTTCTTATTGATATACTTATTTTTTCAAAGTGTTTACAAATCATCAGCTAAAGTGTAGTATTAGATATTTCCCAAATGGCAAAATTTAATAGTATTTGCAGAAAAAGTAAGGTGTACTTATATTTATTATATTCGTCTAACAGGTAAGTTATCAAACTTACGTGGCACTAATATTGTTCTATGGTATAGCTTATGAGATAGAATCATAGTGCAATACGTCAAGGTAGATTTTACCTCTCAGGGTAAACGTATTCCAGACCATAGGCCTATAGCTGAAGCAAGAATATATAAATGTTTTTAATTTTAGCCACTAATATTTAAATTAGATGAATCCTCTGTAAAATGTATGTTTTCTACCTAGATTTTCTCAAATTACTCTAATGCTAATGCTATTTAAAAAGAGTTAACTAACCATAAAAATGCACACACACACACCCACACACACATATAAATATAAATATATATATATATATATAGCCTATGTGTCTATAATCTGAACTTATATGGTCTATGGATATTTGAATCAATTTTAATATGAAAAAATAATGCCTATTAGCTTATTAAACATAATATCGAACATTAAAATCGTTTCGAAATCATATGTCTAAATTTAGATATATATACTAATTTTTGCTTACCGCAATTTACAAAATTTCGTTGTTTCAGTTTAAACTTTGGTAAGTTTTAAATAAATGAATGAATCTTAAACGTTCTTCAATTTATTAATATAGTTTAAGAACTATTTATATATATTTTACGAAAGTGTTAAGTGTTTTTCTAGATGAGCTTAGTGTGAGCCTGATTGTCTGATTTAATCTTGAAGGTCTAAATTTGATCACTTGGCGTGTGTTTCTTTAATGGATAATGGGGTCTACTTTTCCAGCTACAGACGAATGGACTGTGCATTTATTTTAAAATTTGATTTTCTAAGACTATACTATCAGATAATAGAATGTAAGTCTCTTATTAATAATCATAAGACCAGCAAGTTTGGCCTAGGGCCAGAAAGCGTCGGGATTAGCCCTGACCCAAAATATTCGGACCTGTGAATCAATCTCGGTTCACTGGCGGCGTTTCTTCAAATCGTATTTTTTACTGGGTTCACTTAGTCTTAACACTCAAATGCTCTTTCATTTCTTCAGTATTAATTTTTCTTATACAATCTTCTTAAATTAGTGTAGTATGTGCCTGGAAACATTTTTTCAGAAACATCGTTTGCAAATATGTTTTCGGAAACAGTTTGCAAAGATTTTTTCAAGTTTACTTTTTGTTTCCTAAAGAGGAAACACTGTTCTTTGTTATCCATTTCAAATGGGTTGCAAGAAACATTGTTTGAATGTTTTACAACATTGCAGAGAGTAACCCACCTTGGACAGGACAGTTGTTCATTACCCTGAATACACCATTTGTGAAAGAACTCCAAAACCTTTAGGAGACATGTGAGGGAAGTTTCTAAGACCTCTACCATAGCTGGGCTTCAGTTATGTCAGTCAATTATTTGTATTGTATGAACCATTTTAAGACTTGTACAAACCCATCACCATTTTATTTTTATGTATTCTTGAATAATCCATAATTATCTAAGTACAAGCTACAATCCATAAAATCATCCTCCTCGGATTAATTCTTTTACTCCAGTGGTATTCAACCAGGGGTACTCGATGGCGTCTTAAGGGATACGTAAAATTAAATAAATATATATACTTATATATATGATATATTTCAAATAACTTTGTTTGTAAGTTGAAGATAAATTATATCAGGGGGTAGATGAACCAAAAATATTTAATACCACTGTTTTACTCAACTGAAACCTGGACAGGAAACATTGTTTCATCATTGAAGTCTGGACATAAAACAATGTTTGTTTAAATGTTTGCCAAAAATATGTTTCCCATGTTTGCAACTGTTTCCTTATGTTAGTGAGAAAGAGGAAACATTTCGGAAGCCGTGAGAAACAATGTTTTAAAAAAAATATTCATGTGCGTACTGTGCTTAAAGAGGTTGCAAACTCGAACAAGCATTATAACTATATATTATCCAGCTCATCATCCCACAGACGATAAGACGTAATTGTATAGATCAAGGCCACGATATGTGTAGTTGTTAATGGTGATGACGATACACATAATATTTAGTGCAAGAAGACATATTATATCACTGAGTGCACGTGACAAACAAATTACTTCAACGGAGTCACGCAACCCTGAATAAACGTAACAAGGTTCTGATACAGTCTCAAGTATCATCAACGTGTGTTGGTGGCAGTTACAAATAGAACATATTATGTACAGTACACACTATAATTAAACCTAATTTTAAATGGTAACCAAGCATCTATTTACAGTATATTCAAGAACTTGTTTGAAACAACAACATATTTAAAGTCATTTATTACGTCACATTCCACCTATTGAATATCCAATTACTATTATTAGTTTAATTTATTATAAGACTAATTTTCTACAAATATTTTGATAGTGAGCCATTAGGATGTCAAAGCACACCTTTCAATAAAACTTATATAATGTAATATTATTCCTACCTACTTATCAACTTACTTACTCTATAATATATGAACTCGAAAGTTCATCGCAGCACTTACAAAAGTACGCCACATATCTCTATCTTGAGTTAGTTCTATCCAGTCCACCTCATTACACATTATCCCTATATTGAGCTAGTTCTATCCAGTCCACATTATTACACACTATGCCTATCTTGAGTTAGTTCTATCCAGTTCACCTCATTACACACTATCTCTATATTGAGTTAGTTCTATCCAGTCCACCTCATTACACACTATCTCTATATTGAGCTAGTTCTATCCAGTCCACCTTATTACACACTATGCCTATCTTGAGTTAGTTCTATCCAGTCCACCTCATTACACACTATCTCTATATTGAGTTAGTTCTATTCAGTCCACCTATTACACACTATGCCTATCTTGAGCTAGTCCTATCCATTCCCTCTCATTACATCCTATCCCTATCTTGAGATAGTTCTCTTCAGTCCACCTCATTATGCCCTATCCCTATCTTAAGCTAGCTCTATCCAGTCCCTCCTATTTCAATATTTCCCTATCTTGACCACAGGGTATGTAACTCATTATTTTAACCTCCTCAAATTTCTTGTACACCTCCCCTTCCTGAACCTATTATCTTCCTAAATACCTTGTTTTTGATCACTATAAATTGGTTTTTTTCGTGTAAAGTAATACACAGTGTTTAACAACCATTGAGGATAACTGGTAAAATTAATGTTTTGTATATTCTTGAGTCGTACATTTCTTAAAAGCAAGTAAGCTATCAACAATTCAGTGACCGAGTAGTAACATGCATCTCACAGGTGTAATCCTTACCCAATTTCCAATCTAATATCGTTATTGCTAATTAAAATTGTTCCTAAATATTTAAACTTATTAAACCTGTCAAATATTGTTCGCAGTCATCTCTAAAGTCCAAACCGGGCGTGTCAAACTCAAACAGGTGTGAGGGATGCATTATATCATTAAGGAGGCATTGCGGTCCACACTTGGGATTTTTATTTGTTAGATTATATGTTTAATATATTTATACATAAATAAAAAGCTTACAGTTTTTTCCCTAGATACCTTATCATTTTGAAAGTTAACAATTAATTTTATAAACATATTTTCTTTTAATGCGGACGCAAAGGCAAATTAAATACCCCTTTTTTAACTGTCAATTTTCAATATTAAAAAAATTGCTAGAATAAAAAATAAATAGTTATGTCAAAGACGGTAACTAATAGTAAATTTAATCATACAATCCAAACGGGTAGTAAGACTTGGTGATAAAAATAATTGTGACTATTTTGTTGTGGTATATTTTAAACAATAGAGTTAAAATAACACTTTATGAAAGTTTCGTTTCCTTAATCCAAACAATGAACAGAGTTTCATTTTGATATTAGCTGTTTTACTTGCGTACTGAATAAAGCGAATGATGTATTAATTGGATACTTGTAGTCAACTGTAATTGTGTTAGAAAACCAACACTCACAGAAATCATAACCCAAAGAGGAAGTACATGTTAAAATATATAATATTAAATATATTTTAAAAAACATCTGAAGTTAAAATTAAAGTAGTGGCGTTCTAATATTTACAAATCTAATCTTATGTGAAAACAATTTACTTATAATTTGAAAGTGCCTGCAGTCAGGACCAATATTTACTACCCATAATTTCAGATTATGAATTTAAAAAGTGCATGTACTGGTGGTCACATGGTCTGATATTGGAAGTTTGCAACCAACTGGATTGCTGGTGACGGGGAGGTCCAGGTTCGAATCAAGATTGAGTGCATTGGAGGTAGTATTCTACAATGGAGCAATCACTGTATTATTTAAAACTTCTTTCGTACTAGCGCGGGTGTGATGAACTAAAATGGGCTCAGATCAAACACGATTGGACTTAATTAGATGGTACCTGCACCGGTGGGCTTGCAGTATAAATTCCAAGCACATATGATCTGGTTTGTTAGCTGTGAGGAGGTTACAGTTTGAGTCCTTAGTGAAAGCACTAAAAGGGATTCTACATTAATGGTTTCCCACTCTCACACCATGCCAATAATAAAATACTTATTCTAAATTCTCCCTTTCTCTATCTCAACACATAAGAAATGCTTTAGTCTGAGCGGGTAGTAAGATGCGGCAAATCAATAAGGAGTTAAAGTAGACCTATGCCTCGATATTTAAATAGAGCATTATTTAATAAGTGTTCATACATGTAATACATAACGCAATTTTAGGGCTTTGTTGACCCCTTAACCCCATATTCCAGTTTCAACATAAAAAAGCACCTTTTACTTACGTCATTTTCAAATGGCTAATTATTTTAGTAGACTAGCTATTTTCACGTTGGATCTTAAAATAAATAAAATTTTGAAAAAGGGTTGCAATTTCTAGTCAAACAGTTTTATTTGTGTTTACAAAAAACATGATTTTAAAAGTGTGTAAAAGCTTATATTTATATGTGGCTAGATCATTTTTTAAACATCTTCGTTACGTTACGCTAGCCTAAACCCCCCCTTCTCTCCCATGTCACGCTACGATGGAACTTTCCTCCCCTAAAGTACGTTATGTAATACATATCTGGCCCCTAAGCTCATTACCATGAAGAATTACCACGCTAGACTTGATTGGATACCCATATTAAGTTTAATACAACACAAATTTATCTCTAAAACATGAACAAATTTGAGAGTTGGGTGGTTTAGATTGGTCATATCCTATAACCGCAAATATATATATATATATATAATTATGGTAATGGTTTAATAATAGGTTAGAATTTAGAATAAACATACCAAATGTAGCATGAGGTATAAGTGCTAAATAATTTATCAAAAAACAACAACAATAAATTTTCCAAACCCTGACCTCATCATCTCCAAACCAGAATAAATGAGCTTGACATTTAAACTCCACGTCCATCGGCGCTGTTGACCAACAGATCTAAGGGCAGAACTAATTATCACAGACTTAACTAATCGGAGGGGTAAAATTATGCGTTATAATAATATATAAATCACGTGATGTGCAGATATCAAAATAATAATTTGTAAGAAATGAGCCCCCATTTGCTTGAAGAGGCGATAGGTGTACAACGGTGACAAATTATATATGAAAAACTATTAACCAATGGCATCCAATCTAATGCCAGTCCGGTTGACTCCTTAGACCGTGTGATCACTGGTGTCGTCAACTTTTTTTTTTTTTTGTAAACGTGTTTATGTTTGGTGGGGAAAAGTATGGTAAACATATTATTTGATACATTTATAGGGACAAGAGTGGTTTGATAGAATCACTATTTAAAATAATTAGTATCTAATCTAAATTAGTGTAACTCTGAAAGTTGAGACTGGATTCAGACTGGAAGGAAATTTTTCAGGCGTTAAAAAAGACATTGAAACAATTTCCATACGGTTGTTTATCTAAAGTCATCTAATATAATACTGTCTCTTTTGATAGAAAATATCTGTGAAATAATACTAATTATAAAGTATAATGTTTTCAATGTGGACCTAAAATTTATATTTGTTTGAATTATTTCAAGTTTCTTACTACCAGAACCCTACTAAGCAATCTTTACTTGAACTACTGAACACATCATATATATATTTACATCATAGTGTAAACAAGAAAGATAAGCCTGCCATATATTATTAATAGTATAGTAAGGGTATCTAATATTTCTTTGAAAACCACTGTTATAATATTATTTAGTAAATATTTTGTTTAGGTTATAAGGTTCATTACGACTATTATTAACTCTAACTCATGTTTTAGAAACGTACATGTTTAGTTACACATAGCTACGTAAACATAGAGCCAATAATTACAAAAATTAATATTATTTTCTATAGTTATTTTTTAAATAACTGCATTAATATTTATATAAATTAAAATATTATATCATATATTCTATAAAACTATCTAAAGGATCTGGTGGCTGCCTGATAGATTGCTTAGTGTTCTTACAAATATTGGCAAGCATCGAATAGAAAATTGATAGATAAAACGGTCACAAAATGAATTATATCGGTTTTAGCTAACCTTATAAATTATACATTAATTTAACTAATCGCCATGAAATGTTATCAAAGTACTATTTTAGCACAGCGTCTTAATACTTGTTATATTATTAACGTTATATCTTGGATAAAGTGAATATTTTTTTAAATCAGGCCGTGGTATTGTTTCTGAGTAGAATAATACTTAGCAACACGTCTTACCATCCATTAGGGTCATACGCTTAGGTACTAATCACAATATTGGGTTAGGAATTTGGAAGGTTGAATATAGAAGACGTGAACCCACATTTACGTGGAGGGAGAGTGGAGAACAATTTAGGTAAAGCCATCCCAAGCTCACCTGAGCGAGATTCGAACCTCGATCTCCCCGTCCTCGGAAGTCTAGCTCAACACGAAACTATCAAGTTAGCTAACTACGCCACCGAGGCGGGTTCTTGAGTGTGTTCTAAGATAGCAATGTATTATCTATATTTTATATATTTAAGAGCTTCGCACTGGTTGGGACGTATAGAAAAACGTCGGTCTTCCATATTATTGCTTGCTGGTGATGAATAGTTTTTGGTTTGAATCCCGGCTGGGTGTATTGAGATATATGTTCCTAAAGGGCTAATTCCTCTTTTTCCACGTAGATGTTTATACAGTTCCTATAAAACTATACCTTACTCCTTCACAAACAATTAGTGTATCCTTTTCAGTCCACACCACCGAATGGGTGGCAGGGCGGGCTTATATGGTTTATTTCTGGGTACAAGAAATTCGTTTACTGTGTGAAAGCTTTTAATATTAATATTTAAGCGCAACGGAAGAAATTTCCAAGAACTATTGATATTGCAGCTCATTACGAACCTTTGGAACCATGCCCTGATTATTGTATTCATTAAAGCCATATAATTGAGGACACCAACTACAAAAAGAATATAATGACAGTACTTGAAATGTCATGACAAATTAAGTAGTTGTGCTGCGTGTAATCACTACTCTATCGCACCTGGATGCTTATCTATGTCGCTATAATTATCGAAATTACAGTGTTGGGGGGGGGGGGGGGGGTCAGCCTTTCACGGTACCCTGGGCACACGTGAATAGAAAACGAGTTTATGTTTGATAGTTGCTATATTTTCGGGAAATGTAAGTAGAGCAGATATATACCCTGCTAATTTAAATATAATTAATGTATATAGCATCAAAAAGTTAGAAGGTATTTCCTGTAAAGGGTTGGTAGTGTTGTTATTGGCTTGATGGCCAGACTAGGATTAAGCCACCGACAAGTTAAAATAAGGTTTGATTCTTTTTTCAGGAAAATCTAGATAGATACAATATCTAATCTGTAATTTGTTCACCTTTAGATATTAGGGGAAACACTTTATACCTTGTGATGAAATGCGATTTAAAATGATGATTCAGGTAATGTCTCGTATTTTCCCAAGGATTACTTGTTAACTTAGTTACAGCTTGAATCAGTCTTTATCAATTTGAAAACGCTGGAATTAAAATCAACTAAACAATCTTACAAGATATTTATAAAATTTAAAAATTGACGAATTAGTGTTTTCAAATGAAAAACCATTGCAATTGTTCATAATTGGTTGTTTACAAGTTAAGATGGGTGGAACAAATAACAGCAATGGTGCGAGGTGACTCAGAAATTTGTGAGGCTCAATTATCGTGATAGTTTATTTAAAAAAAAAGTTAGAACAATCATTTTTAAAATGGCACAAAGTGCTCTACAAGAATATGTTATAAAAAATAGGAAGTCTCATTAAAAAAAATCAAAGTGACCTTAACTTCACCCTAACAACGCAACCCATGGTCATATCTTACTTCCCCTCAGAACAAAACAGCTTTTATTCAAAACTTTTTTGCAATTCGCTGTTTTTGAGATATTTTGGGGGGAAATTTTCAAATGAACAAACGGTGTATGAGATAATACGAGGTAATAATAACAAAAAAAATTTAAGCAATATTATTTTAATAATTATAATTTAATTAACTAAGACAAATATCACATCGGTACATATTGTATTTGCTTATTAAATTGTGACGCAAGTGATGTTGCTATTAGCAATTTGTAAATGCTAGTTTAAAAATACGGCACCAAAAGCTTTGTACTTCTGTTGTCCAAAAATCTTTGTGACACAATATATAAAACTGGTTTATTTAATAAACAGAACCTAAGGAATAATAAATAATATCATGTATCCAATAATTTCTTCTGATAGTGGTTCTACAAGTAGTGTTAGCAAATAAAAGAGTTTCAAGGAAAATTAGGGAGGTATACATATATTATGGAAATCTATTTTCGTGTGTTCTAAATCAGTACAACTTATTGACAACATTCTATTAGCTTGTGAAACTACGCTGGTAGCACTCGGAACATGACAGTGCCTTTTCACTGTGTATACAAAATGGCTTATCATTTTTACCACTAATAAAGAAAGACTTTTTAAAAACTAAATATTTTAATATAAAAATAGTAAATATAATGTTTATTCACACACTACGACATATGGGGTTCAGTAATTCGTATTTGTCAGCCTCTAGCCTCTACGTGTATTTAATTATTAATTTTACCACTGATAAAAAACTGAGATGTGTCATTAAATGTTTAAAACATTTGACAAAATATCAACATTAGCTATTAAAATAAAAGATTATGTCTTATGGATTATAACATAATCACCTTAAACATATATAATAAGATTGTTGAATACGTTTTTTCATTTATGGTCCAAAGTATAATATATTCGTTTGAGGTTTGTGCATCCCTGGAATAATTCTTGCAGACCTCAGTTTGATATAACTGTGACGTCACAGTGTTTACAGGCACGAGAAACTAGGGTCAGCCTTGAAGTTAGGGCGGGGTAGTACAACGTGGTATTAGATCAACTTGTCATTTTAAGGTGTTTGCATGGGAATTATGGTCACACAAGTTGCGCGAGTAGGATATTATCATGGCACAATTTCATCACTAAATATTAATATGGGTTTCATAATTTTGCCTTATGAGTGCTGCCAGCGGAACCCCCAGTTTGTTGACATTTTAATCAATAATTCTAATTGATGCCATAATTGGTGTTGCTGTATGAAGTTAGCAACACATGGCTTTTTGGGGCTCTGACGAGAGATGTGACACAAATTATGAACATATAATATTTTATTTTTATTTTCTACGTATTTGAGGTATTTAAAGCGCACGTTCTGAGGCGATTGATTTTATCAACACACAAGAATTTCTACGAGCAAGAGTAAAATGACCTACCAATCTTGCCTTGAAAGGGATTTCACATAACTCCCAGGGTTCTCTTATATGCCACAATCGACCGGCCATAATTCCCTTCCAAAGGAGGTGTTCTACGGATTTTTATAGCTCAATAAATATCCATTGACTCTGGCTGGGTTTGAACCTACGAACATCGGAATCTTAAGGCAAGCATTTTACTCCAAAACCACCGATGTCAAAAATATGATATTTTATGGAACAAATTCAGAAATAAATATTGGTATGGGTTTCATAATTTGTGCCGTTACTGGTGCTCCCAGTAGCATCCATTGTTTTTCAGGCCACATACGGCCTTTTGAGGGCTATGTTGAGGCCTTTTCTAATACTTAATCTGCTATGTATTTTCACCGTTCATAAATTATAAAATGGCATGTGTTTTAATTTATTTTATTATTTTATTTATAAGGCCTAAAGTTATAAAATTAACCGTTCTTATCGATATTCCTATCTCTCTGTCTATGCTTGGTGCACTGGCATAGTTTGGTAACATTTACTATCTGACCTAGTGAAGAATCCATGAGGTGACATGTGGCCTTCTGATGCCAAAAGCTTTCCCACCCCTGAATATAGAAGAAAGGACAGACGTCTAGTCATCATAATGCTTTGAGGGAAAGAAGAAATACATCAGCCATTGAGCTAGGGATGGGTTGTACATCTTGGCCTTACAATGTATTTAGATGTTTTGATGAGAGCTATGGTGGCACTAATTAAGGGTATCATATTATTAAAATTGAAAAATGACACCTGGACACGGGAATCGAACTCGGGACCTTTGACTTAGTATGCCACCTGAGCTATCTAGGAATATTCCCGTGCCTAGGGTCATTCTTCACTCATATTTTAAGGCAGAGTCTATGATGGACTTAGCGGAAATCGTCGGCTACAAATGTGTGATTTTTTTAAGATCACGAGCTATCAGATAACGCAGCCACCTTCGACACGGTAGTTGGCTTATTGCTGCCATTTGTATAATTATTATAACTGTAGGGGAACGCATATTTAAGAATCAAATAGCCAAAACTATTATTTGTGCTTTATAGTGAGGAATTCTCCATCTATATTCGACTCCCGTGTCCAGGTGTCTTTTTACAATTTTCAGAATATGATATCTAGATGGAGAATTCCTCACTAAAATAAATAAATTATAGCTTACGGCTATTTTATTCACTGAATATTAAGGGGATAAAATATTATTTTGGCATAAATTGAGCACTATCATTATTGGCATAAGTTTTAAAATTTGTTCTTTTGTTTTTAGGTGTTTTCTAGAAAACTATAGCGTAGCAAATTATGGAAGTTATACATTCTTGTGGCACAAATTCATCCCTAAATATTGGCATAGGTATCATAATTAGTGTTTTTATGGGTGCTGCTAAATTCACGGACCTGCTTGAATCCTATAGTTGACGCTTTGACCCCTCCTGCCTTCCCCCCATACACCCCGACAACCCCTCATTTTCCTGCCGTCATTGCAGCCATGCTCTGTACATAGCAGAGGACCAAACGAAGATAAGTTATCTTATTGCATTCACTATGATCCTAAGACAAATCTCGCTTGTGAGGCGATAACTAGGATGCTCCTTTGGAAGTTATTATTTCTAAATTATACATATAGGCTTAAGCTCACTTTGTAAATTTTGGAATTAAAATATTTCCCAAAATTAATTTTAGGTCAAATTTCTTGCTATATGTATACTTGTCGTTTTATGACTCTCTAGATATAGTTGGGTCTTATTAAGTCAACTATGATGCGTTGAGTGTTACAGTGGTTATTATTATTATTAGCACCGCATCATACTACCCGTTCGGTTTGGACGCACTTTTGCTAATGTGTGATGGTAGGGGTGATTGTGATCTTAAAAAGGGGATCTACAGTTTAACGTGGGATCCGAGCCACGGTGGAGGCCTGCCATTCCACAAACTCACAAGGTGAAATTAATATACGTCTTCTCAGAGGAGAAGGAAGGGTTTGGCAATCAGATAAGTCTGTGCTGGGACCAAGGATTGAACCCCGAACCCCCAACACAGAAGTCCAACACCTTACACCTAGACCACCAGATAACCTTACATTGCATTTGTTTAAAGTTGTACATTTGGTAAATAATCCACTGTTGTGTTGATGTGATGGAAAATGATTAATTAATTTTATTTCTGAGAGTATATTTTATATTCGTTAATTTAACTATACCCAGAAGCAAAGAGTATTTTTACTTTCTCTCTATCTTACAGGTAGAGAAAGTATGGTGATCGTCAAAAAAATCGAACTCGAGATTTTGATGAATTTTGACGTTTCATGACTCCCTGAATCCGAAAAAGTGGTTTTTGAATTTCCGTCTGTCTGTCTGTCTGTCTGTCTGTCTGTCTAACTGTCTGTACCTCCAACTAGAGCCTAAACTATTTTACCGATTGAGCTGAAACTTGATATCTAGGGTTTTCATAGGGTTGCCCCGAGGGGTTTTTGGAATTGGATATCTACCCCTAAAATTAAGGGTAGTTTTCTGAAGGGAAAAAAGAAAAAAAGTCGATTTTCTCAAAATCGGCTCTAACGATTTTCTCAAAATCGGCTCTAACGATTTTCTCATAATCGGCTCTAACGATTTTGATTAAATTTCATTTATGAACATTAATAAATATTCCAAACAAAATGGCTACTCTCAATATTTCGGCAAAATGGCTTTAAGGGCTCCGGTCTGATGCGTTAATTAACATTTTTTATAATAGCTCCGAAACTGTTTGAGATATGAAATTACTTAGCATTACAAATATGTATATATATTTATAATACAAATATTTTATTCGAAACATATTTTTATAAAATCAATAATTTTCAATATATACGCAATTATATATATATTTTTAACTTTTTGGACATTAAAGCTTAAGTATTGGGATCGTAAAAAAAACTAACCTGAAATGTTGATGGATGTCGACGTCTCATGACCCCCCGAAGCCTAAAAAATAGTCTTTGCAATGCCATCTGTTTGTGTGTCTATTAAAACTTAAAATTAAGGGTAGTTTACTGAAGGGCAAAAAGAGAAAAAGTCGATTCTCTCAAAATTGGCTCTACCGATTTTGATTAAATTTAATTTATAAACATTAATAAATATTCCAAACAAAATGGCTACCCTCAATATTTCGGCAAAATGGCTTTAAGGGCTCCAGTCTGATGCGTTAATTAACATTTTTTATAATAGCTCCGAAACTATTTGAGATAAGAAGTTACTTAGCATTACAAATATGTATATATACTTATAATACAAATATTTTATTCGAAACATATTTTTATAAAATCAATAATGTTCAATATATACGCAATTATATATATATATTTAACTTTTTGGGCATTAAAGCTTAAGTATTGCGATCGTAAAAAAAACTAACCTGAAATGTTGATGGATGTCGACGTCTCATGGCCCCCAGAACCCTAAAAAATAGTCTTTGCAATGCCGTCTGTTTGTGTGTCTATTAAAACTTAAATTTAAGGGTAGTTTACTGAAGGGCAAAAAGAGAAAAAGTCGATTTTCTCAAGATTAAATTTAATTTATAAACATTAATAGATATTCCAAAAAAAATGGCTACCCTCAATATTTCGGCAAAATGGCCTTAAGGGCTCCGGTCTGATGCGTTAATTAACATTTTTTATAATAGCTCCGAAACTATTTGAGATATGAAATTACTTAGCAATACAAATATGTATATATATATATAATACAAATATTTTATTCGAAACATATTTTTATAAAATCAATAACTTTCAATCTATACGCAATTATATGAATTTTTTTTAACTTTTTGGACATTAAAGTTTAAGTATTGCGACCGTAAAAAAAAACTAACCTGAAATGTTGATGGATGTCGACGTCTCATGACCCCCTGAACCCTAAAAAATAGTCTTTGCATTGCCGTCTGTCTGTGTGTCTATAAAAACTTAAAATTAAGGGTAGTTTACTGAAGGGCGAAAGAGAAAAATTTTGTTTTCTCAAAATCCGCTCAAACTATTTTGATTAAAATTCGTATCTAGGCGTTGATTAAGATTATAAATAAACTGGCTATTTTCATTTTCCTATGAAAATGATTTTTAGGGTACTTTACAGAAGAGTTAATTTTCGTATCTCCACAACTATTTGAGAAACTAAACAACTTATCATTGCAAAATTGTAGGACTATTAGAAATAAAAAACTTTTATTTGACATATATTTTTATAAAAGCAACAGTTTCTGAGATATTTGCAAATATATTAATACAATTTTTTGAGCTTTATTTGTAAACATATACAACTTAATTCTTTACACTATAATTCTCCAATGCCATAGAGTAATTAAATATAAGTATCTAAATAGTATGTTATTTTTCCTTAAAGCTCTTTGGAGAAATGTTTGCACAGCAATGATCTATCTCCATTTTAGACTCAATAGTCAATATTTAAATTTTTTATTGGTCAAAATTTATAAATGAATAATTAAATATCAATGCGATGACTTGAAGATCTGCAACACCTTATAAAATGTTAAAATTTTAACCAGAAATCGAAATTTTAATATGAAGTGTTGACCCTTGTGGAAGACATTAAACTGTTTGAAATGCTATTAGGTGGTCAAAGATGCGCCTCTTTTTTCATTGATTCAATATCATTGTATATTATTTTATGCGTGTTCTTAAGTGTAGTGGTGATGATACAATGTACATTATTCCGTTCAGAAATCTTAGGAGTTCATAGAAAGAGAGAGAAAGTCTGTGCGGTGCGCCGTACCAATTATTTTACTTTCTCTCTATCTTACAGGTAGAGAAAGTATGGTGATCGTCAAAAAAAACGAACTCGAGATTTTGATGAATTTTGACGTTTCATGACTTCCTGAATCCGAAAAAGTGGTTTTTGAATTTCCGTCTGTCTGTCTGTCTGTCTGTCTGTACCTTCAAAAAGAGCCTAAACTATTTTACCGATTGAGCTGAAACTTGATATCTAGGGTTTTCATAGGGTTGGCCCGAGGTGTTTTTGGAATTGGATATATACCCCTAAAATTAAGGGTAGTTTACAGAAGGGAAAAAAGAGAAAAAGTCGATTTTCTCAAAATCGGCTCTAACGATCTTGATTAAATTTCATTTATAAACATTAATAAATATTTCAAACAAAATGGCTACCCACAATATTTCGGCAAAATGGCTTTAAGGGCTACGGTCTGATGCGTCAATTAACATTTTTTATAATAGCTCCGAAACTATTTGAGATATGAAATTACTTAGCATTACAAATATGTATATATATTTAAAATACAGATATTTGACGGAAACATATTTTTAAAAAATCAATAATTTTCAATCTATACGCAATTATATGAATTTTCTAACTTTTTGGACATTAAAGTATAAGTATTGCGACCGTAAAAAAAAACTAACCTGAAATGTTGATGGATGTCGACGTCTCATGTCCCCCCGAACCCTAAAAAATAGTCTTTGCAATGCCGTCCGTCTGTGTGTCTATAAAAACTTAAAATTAAGGGTAGTTTACTGAAGGGCGAAAAGAGAAAAATTTTGTTTTCTCAAAATCTGCTTAAACGATTTTGATTAAAATTCGTGTCTAGGCGTTGATTAAGATTATAAATAAACTGGCTATTTTCATTTTCCTATAAAAATGATTTTTAGGGCACTTTACAGAAGCGTTAATTTTCGTATCTCCACAACTATTTGAGAAACTAAACAACTTATCATTGCAAAATTGTAGGACTATTAGAAATAAAAAACTTTTATTTGACATATAATTTTATAAAAGCAACAGTTTCTGATATATTTTCAAATATATTAATACAATTTTGTGAGCTTTAGTTGAAAACAAATACTACTTAATTCTTAACACAATAATTCTCCAATGCCATAGAGTAATTAAATATAAGTATCTAAAAAAGTATGTTATTTTTCCTTGAAGCTCTTAGGAGAAATGTTTGCATAGCAATGATCTATCTCCATTTTAGACTCAATAGTCAATATTTACATTTTTTATTGGTCAAAATGTATAAATGAATAATTAAATATCAATGCGATGACTTGAAGAACTGCAACACCTTATAAAATGTTAAAACTTTAACCAGAAATAGAAATTTTAATACGTAGTGTTGACCCTTGTGGAAGACATTAAACTGTTTGAAATGTTCTTAGGTGGACAAAGATGCGCCTCCATTCTCATTGATTATATATCATTGTATATTATTTTATGTGTGTTCTTATGTGTAGTGGTGATGATACAATGTACATTACTCCGTTCAGAAATCTTACGAGTTTATAGAAAGAGAGAGAAAGTCTGTGCGGTGTGCCGTACCATTTATTGCTAAATAAACTTTGTGGATAAAAAGCGTAACTCCAATCTAAAATTCTTGTTTGTCTGAGAGTAAGTGATTCAACACTACCATTTGTTGCTGTTAGCTGTATTGAAAGTTTGTCTTCTAAGGGTATATTTTCTAGAAACCTTTGACAAATGTCCAACAAAGACATCTCTTCTTAGTGAATTAAAATTATCTGCAGTTTGTCAACAATGTAATAATTTAATCTCAATTTCTGTAATTAGAAGAATGGAACTTAATTCAGAAATAATGATTTCTTGATTTCCTGCAATACCGTAGCTGTGATCTCAATTAGTTTATAAGTCAAAAGGTTTTTTTTATGACCAAATCATGGTACAAATTTGCGTATTAATTTAATACATTTTATATACTTGAACCAATTGAAAGGAAAATCATCATGGTATAGGCATAGATTGTGTGGAGTTTTGAACTTACCTAAGCCACCGGCCAAGTTTGGCAAATACATATATATACACTAGGCACTGCTGTCGGGGTTGTTTCTTTCAAACATGGTTATCTGTTGCCCTAGATGGATCTTGACAAAAACGAGGCACATTTCGCTAAATGGTGTGGTAGCAACGACAAGCGTTGATACTGGCGACGTTATTGAAGTGGCAGCCTATTCCGCCATATATCATTAGTATTTTGATGCCCCAGACGCTATTTTACCACCTCACGCTCTTGTTTTTCTCTTGAAACGTCATCACCAGTTCTATATGCACCGAATTTTAAGAAAAAGTCAAACATATTTTCAGACTGTGTTTTATTGAAAATGTTTTAGCAAGATATTAATTTTCTATCATTGGATGACTGTACAATATACAGTACATACACAGCAATAAGAATCTTTGTTGCATTATTTTATCTCGCAAAACTTACTGGCAGACTATAATAATTTAAAAGTGTAATTTCCTTTAATTGTATATGAAAAAAATATAAATTATAGGGCTTTTCTGAAAGTGTTCCGAAGTAAAACATGATTTTGAAGCTTGGCAAAACTTGTACATTTTCAATGTTTTAGGGTAATGTATTGTTACAGTAATCAATTGATATAAATATTTGAGACGCTGTGACGACTATCTGTGACTTGTGAGTCTGGCACCACATAATGACTGCCAAAAATGAAATAATTTTATTGCAGGGGGGCTGTCCATTCAAGAGAAATAATGAGAAAGGTTCTTTTGATGAATCTAGAGAAGTTGAACAGAAGGACATTGGAACTAGAGGATTTTACGTAACTGGTAGAACGGATGAACAAAGAATATGATATAAATATGAGAGCTACCAATGATAGCGAGTTGGGTAGTACAGGTGGAACCAGAAAAGTACAGGGTGGACCAAATAAAACCGGCTCCAAGAAATAAATCTGTATTAAATAGCATCAATGCACATTTTAACATGTTTTAAATAAACCAATGGTAATATTAAAAATACACTTACATTAATTTTATTGTATCCTTGTCTACAATTCATTATTACCTTTAGATTTTGATTGAACAGCGCGTTTTCATTTTGGAGGAAGAAAGATTTAAATAGAAGTATCTTCGTAGTGATGTTCCTGCAAAATCAACAATTAATGATATAGTGAAAAAGTGGTGATAAACAGGTTATGTTGCCAATGCAAAGTGAGAGAAACAACATATTCTACCAACACCAGAGGCTGTCGCTGACATAGAAGACCGTATTGGAAGCAGTCCTAACCAGTCAACACAACTATTAGCCCTGCAGACAGGAGTTTCTCGATAATCGTGTTGGCGTATACTTCACAGATTGGAAAAGAAACCCTATCGTGTGAGTGTGGTGCATGAATTAAAACAACATGATAAGAGTAAACGCTTAAATAACTGCGAGTGGCTCTTCAAGAACATTAACGAAAGATTCCTCAAACCATTTATGTTCATTTAAACAGCTGAAGCATGGTTCAATTTATCAAGATACGTAAATTCTCGGAATATGCGGCACTGGGCTGCTTAAAACCTATACGAGCACCGTCAGAAACAGCTCCATGATTTAAAAATGTGCGTTTGGTGTACAGTTTCTGGTAACTGGATCATCGAACCAATATTATTTGAGGAGACTGTTAATACAGACGTCTATTTACGGTTTTATGAAAAATTAGCAGCCCAGTTGACTCCGGAAGAACTTTCTTATGTATACTTCCAAAAATATGGAGTGACTTGCCATAATTCTGATTGGACTCTCGCTCGAATCCACAGATAATTTACGGAGGAAAGAACAATCAGTTAGGACATGTGGCGACCCCTCTCTCCAGAATTATCTCCGTGTGACTTTTATCTCCAGGGCTCCCTAAAAGCGAGAGTATACCAGAACAACCCACGGACTTTGGGAGACTGGAGAATAACATACGACAAGAGAGTGCCAGCATTCCAGTTGAAGAATAGAAGAAAGTTTTTCTTAACATGATTTGCCGCCCGCAACTGTACATAGCGGCTGATGGCGAGCATTATGAACAGAGACTTTGAAATCACAGTGCAACACTGAACATTTCAAAATCTACATTTTATAGTGAATTGTAAACAAGGAAACAATAAATGTAAGTACACTTTTAATATTACCATTTATTTATTTTAAAAAGTGTCAAAATGGGCATTGATACTATTAAATAAAGTTTAAATTCTTAGGGTTGGTTTTATCTGGCCCACCCTATATTTAAATATATAGGACTCATACAAATGAGAGCTAGGTTGCCTACTTCAGATTCACTGAGAGTATTATATAAATAGGTCAGCCCTCTATATCATTTAGGTAGACCTATTACCAGTGATATCTCAGTAGTATAGATTACGTCAGAGTATAATAGACTTAGAACTATTATCACTCCTATACAGATGGGTTAAACAAACTAAACGAACATATTATACATGAAGGACCATTACCAATAATAGTAAGATGAGTAGAACTGATGTTCTGATCTGAGAATATTAAAGATGTAGGTTCCCAACCAATCAAACTAAGATGGGTAGAACTGATGGTCTGGTCTGAGAGTATTATGGATCTGGGCTGTTTACCAATAAAAGTAAGAATGGTAAAGCTGATTGTACGATCCGACAGCTGTTTACAAATGATAATGAAATTAGAAACTCAGAATAACAAAGATTGAGTACTTTAAAGTTAGGACAGTTTTAATTCAGCACCGCGTCTTACTACCTATTCGGGCTATACGCGTATTTACTAATTACTCTAATGGTTTTAGTGATTAGGAAGGTTTTATATATATATATATATGAAGTGTACCCAATTTTGCATGAAGACAGAGTGTAAAACCATTTTGGAAAAACCACCCTCAATACACCCGACTGAAATTCAAACCTAGGTCTCCCTGTCATAATCAATCTAGTCTACTGCGAGAGTAGCACCTGATGCACCTGGACAGGGAACTCCTGGCTTCAACGTCTATGACGTCAAGTGTAGTGCTAATATTTTTGGAAGTTGCGCTTCAAAACCTTTCAGGGCTTTAATGTTGCAGCTTCATTTTCCCATTTTATTGTATAAAAATGAATGTATTTAAAAAATAGGCAAACCACATCATTTTAAATATAAAATTATGATGAAATATTTTAACCCGTTCTTAAAATAAGGGAAAATAGGTCCTTAAAGGCAATTTATGACACGCAGAGTAAGGAGTCAGCCTCGTCCAGTCCTGTTTACTGGTAACCGATGGACAGGAAGATATATACTCAACTTGCTAATGCAATATGTTATTTATTATCTTAGAGAGTTGCATGGATTTTATCAAAATTTGAAATTTCCTCTTGAGTAAATTACCCTCAAATTCATTTTCATGGGTGCATTAGATGAGCCTTTTTTTTTTTTGGCAATGTTAAACAATGCCAAGATAGGAATCTTAATAAAAATTATTAAAGTCAGTTTCAAGAAAAGCTATTTATTGTTTCTCACCCTTAAGTAAACTACCTATTCTTAGCTTTAAGGTTGTATGGATTGTTCCAAAAACCCTCTTTGGAGCCTTATGAAAACCAATGATTCCAATTTTTAGCCTAACCTGTAAAATTGTCTTGGATCTATTTCCATTTTCAGACATACGGCATTGAATAAAACACTTTTTCAGATTAATAGGTCATGAAAAGTTGAAGTCCATCATTATTAGAGTAGTATTTTTTTGTTAATAACAATACTTTACCTCAGCTAATGTGGGCCTTATAAAACATTGTACAACTCCATGTGTCTCTGTCCTCACGTATGTCTATCTGTTTAATATGCCACTCTTTACCCTGGGCTAGAGCCGTAAGGTTCTGATATATTTCGTTCAAACCTGACTTTGTTTGGTAGACTTATTTGATCATACTTCAGATCTTAAATAGCATTATTTACAATGTATAGCTCTTTCTATTAGCTATGGATGTTATATTTACTAAATATATTCTGCGCAAACAAATATAACGATCTTCCCTGCAGTTTCATTAAAATTGATGAGCTCTAGTTTGGTTTAACAATCACATAAAATATAATATACCCCATGTCATATTTTACAGAAAAAATGTCATGTCCTGAAAGATGTTTAGTCTATTTATTGAAGTCTCTCCTTTCAAAAAATCAGCTGTTTCTTTGGATCGGAGGAACACAATGGCAAACTCTATATCTCCCATGCCATGAGAGTCTTAAATGGCAGATTAAGTTGGCATGCGTGTGCAAGAGAGTTTCTACAAAATGCTTTTCTGAGAAGTTTGCTAAATAGGTGGTAATATTTTCGCAAAATAAATAGTATGAATAAGACTCGTGTTGCTTCCCTAGTATTATTTGCTCTAATGAGAATTCTAATGACGTTAGAGTCAGGAAAAAAACATCACTTTTCCACAACTAAGCCAACCAAGACTGTGTAGATGCCAGTTCTGAGGAATCTCTTAAAGCAACTGACTATTCCTACGAGTTCTCCAGTTTGAATACTACCATGATTTAACAATATAATGGTATATTATTATTATTATTTATCTGTGGCTTAATTAATTTTGGATCAAAAATATTACATGTATTTTTCCTTTCATTTCGAAAACGGCCCCGCCCGCCCGAATCCTGATACAAAAAGTACGATCAAATGTAATCTACTTAATAAGAAATCAATAATTATCAAACTACCTCATAATTTAACTTTTAGAATTTGACTAAGGGCCTGGTCAATGGTTGTTGGGAGTGAAGAGTCACATCACGAATTGTAAGTTTTATACCTCTCAAATATGTTCATTGGTAATCAAATTGGAGTATGGTCTGGTTTGCCAGTGATGGGGAGGTCAGGCATCAAATCCTGCCCGGGTGTGTGTCTATAAAGAGTTTTTTTTAACGTTTCCCACTCTACCTCTAAGCAAATGTGGTTACAATGTCTCTAAATTTTACTTTACTATATCCCATACCCTATTAGCGCATTTAAATGGGTATATATCAGACAAGTACACAATAGAAAAAAGATAATATTAAGACGCTGTACTAAAAAAAATATGTGTTGAAGTGATAGCCTAAAGTCTCCTCGAAACTATACCATTCCAGAACTGTAAATATGCATTAAATTACAAAATTAATAATTAAGTCAATCATAGATATTAATTGATAAAATTGTATTTAATATTAATAGTAAATACAATTTTATTAGTGTGCATATATTCTCACATTAAAACATGATATAGTAGGGTAATGCTGATTTTTTCTAAAACCAAATTTTAATGGATCAATAATTATACAAATATTAAAATACTATAATTCTTTCATCACTAAAATATTACTTCCGACACATAATGAAAAATAACAACTATACATTGATAATATTAGTATAGTGCAAATACAATCAAAATCGCAAATTACATTACTTGTGAATAATTTGTCTACTTGTAACAAGTGTTGGTATTTAATGTATTTATCTACACCATTACGCTTAGAGGTTTATATGGGTTATGGAACTAGAGATCCCGGATAGTTAAATAGGTACAGAAGTTAGTGATTAGAGCTGAATGACCAGGGTTCAAAGCCCTGTTCTTTCGTAATTTTTCTATCCTTACACAATCGCTCCATCAGAATATCATCTGAAAATACATATTGGCTTAATTTAAAATAGTTTAAAAAATGCTACAGTCGGACTCATAATATGCATAATTGGGTATGCAGACTGAACATCAAGATCCTCTAGTTTGATTTGTTGTTTATGGCAAGGTCCGCATTCGAATCACGGGAGTATTTAATGAGTGTCTTTTCCTAAACAGATTATCTCTCTTCCTTCATACAAATATAAGTACACTTTCTCTAAACTCTACCTTCACCATATTTTCACACCATATGAGTATTAATTACAAGTGTGAATAGCCCGGACAGGTCTTAAGACATGGGGGGCAAGGGGAGGGGAGATATAAACCTACGCGAAAATTCCAAAATTGGAGTTTAGGCCAGGGAATATGTATTTGTAACAACTTGGGTCACTCGAATATATAAGTTATCAACTGTATCAACAGTAAATAATGAATAAATTAAAGTACACAAGGCATTTATAAAAGTACGAGATAAGTTATGACTGGAATTCAAATCCCAACTACCCTGTCATCGGAAGTCCAGTCTCTTGCGAGAGCGACGCCCAAGTTTTATGCATCAACCAATTTAGGATTATGTTTTGTTAGGTCGGGTAATATTGACATAGGTCTGTCATAGACAGGATTAAAAACTAAAAGCGCAAAATATTGCTAAAAGAATTTAAAATACTTCACAAAAGCAGTGCTATCTGTGATGAGAACAAAATATTACTCATATTTCATACAAAATAATTTAACAATAAACTTTTCATTTTTATATTCTTTTTATCACCGAGTCTAATACCCGTTCAGGTTGATAAGTTTTTGATATTGAATAGCATAATAAACAAAACTATTTTAATTCTGTAAAAATAATTTTTTAAATGACTAAGTAATGTTTATTACTTTCTAATAATTACCTACTGTATGATATTAGGAACTCAAGAGTACGCCACCTATTCTTCTCTTGAGCTAGTCCTATCCAGTCCACCTCATTACTCATGAGGGTGACATATAAAGATGTATACTTGTTTTTGAGGGAGAAACTCAGTTAGTAGTTTACTGATGAATTTTTTTTAGAAATATTCATATTTTATAAGATGGCTTTAGTAATTTGGTTCAAAATGGGTAGTTGTTAAGCTTTTTGCATTATAAATACTTATATATATATATATATATATATATATATATTTGTTTTAAAAAATCTTTAGTAATGGTAGTTAACTAGTTACTGAGTTTTGTAACATTAAATTTTTTTGAAAATGGCTCTTATGATTAGGTTCAAAACTGAAAACGGGGATCCATTTTGCACAATCAATATTAATTTATCTTTATTTATACAAAATAAATTAATTTAATGTTTGTTTAGCTACGATGAATGATATAAAGTTTTAATAATTTTGAAATTGAAATTGAAGATTGCATTCAAATTATAAATTTTTCATGATAACAAATAATTTTAGGGTAGTGTACAAATCATTTATTTTTGAGAATTTAAATTTTGTTAAATAGCCATATTTGAACAATTTGGTTAAAAATATATAAATAAAGAGTGTTTATTGTGAATAACAAGATGATTTATTTTTTTTGATGAGTAGAACATACCTAAGGATAGTTTATTCAAAACCTATTTTAGAACATTTTGAAAATTTTCTTTGAAGCTATAATACTTACACAATATGAGAAAGTTTGTGCGATTGTGTCATACCATTTATTTACTATATTATCTCATGTATTTATTTTAATTTCATTGTTGTGTTTATTCTATTTTAATTGCTTAAAAGTAGCTAAAAAAATTAATGGAAGTTTCTATTGGTGAAATGTTCGAGTGACACATTTAATTTCATGTCACCCACTTCAGTGGCCGCATGGTTTAACACGCTACTCTTGCAGTAGACTATACTGACGATGACGGGGCTATCGAGGTTAGTATCTTGGTCGAGTATATTGAAGGTTTTTTCCAAAATGATTTTCCACTCTTTCTCCTCACAAATTCGGGTACACTTCCTATAAATATAACATTCTTAAACTTTAGAACCATTAGCGTAATTAGTACATAAGCGTATAAGTAGTAAGACAAAGTGCTAAAAGAAATAGTTTCACATCAAATTATTTATGTTGGTTATTCATGTTTTTACACAAAATATAGATGGTGTTATTGTCTTCACATTATTTCACAAAAATCTTTTAATTTTTTTCCTTAAAAAGATATTTCTGTCCATGTAATGTGTATTCCAAAGCGCTTTTCATATTAGTAAGTATATTTTCTTAAGGCTGATTGTATAATGTACACTTTTTTCCCTGGATGCTGCTTATAATTATATAATGTAAAATATAGGGAGGCTATGTATACTTAAAGATCATCTCTAAAACTGTATTCACAACTCAATCTTGTATTTGTATAACTAATTTAAAATTCGCATTTATAAATTGATTAGGTTTTATTAGTCTTATTTTGTAAAACTCTTTGTATATTTTTCTATTACTGTGTCTCAAAAAGTTTTACAAGTCAAATGGAAACAGATATATATGTAAGATCAACTTTTTTAAAAGTTTGGGACCCCATCGATCGTTAGAACCTTTATAATCTTGAGGCCAAAAATGTACATGTTTACTATAATTATTTAGCCTATGGAAAATAAAAAGGTTAATATTTTTAAGCAATATTATTATAAATAATGTTAAGTTCAGTAAAATTATATAGCCTAAAAACAAAAATAGGGTTTTATTCAATTATATAGATTTACTATTATAAACTAATGTTCATCCATATTCTCGGGTTTGAATTATTGGCCAATTTGTTTTGGAACACAATAATATGAGCTATTTATACTATGTTAACATTTAGTAAAACGAGGCGCTTAGAAAATATAAAAACGTTTTCAATTAATGAGTTTAATAAAATCAATTATGAGCCCACCACACACAATGAATATATTTTAAAAATTGGTTTGAATTAATTTTCCTGTTCCTACGGTCAAATTTAGACCTCAACCTAAACTACAATACCTACTTCCTTTCAAAAGGGGTGGGGGTTGAACTTAGCAAAGAGAGAGGAAAAAACAATAAGTGCACTGGTCTCACAATCAAGACCCCCCCCCCCCCCCACACACACACACACACACATACAAACACACACAAAGGAATATCTCAGCCCATGAACGTTTTAAAATTACAAGAGGTTTGTGGATTTCTGTCTGACTATTCTAGTGCCTTAAACATCGATGCTTAAATTGTAAGCCTAACACTCTCAGGCTAGTAAATTGATTCCTATTTCTGATTCAAAATGGTGGGAACATACTTTTAAAGCTTCACCATATTGAAATAAATTGTTTGTCTCGTCACTTGTAAAACGATCGTGGCAACGCTCTAAGTGGAAGACCCTTGTAAATTGCTAAACTTTACAAATAGTTCCCGATATTCCTACAAGTAGTGTTACACTTCGGTTACCAAATTGTTTTCAATTTTAATTTTATAAATAACTTTTTAAAGCTTAGTATTAGACTAATAAATTATAAATATATAGCTAAAACAAGGAGAAAAATAATAACTAGCTTTGTGATTTCTTTTTTTTTCAAACGTTAATACTTACATTCATATTAATCTTGTTAAAGTAATTATTCATTTAAAAATAAAAATAAAATATAATATATAGCTAAATAAAAATTCTAATCTAAGAAAATTGAAGAAAAATAGTTCGGTTTTATAGTGTAAAATTCAATTTTAAACATTTCACTTAATAAAGACACTATAAGCAAAATAGTGCGAGGCTGAAAATGTGATAGCTTTCATTGTATAAATTAATTAATAAGATTAGTAAAAGTTATACAAAGTCCTCTTTCTAGATAATATAGATTCCTTTTCACTGGTGAAAACCTATTTAAAATGCATAGAACGGTTTTATCACAATCTTTTATTTGGTAATATCATGTTTTTGTGGGTGAACGAGTTTTGACCAGCCCCTTGACAATATATCACATGAAAATTGGTCACATAGTTTAAAGTGTCGCCCTCGTGTTGATTTGGATTGTTGGTGAAAGGAATATCGGGGTTAGAATCCCGGTTGAATGTTCTGAGGATGGATTCGTCAAATGGTTTATCTCTCTCTCTGCAAGCAAATGCGAGTACATTTCATCGAAATGACTACCTTAGCCATGCCATCATCCTTAGCATAGTTAAAGTATTCTTATAGCCTGTTAGGTACTAAGGGGCAGTCGAAAATACAAAATATCAAAATAAATATTAAGCCATTAATTATTTCATTACGCCTCTTTAAAAATAATTATCTCAATAGCTAGAATGTATCAGATTTATCAATAAACCGCAAGACTGTATAACTGTGGGCTGAGAGTATTTTTAAAAGCAGTTCTAGAAACTAGCAAGAAACGACCATCTTATCTTAAAAAAAACCTAACTTTACCAGTCTCGTTCATGCGTCACTATAGTCACACACACGCAACTGTGTCCTAGGACAAAGAGGGGAGAGGGGATTTACACTGTCGCTGTCTCGAGGGGTTCTTTGCCGTCTTTTTAAGATCATCTTCCCCCCCCCCCCCCTCCTTTGTATTTTTATACCCACCGGACAGAGAGCTACTTCATTTGGCTCAAGCAGAATTTATTTTCTCATTTTAAAGTCCATCACAATATAGGTTAGCATTGCTCTACTTATTCTTTAACCCCTGGAGGAGAGATACAACACGTGAGCCTCATTATATTGCCATTCAAACTTTGGGAGGACAAATAACAAAAAGTAAAAAGCGACGCTTGTTTGGAACTAATTAGAAAAAGTTAAGTGGAAGGAGAGGGGTTCCTATAAGATAGAATGACATTTTAATCCTTCCATCACACGTCAACTGTCGTTCACACAGGAAACTGTGTGACTGAACATGAAGACGTATTACGTTTGTACATTCTCAGTGTTTATTTTGTGCATCGTTAACGGGCAACGTGTCGAGAGCAACTCGGTTGATGATGAGAAACCTAGGGACATGGGTGACGGCGACTCCTCGTCGTTTTTGGGCGACCTCACTTATGGGTTCCGTGTTTACAGCGAGTGTAGCCGAGAGGACCTGGGTTCGTGTCTAAAGTTGAAACTCGTGGCGGCCATGGACCGCGCGGCGAGAAGTTACCTCGACGGCGTGAGGGTTCTCGACGGCGTCACTTTTGTCCGTGACCCTACGGCGTCAGACGCTGAGACGTCGAGGCCATTGCTGAGTGAAGGGGAGCTTGAGGCGACCCTCCCGAGGTCTCTGGAAGACAAAGATGACACTCTGAATGGCCTTATCATAGAGAGAGTTGTTGGTTTCTTCAGGACCCACTCTCTACAGTTCGAGGAGTCGCAGAGGAGTCTATCCGATGAAGGTGAATAAAAACCCAGTTCTAGCACCCATAGCAAATAATCCCAGACATTAATCCAGCCTTCCATTATATAATCATTCAGTTCAGATTGTGCTTATTAACTTAGTATTTACTTTTAACCCTAATTAAATAAATGCATCCTATAATCAGTCACGCATGATATAGAACTTCTTACCGGTAAATCATTGCCACGGTAAATTTCTAGATTTGAGTTGAATTCCAATATTAAAATATACTCTAGATTAGCTTTTTTAATAATCTATTAATATATTACTTTATTTCAAATTTTCTTTACACACATTACTAATTGTTTTCCTTACCGAACTAAACATGAGAAATTGTTTATGAAACAAATCATACAAATTTCTGCACTCTCTCATTTATATTCAAGTCAATCATATCCTAGGATTTGTTTGCTAAAGTTGAATCTACGCCCAAAGTTTTGACCTATTTAATATTAAATAGTATTAAATATTTTAGGCTGTGTCTTACATAATGTGAAAACCACATGTTTTATTATTACAAAAATAATGACTCGTTTAAGATAAACCTTTATATTATATAATCTCGGAATATTGGTAAATATAATATATACATTTGAGGAAGTATTTATATATTATATAAGCCATTCTCATATATCTAAGAGAATGTATTTATTTATAAACAAAAATAAGTGATTTTTAAAACTTTCGCCTTTTACAAATTAAAAATCTATCCAAATTTTGGTAAAAGTTTTTAAACAAAAAACATATATGCATTAATAATATATGTTCTAGCTCATCATATTACAAAAAGTCTATTTTTATTAGGAATAGATATAGTTAGGAACACCAACTTCTCGCGAACAGTGTTTTCACGAAATGTTTGAAAAATCTGTTTTGAAAGCGCTAAAACTTGTTTCAAATTCAAAGAAATCATTATTATGTATTTTTGAGCTCATGAAATAAAACGATAAAGGTATTTATACGTGAAATCAAAGTTTTTTTTCACGAAATATTAATATTATTCGTATTTTAAAATGAAATTCATGTTTTCTAGGCAAAATTCCGTTTGCTCGTTAACACATGAATAACATTAGCAGCCATGCTTATTTCGATTGCCGTAAAATAATTACAGTAGCGGTCAAGGTCAAATCTATACAGCCTTTACCATCAATGTCAATAAATATCAAAGACTAGTCAATGTATAAACAGTGGACTCAAAAAGCTAGATCGTAATTTTATTCTCTTCTATGAAGACTTGAAAAGAATATACCCAAAACTCCTGCCCTTTCAAAAAAATGATGAAATATTTTTATGTATTTATTTGGCTAGTTTAAAAGTATTCAATGTATTATTAAACCATTCGTTATTTGTATTCCCTTTTAGACAAAAAAAAATCGATATATCAAATTAATATTTTATGTCTTTTTGCTATTATTATCTTTGGTTGTTTTTGATATTTTCAAGCCCTAGAGTTTTTAGCTTCCTTTGTGATTTCACTGTATCTATGTTTGTTATTTTGAGCTAGAATATTTTATCGGTCTTAATTTATGGTTTAATTTTATATTTTATTCGTAAAAAATAAAAAGAATGTTTTTGTGACTTTACCAGGTGTTATAAAACAATTTTTACGAATAAATTTTGTTTATCTGAGAATTTTTATGACGAAACTCAATTTTTTTATGACGAACTTTCAAATATTTATTTACCATAATATAGGGTCTCTAGCTATAGTGTGTCCCATTAATTATTTAAAATGCATACGCTTCCGGAGACCTACAATATTATTCTAGCTCAGTGGTTTCCCGTTAACTCTTCGGAATTTCCGTTTTGTATCTTAAAAATTATCATGAGTTTTTATATGAAATAAGTAAACTAAACATTCCTTTTTCTATTGCGCTGCATCTTACTACCCGTTGGGATATTCACTAATGAATCTAACTAAAGCATTATAAATAAGTGAAAACATTTCATTCAAAGGATAAAAATATATATTATCCTAGCTTTATTAAGCTCCAAGTAAGCTATTTATCTCTTTATATGTTGATGTATAAACTTTATCACATGGATAATCATTTATATAAAACACTTTTACATAAGTATACACAAAATACAATATATCTTATATGTTATTATTTCCTCTTACATATATTTTGTGATATAATCATTTATCATTTTCTACTTTAACGAAGTAACGATTCTTTTCTAAGGAGAGTTCTCATTTTTAATAATACCAGAATATCTGTGAGGCTTAGTTTGTTTTGGTTGTTTACTCCTCACGCCTTATTTTTATCCAATGTTTAAAGTTAAGAATATTATTTACTTTCTCTTATTTAGTTAACACAATTTTTATTTTTTGTTTATTTAATATGTGTTTTTACTTTTTATTAGCTTTAATAATAAAAGTTTGCAATGTTAACTGATCAAACGATTTATTTTGTAAACATAAACATTTAAGGTAACATTGGTTAATTGAAAATCAAATAACAACGTCAAATTGTAAAATGTTTAACACTTATGCTTTAAACAAATCTCTATATTATTAATTATCCAATAGGGTATAATTGATGAGTTAGGCCATAGATTCCCAAAATGTGTTCATTCACGGCATCCTTAATATATCTTTTTTTTTTCTTAGCACCCTTATTTTAAACGAAATAGCTAACAGTTTGGTTATGTTTAAGGAATATATTTTTGTCCTAGTAGCTTATTAATAAGTTTGAAAAATAATAAAAATACATTTATTACATTTAAAATAACACCAATCACTAATTACTTATGGGATGTGTGTACTCGTTGATTACTAAATTTGTTTACTAAAAATATCGGGCGGCGCCCTCTGTGAGCTCGCGACGCTCCAGGGCGCCGCAATGCACAGAATGGAAACACCTGAGTTAGGCAATTGTTTATGAAGGTTCACACTATTCGCTTGGATAGGGGAGGGGGAAAATGTATTTGAACTGAACTGGTAAAAACCACCTACTGGTTGTCCTTTGAGGGTTCGGATCCCAACCACCAAACTATCGCTGGTGAACTTGTTCAGTGCATTTTTGATGAGTGTTCAATAAACCAATAATATTAATATATAATTGTTTATATAAATAATGTTTCAAACTTAATTCCTAACTTCAAATAACTTGATAAGTTTATAATGAGAAATTGTAAGCTTGTGTTAAGTTGGTAAGATATGGTTTCACGTGCTAAATAAATACCTGTAACGCAATTTAAAATTGGGATGTTCTGCAGCTAGAAATATTATTGGAACTACTTTCACTTATTAATACATTAAGTCATGTAATATACAGATGTCAATTTTGATATATATTTTAATACCAATAAAATATAACTGATAATATGGTAAAATATTATGAATGTTTAACGTAAAAGTTTTTATTTGTATTTTCTAAAATGTTCTTTCGATGAAAATTTGACTGTATTGAAACCTAAACTGAGAAAAGAACGGATAAAATATGCTCATATAATTATTTACAACCTCTTAAAAGCGATTAATAAAATGAATATCACAAATCATATAGTGGGGTCCTGCATCCATACAAATTTGACTTAAATATTACAAAAAATTTAAGTTGTTAATGGAAACTACAAATTATTGATAATATTATAGACTTGGTAAATATTTTTACTCAATGATATCAATCACATTTTTTTATTTGCAATATTTATTGAAATGGGAGGATATTTACTTGGGGGTGTTAAATTTTACCGAATAGGGAAACTTTGTAATCTTTTTACACTTATACTGATAACAAATAATACAATTAAACATTTATATTAAATTTGACTAGAACTATATTTTACCCATACGATTGCTTTTAAACGTTTCAGGAAAATTGAGAATTTAATTCAGTCCTAGGCTTATTCATAATATCTCACCAAAGGCAATGAGTTTGACCAGCAGTGATCCGTGTGCATACAAAGGCCTCAGTCTCGTGTTGTCTGGTTAGTTGGTAATAAGGAAGTTTGGACCATAATCGTGGCCGTGATATGAGGCAGTTCTCCTAAATTGGTTTCTTTTCCTTTCTTACTTCATTCAAATGAGGATGTATCCCTTTATCAATGTGTGTAAAAATATAATATAAATGTAGCCATGATTACAAGCCAAAGTTTCTAGTTTAGTGGCAACCACACCATTAATAAAACTTAGTTCGTGTTGAAAAATAAAAAAAGTCTCAGAAATATCCTTGCTAAAATAAACAATCAATGAACATATGACAATGGTGCAAGTAGCCCATACAAATAAGAACACAGTTATTTGTGTAAAGAGATCAAATAAAATATCACAAAGGGTGTAAGATATGTATTCCCATAACATGAGATATATGGATATCTTAGTGTGCATGTTTTTCAGAAATTGCGACAATCCCGTACTCTTTTATGTACCAAGACCTAACCAACTCAAAATAAAACATGTACGCCTTTTATCTTGTAAAATATAAATAGTCACTACAAATTTTAGTAACTAGTGGTTAGTGTAGCAAATCCATGACAGATGGAAAGAAAGTCTGATAAAAGTACACAGAAACACGTCGAAATATGCTTTACATGGTTAATCACACTATTATAAAATAATACAATTCATTAGTAATTCACGTACCCCCTGAAATAATTCACGCAACCCTAAAGGTAGGCATTATACAGTTATGGAAATATTGGTAATAGTAATAAATATATCAGGTATATTTTATTAATTGAGAATATTTTTCTAGGCCGAGCTTTGACCATATAACTTATATAATATATAATGATTGTTAAATAATATTGACTTAATTATGTTGACATACAGTTTTAGATAAACTTGTATAATTAGGAATTAGGGTTTCTAAGCCTTTAAAAGTATACTAGTTTAAAATGGCATGACCTAACTTAATATAATCAAATGAAACATAGTTTAGTCTAATTTAATCCGTCATAGTCTAATATTGTTTACCATGAGATAGCCAAGTATAGTTCAATTTAACAGCTTAATCACATTTTGGTCTACATTTCCCACTGAGAGGTATTGGTTATTCAAAGTCACAAGCTAGAAAGTATGGCCGTGTCTCAATAAAGATTGTAATGCCAATTTCAGCGTACAGTCCAAACAGGTAGCAAGACGTTGTGCTAAAAAAATAAATGTCAATTTCAGAAAGATTTCCAACACTATAAATGACATTTACATGTTGGGCATATAGTCATTTAAGAACTGACTAAACCAATAATTGGAACACACAAGTATTATATTATATTTTGAAAATATTCACAGATTTTTAAGGGTAATTCTTTCTCAATGTCTGACAATAATGAAACTCAATGACCAGACTGCTATACATTAACCGTATTGATGCAAATAAAAACTACTTTTAACGGTCCAAATATATACTTTGAACAAATACCAGTCTCAGTTTAAGTTGGGGATGTAGCATACGTGAGAAAAGATAAGGGTTTTTGTAGTTTTTATATAAAACACTTTTTGGTCAAAATAAATCAAATACTGTTTCAGTAAAAACAGAGTTTAATTTTATTCACATAACTACCTCAACATTTCTAGATTATCTGTCAAGGATGTCCTGTAAATTTATGACAACTTTTTCTTTTCATTTAAAACGTTGTCATCTATTGCCGCTGTACTCATGACAGATATTCAACAACTGGTAATATCACAGCGTGGAGAAAATTAAACTGGAGCGATATTTTATTTATTTTAGCCAAAAAATTGTTTTAGTATAAAACTACGACAAAATCCCTTAACGGCGACAAATAACGGCACTACGAGACGTCAAATATGGCACTGTATGGACATGTAAGGTAGGCAAAACCTGCTGCAAGACAGGCAAACCAACACAGACATCCCCAAAACCAATCTTCCCTGACACACACGATGGTGTCATGGGAGCATTGCGAGAAACTGAAACTCCTTATGCATAGTTGTTGTCAGGAAACTCAATGGCTGTTACTATAATATAGGGATAATATACACCATACTCCACTTTACTATGTGCTGGAGATGGATGAGTTGTTTACCCCTCAGGTGCATTCAGTGTAGACTTTGACGTCTCATAGAGGTGCCATTTTACGTCACCAATCTAAAGATAATTGAGTGTAAATACATAATTATCTTGGTTTTAATGTTCACACTTTTGGTTCCAAGTATTGGAGGATTCATTGTCAAATCCAGACACCCTATTCAATTCCAACATCACCATTAGCTTGAATTTAATAACTGATAACTAATAAATCCATTTTAAATTTGATTTTATAATCACCGGAGCAAGGATATATAATATGTGGTCTCATTTCAAACTTATTTAGTATATTTTCCGGAGAGTTAGTGGTCTGAATTACAATCCTGGCTGGGTATAATGAGAGCAATTTTTCCTTAATGGCTACCCACTCTTTCCATGCTAATGCAGGTACATTATTATAGGCTATACCCTACTTATACCTACCACTTTAACAAGATTAACATATATGAAATGGATTGATTTGGGAGAGAAATGTAGGGAAAAAATTAATATTATAGACACACTTAAAATAAATATATTTATCATTGCTGTGGTTTTTGAAACGATTGTCGTTTTCTTCCTAGATCAAGGAAGGAAGAGGAAGAAGAAACTCAGCAGTTTGTTGTTGATTCCCGTGCTAATGGCCGGAATAATGGTGCCCTTGGCGTTCGGTACGCTAGCCCTCCTTGCTGGCAAAGCTCTCCTCGTGAGTAAGGTAGCCCTCGTCCTCTCAACCATCATCGGGCTGAAGAAGCTGTTCAGCCAGAAGAGCGCCGGTCATGAATCCACGGTGGTTGTCGGTGACCACCATGGCAGGAGCTTTGAGGAGCCGGTTCAGAACGGAGATGCCCGGAACTTCAAGGAGTCTTCGTTATTAGATCCTCATCTTCTCGCTTACGGCAGCTACGTTCATCAAAGAGCTGCTGCGGTTGCCGCGGCATCCAAAGTGTGATCGACCCAATCCAAATATATACCCTTCCCTTTTGCTCATCAGATGCTGAAGACTTCTGGGAGTTCTATCCTCTGCTATGATCATAATCTTCGTGGCACTTAATCTCGAATGATAACCAAACCCCTTAAAATATACAATAGTGGAATCCAGGTTATTATACAGTTCTACTTATATTTGAAGACAAATTAGTCATAAAAGGGCAATTTGGATCTCACCGTGTTATAAGAGCAATCCAAGGCCCAGACTGACAAATAATAAAACGTCTATGAAGGCGAGACAAGTATTGCTGCTTTAGTGAAATAGGTCAAATATAAACTAATACTATTCAATTGCTATAGAGTTATCCATTTAATAGATGCAGTAACTAGTTTCCCTTCTCAATAGGACAAGTCAGTCCCTTTATTGTTATTTATTTTTAAACAGTATTTAAATGGTTTCATTAGTGAGTTAGAGTATTATTGTTTCCAAATTATTTATTTGTTTGTATTTAAAAGTTCATATTGTGTATTTTTTATAATAAATATTTATACCATAAATTTCTTATGATACATTTTTATGCTCTACCAACTATTATTTGTAAGTCAAACCAAACTCAACAGGAGGTGTAAAACATAGCCGCAAACGTGACGATGTGGGGGATAATAATAAATTTAATAAATTTATGAATATTCACATTATTAAACTTAAAATATAGCTGTAATATGTATGTATTAATAGTACTCAACCCAAAGGTCAGTAGGATCCTCAACAGTTCCACAGTCAGCTGTGTAGCCGAGAAAGCTCTGAAGACGGGTAGTAGGGTGAGGAGTGAGGTAGTCTATCGTTGCTTTCCTCGCCGAGCCAGAAGGTACCGTTGCATGTCAATCTGTCAAGCACACCAAAATACATACAAAACTAACCCTACAAGTTATATCTTCACTCCATTCATCAGAGACTGGTGTGTATTGAATATAAGTCATAAGTGAAATATAGGCTACTTACTATAGGGCTGAGTATATGAAACTTAGTCTCTTAATTTACACGATGAAAACAAATTCAGGGTGTTCGGTAACAAAGTGCTTAAGAGGATATTCGGTTCACTAAGGGATGAGTTTACTGAGGAGTGTAGAATATTACATGCTAAGAAGATACATACCCTGTACTCATCAGAAGACATTGTTATGATAATAAAGTCTCGTACATTATGGTGAGAAGATCATGCAGTGCAAATGGGAGAATATAGAACCTGGTTCAGGTTATGGACTGGCAAACCCAATGGAAAGATACTATTGGTAAGACATAGACGTGGATGGGCTGATAACATTGGAATGGACCTGAAAGAGACAGGGATGTAATAAGGTGGACTGGATAGAACTAGCTCAGGATAGGTATGGGGTGTGATAAGGTGGAATTGATAGAACTAGCTCAGGATAGGGATAGGGGCTAATAAGGTTGACTGGGTAATATTAGCCCAGAATAGGGATAGGTGGTGTACTTTTGTAGTTGCGGCAATGAACTTTCGAGATCTTAATGCCATATAGTACGTAAGTAATAGGGATAGACTGTGGCGTTGATGTTAATTTCGTCTTATTTTCTTTCAATCATAGTGTATTATTATTATTATTATTATTATTATTATTATTATCACCACGTCTTACTACCCGTACGGGTTATACGCACTTACGCTAATGTGCAATGGTAGGGTGATTGTGAGATGAAATGGAGGACCTACAGTTTACCGTGGAATCCAAACCACGGTGGAGGCCTGGCATTCCTCACATTCACAAGTTGTGATTAATACACGTCTTGTCAGAGGTGAAGGAAGGGTTTGGCAATCAGATAAATCTGTGCCGGGACCGAGGATTGAACCCCGGACCCCTAGCACAGAAGTCTGACACCTTACCCCTAGACCACCAGGTCACTCACAGTGTAATACTAGTTAATTAGGCTATACGCATGTAAGATAAATATTCCAAAGGGTATAGATAAGGAATGAAACCTCTTGAGAAAATCTACCCACACTTGTGTGGAGGGAGAGTGGAAATACATTTATTTAGGATAAAGTCACCTTCTGTAGACCCAACTGGGATTCAAACCCCAATCTCCCCTTCATCGGCAGGCCACACGAGATTGATGCCTCAAGTCGTTTAGGCACTGGTTGATATTAATTAAATGCTTTACATTATTTATAATCCTTCCTAAGAAATAAATGTTTGTATTACCCATATTACTATCTTACAGGGTTACTCAAATAGTTAAGGTACTAGAGAATAGATGAGGAAGGTAGAATCAAGAAGATATATAGCTAAATTTGTGTTGAGGTAGATTGTAAAACTATTTAATAAATCTACCCTCAGTACACCCTGTCGAGATTTAAACTCCGACCTTTTATTTTGCTATAAAACTAGACGAGAATCTGTTGACGCGGTAGCATTAGTGTTCACTGATACAGATACATAGCAAATAAATAACGAGGAACATAGCAAGGCTTGTCAATTCCAAATGTAAAGTACTTTCAAATGCTCTCAACCTAAGGGTTAATATGTTTTGTACAATTTAAAAATAAGGTGTTTACATTTAGTGACTATATCTAAATAAATGACTGAAATAACATGACAAACGTTCCTTACCGTCAGTGAACAGTTTAATAAACGTGATCAATCACAACCTTACTAAGGGTATATTTGTGAATCTTCATAGGTCCTAAACATTGTCAAGCAGTTATTTTAGGGAGGGTGGTGTGTGTGTGGGTTTTAGGAGGAAAGACCTAATTTACATTAAAAAATTAATTAATTAATAAAGCAATACAATATCTTATTTCATGCTCACAATGTGTACATAAATTAAACTAAGATGAAAAGTCTGTCCCCTGAAAGTAAATATATATGTTACAGCTTTTAAATTCGTTAAGATTTTTAAATATATGAAAATATATTTTTGGGGGGTGATTCCTTTACCCCCTCCTCCCTCACTTTTCTGGATTTGATTCTGGTGCCCAATATCAAGCCTTTAGAACAGTAATCACATTGGTTTAGGAGGTTAGTAACGTGATTTTGTTATTCAAATGAAATGATGCTTAGTAAATGTCGATGGGCTTAACTAGCTAAGCTATGTAAACAGGATGATGAGAGTGGATGATAGAGGAATAGCCCCAACACTTCATTTGTGGACGACTGGACACTAATATTGGGTAAAAACTACTTTCTATGCAATATTCCAGGATCAATCCGCCACTATCCAAGATAACAATCCACCACTATCCAAGTTAACAACCTGCACTATCCAAGATAGCGATCCTCCACTATCCAAGATAACAAACTGCACTATCCAAGATAGCGATCCTCCACTATCCAAGATAACAACCTGCACTAACCAAGATAACAATCCGCCACTATTCAAGATAAGATTTAAGAGTGCTATCCAGTCGCATCAATAATTTTTTGTTGAACTAATTCCTTTAGACGAGTGTTGTATTCATATATTTATTCTTTAACTATCTTTTAATGATATAATATTCTTACCATAGTTTACCTTTCTAGGACATACACTGCAATCAGACCCTGATACATTAATTTACCATACAGGGAAAAAGCCAACTAGTCTTCCTAGTGATCAATTCCCCCCATCCCAACATAAATAACCCTATAGTTAGACACCAACAGCTATCGTGACCCCCCGAACCCCTTGATAAGGGTCCCATTGCTAAGGTACATGTTTCCCTTAGGCGAGCAGAGCCACCCTACCTTTACCTTCTTTAAAGGATCCTAATGGCAGTACTTGGGTTCTTAACAAAGAAACACATACTAGTAAAAATCAACTCATCAAAATTTGATGAACACAATAGAGCCACAATTTTGATAACTATAATAAAACCAAGTCCATCTCTTACTAGTCTATTCCCGAAACCGAATGTTTCGTCTCTTTTTGATTCGTTTAAAAGATTGTTTTGGTTCAATTCTGTCCTCTGTGATGAAGCTGAGAGGAGACATGTTTCAGTGGAAATAGAATTACCTAAATTCGTAGAAGCACAGGGAAAATAGTACTTGGATATAAGGCGAGGGATAGTGTTTTGGGGGTGTACGCGCAAATCATTATTCAAACACACGCAGTCGTGGGCTCATTGAACAAGTCGTCAGTATTGTCTGGTTTTTGTTTGTTAGTCACAAGTATATAAAGCTCGAAAAACAGCTGGGTTCACTAAAGTGTTTTGAAATAAATTGTTTCCCAATATTTCTACATTAAATTGTGGATACACTTTCTTTAATTTGTTACCTTTCTCCACGTTACACGGGTAGTAGGGCAAGGAAACAAAAGTTAAACGTATCATCGACTGAGTTAAAGCATCCGAGTGTCCCCTGATAATAGAAATGTCTATGGTCGCCAAGTGACATCCTTCAAAGTCCATCCGAGGAGAGCATTAAAGAACCAACGGAAGACCGTGGTCACATTCCAGTGACCAGCCGCGAAACAAGGTCAGTGTCCCGACCGATCACGCATGCGCCATGGACGACTGGGAGAGTGCGTCACGCATGCGAAGACTCGCCGGCATGCTTTAACAGAGCATTATCGATGGTTATAGGAGAGATGGGTACCACAGATGGCTCACTAAAGTAGAATGTGTGCCACATTTCCAACAAACTGGAGGATTTACATGATCTGTTTTTAGAACAAGAACTTTAATTAACTTGAAAGTATAGCTCTATATAACTAATGTGGAGGGAGGTAAGGTCTATAGACTAGCATGTGGACGATTCTGGCATGTAGGTCATGATCCCATATTTTCCCTTCCCCGCGTATTCGTACTGATATGAAGCTATTACACATATCTGAGTTCTGTCTCCTGATACGCACGTGTTAGGCTAAACACTTCCCCCTGAAGAACGTCATACCAGTCCTAATCCCTCCCTACTGCTTTTTAATGTATTCATATTTCATTTCGTATAATATACGGATCAGCAGAGTTGTGTGTAAGTGTAGACACTCATCATGTATGATCTTTGTGAGCGAATTTCAAACCCCTATTGGCTTATAGCTCTTCATTTAGATGAAAGAATATTCAATCATATAATATATGGAACATTAAGGTAATTTTTCTTTTTGATCTACAGATAGTATTTGCAAAACCATATTATCTCTATTGAATTATATAGAGGCAGTACGGTTAGTATGGAATACCATTTACTTTTTCTTAATAACAAATCGTATCTCCATATTTGGTCAACGAGTTCCATACCAAATTTATAAATGATATTTTTTTAAACTATTTTTATTGTTTAAAGCAAAATTAATAACTTTTAATGTCGTGTAGGAGCACTGAAAAGAGATGTGGAACAAGTGAGGGCAATATGGAATAATACACATTTTATATAAACAAATTAACTATATTTACTAAAACTAACAAATGTTTCCTGAGAAAGTGTATAAAAACAGGAAAATATTATGGGTAAGACAATAAAATAGTTATAGTAACGAATCATTGAAATAACACATTAGACTATAATAAAAAATAACTAATTATTAAATCAGTATTAATAATGAATTATTAAAATATAATAGACTAAAATATTGTATCAGGCTACTTTGTTCTCTTAATAGATTTCCTAAGTGTTAGGAAAAATTTTTACAACTAGGTTGATAAAACAAATCACTTGCCAAATACTTGAAAAATGTGCGGTCATCATGGAATAGTAATATTACTTACTGCCCGACTCGCCATTTTGGAACACAATCTTTTTTGTTAGGAAATAATAAAATTACAGTAAAATAACATTTGAACTCAAAGATAAGTGTGAGTGAGCCTTAACCTAATGATTTGATTAGAATTAATAAGAACAGTAGAGTAAAGAAATATAGCATGATAAACACTAGCCTGAAAAAGTTTTTGTGACAGCCAAAACAAACCATCGTCTCTCACATAACAATCCGTTGATCTGTCGATGTGAGGTTGTCAGTAGCTGTTCGAAATTATTTTCTGTAATAGTTGAAATAGTTAACGATAGATTGTGACACTTAACATATGATAAACAATGGTATTCCGTATTGCCCGACTATTCCATAATACCCGCATCCCCTCTATATAAATTAGGGGTTCAACCGTATTAATAAGATATAATGAATACATATTAGTTTAAATAAACATCTATGACGCCTCTAGTAATGATTATGTATCTGGAAATATACTTAGTTTTTGGTGTGAGAATGACGTTTTGTAAGTAGTTGTTAAAGAAAGAATTTTAATAAATTCGTATTTGATATTTTATTTGGGTTTTCAAGGGATGGGGTTCCTATGACGGGAATATAAATGTTCGAATCCCAGTCGGGTGTACTTGGGATGATTTTTCCTAAATAGTTTCCCACTCTTCCCACACGCAAGTTTGGGTACATTTCTTGTCAAATGCTATTTTCCTTGATCTTATTCCATTAGCTTAGTTAATAAATGAATGTAGTCTGAACGGGTGTGTTATAAAAGAAGAAATAAATGAAGTATTAATATTTAAAGTTAATTTTTGTAGCCAGGAAAATATTGTGAATGTTTCCTAGCTATTTTCATTTAAAAAAAACTACTATTGATTTACTGCTGATGATAATATTTCAAAATGATATGAAAGTTGAAAGTTTAGCTGTAAATCTGTAACCAATGGTGAGCGTATAGCCCGAATGGGTAGTAAGATGTGGTACTAAATAAAATACTAAAACAAATATTGATGCACATGATGTTGGTATTTAGTTCATGGGGTAAAAAGCTTGCCTCATGAGCCGATATTTGTGGATTCAAACCCAGCTGAGTTAGATGGGTTTTTACTGAGCGAAAAAGATCAGTAGCATAACTTCCCTAGAGTGGAGGGAACTACATCCGTCCCGTGTCGGTTGAGGTACGTAAAAGAGCCCTGGAAGTTATGTGAAAGTTACTTACTGGCAACAATTGGATTCTCTTTCTCACGCGCTCTTAGAAATCCATGTGGTAGGTGGTTTGATATACCACTCCACCTGTTGTTAAACCATCACAGAAACTACAACAAAGAATAGCCGGAGTAACGAAACTTTGTTGTGGACCTGCGTGGGGGGTTTGATAAATTAATAATACAATTATATATACTGTATATTAACAGTATTTCGTGTACACCATTAATATTTAAAGATGAGCAGTTATCTTAATAATATTAGTAATAGTAATAATAATACATTTCCTGAAATCTCAAGATTAATTTCATGATGGGCTAAACATGGTCTAATCTAATCTAGCCTCACTTCAAACGGTACAAATATTTCCATTGGTATTGTCAGCGCTCTATCTTTACTGACTGAAAACCAGGAGAGGAGCCAGTTTGGGACCAAGTAAAAGTCAGTAATGGCTACCAACTCAACAAAACATAATACCATTTTATAGTCAAATGTTTTTGTCACGTTGACCTAAAAACCTTTGCAATACTTTCAACACTTTTAAAAACTTTTAATAAACGTCAAATTCAAAATTAATGAGATCTTCAACGGTTTTTAGTAGATCCTTTTTTTTTGATAATTCACTATTTTAAATCTATTCGATTTATGTTGCCAATTCTCTCACCATACATTGTGTCACCTGTATAAAATCCAGCGAAAATTCTTACATTTATTTAAAATCTAGATATATATCTTTCAAATAACCATAATATCTATCACGTCAACTTAAGGGAAAGCCCACCACCTTAAATTTAATTTGGACTTTTCATATTACATTTATCTTACTGCTGCGCTTTATGAAATTTACCACTCATAGCTCTAAAATTGTTGAAAATAATCTAAAATATTTTATATTTGATAAAATTGCTATAATTTTTGTGTTTAAGCTTTGTTACCGAATCTCTGCATGATAAATAAATGTGTAAAAGTTTTTATGCATCAATGCAAATTCTGTTGAAGTTACCAAAACATAATTTTTTTTAGCTATGACTTGTTTATTTCGGATGGAACAGTAGTTTTCCCACCAAAATAAAATGCTATATTTAATTAAAATGTGGTATGCGAGGCCATAATTCATATTACTAACACGCATGCCAAAACCTTGAAAACGTTGTGATGAACAACTATCTACTAGATGATGAAGTAATTATAATACCAATGGCACAATTGTATGGTTCTAAACCTGGTCACGCCCAATAATTCGTTTGCGAGTGTGAATACATCATATTTTGGAAAAGTTATTGTTATTTTTCCTTCAAAAGAAAGTAAATAGTTCAAGTATGTTCATATTTAAAATAAAAATTAATAATAAACTGCTTTAACTCGAAATTTACATCCATTCAAGTAATCAGATTTTATAAAAAAAAGTTGGGCAATCAATTACAAAAGTATGAAACAATGCAATATTTATATAAATGTTCCAAGTTATGAAAATATTTTGAAAAAAATCAATTTTAAATAGCTTATAAAATAAATATATTTGTTTAAAACACAAAGTCTAGTCCTAAGAAAGTGGATTTTTTTTAGATAAAAAAATGTAATAACATTAATGTACTTCCATAGCGATTACACATAAACGCAATGTGGGCACACAGACTAAGGTGACAGTATCTTACTGTCTAGTTTACTGTTGATGAGAATTGGTCCACTTTTCCTCCAAGTGCATGGGGTTATCTCGAATGCGTAGTAAAACATGTAGTACAAAATAAAGAAAGCCAACATATTTTAACTAAACATAATTATAAATAACGTACCTTTATTCCTGCAGCTTATATTAAATAGAGATTGATTAGCACTTATAAATACCATTATGTTAACTATAAACAAGAACATAATTTTTTTTTAATTAGTAGATTTATTGAAAACTTATCAGACAAGCCAAAATTTTGAAAAAAAAAACCTATCACCTAAGGTTAATTTTGACTGTTTTAAGAAAACATGCAATGGAATGTGCGTCTGTGTGTTTTTGTGTACTTTTATTTTTGGTTTGAATGTTAGCAGATGCAAGAAGAACAAAACAAAAAAAACTTTGAAAGATGTAACTTGGCATACCCAGTTGCGAATCACTTTGAAACAAGTCCCAAAACATACTCAATTTATTTTTGGTTAAGTTGAAAATGTTGCAAAGTAAATAAGGCTGTATAAACATTATTCTAGATTATTTATTGGACTAGTTTAAAAAAATGATTGTGATATATTCGGTATTTTGGTATAAACAATTAGAGCCAGTAACTACACAAGTGTTTTCTTTCCAAATCATTATTGTACCAGTATCCAGTAACCTTGGTATAACTTGTCCGCAAGCGAGCGATCTATCTCCTGCCTTGCGAGTCTCCACACATCTAGCGCCGTCGCGGCCAATCCAAGAACTACCAAGATGCGTCGCAACCGTCCACACCGAAAGGAGTATTGAAAGATCTCGATGGCACCGTTACAGTAAACCAAGATGTTACTTTTCCCTCGATATATTTTTGTAACAGTGTATTCATTTGTGCTCTTTAGTGGAATAAAATTATCTTGTTTTCATTATGTTTCTGCAACAATGTATTAATGTTGGGTGCTAGTGAGCGCGAATTTAGTGCTAATCTCAACAGTTTTTGAATATCTGGCATGAGAATGGTGGCATTTGGTGACAAACTTTTTAAATTAAGATAAAAAGTTGTCATTAAATTCTAGAACCCCCTTGACAGATATTCAAGGACTGTTGAGATTAGCATGTGCAGAAAACTAAACTATATGTTTCAATAGAAGAAAAATTTGATTTATTTTGTTCAAAAAATATTTATGCTATAAAAACTTCAAAAATACTTCCCTAAACTCACGCTCACTAGCACCCCATCTTAAGAGGTCTAATTAAAAGTCTCAATTTTTTCTAAAGGAATGAGAAATTCTGTGCGGTGTAACGTACCATTTATTTTTATATAAGTTTATTTAGTTTAAAATTTTGCTTTTATAAATAATGTTCCTTTAGCTGTTATACTTTACCGCTCTTATTTAGTAGCGGATAATATCCATGAACTGGACACTAAAACGTCACCTGGGTGACTTCTTCTGGCTGCATTCATTCTGTAATGCCTGCCACGGAGATAGAATAATTCACTTGTTTATTCCAAATGTGGGTTGTGACAAATAATAACCGATGTATAACTATAGACAATAGACAGCACATACCTAGCCATTGGCCCTCCAATAGAGTGGACAGACGTATCTCTGATCATGACTGAAATGACGTCACTAAAGGAAAGGTATTGTGGATCTCATAGCATGTTGGTCCTGTTTGACATAGGTTTTATTATTGTTTGAGAATTAGTATGGTTGTTCAAGCAACAATAACAACTAATATAAATATGTTCTTAGTTGTATCACCTACAATGAACAATTTATATGAGGAAGTTAGACTCCATCACATTAAAATTACCATTTACTACCCTTCCTCACTCAACATAGCTGGTCAAGGTCAACAGTGATGTTATAGCCAGTGAAGGTGGTGTAGTGACTTATTGACCACAAATTATGTTTTGTGCATAATAAACAACCATCTTGGTGGACGTTGCTATTAAAATAATTTATTAGCTGAACCACGTTTAGCGTTCTTATAGATATATTTACTCAGAGTAGCAAATAAAATACTACATCCATCGGTGGGTACATGGTCTTCATGTCGAAATGGTTTTATCTGGTTTACCAGAGATTGGGAGGTCAAAGTTTGAAAGAGTTTGAAGCTGGGCAGGTCATGGAGGTTTTACCTAAACTCTTTTACACACTCCAAGCTCATTCAGGTACATTCCTCTCAAATCTACCCTCATCATCCCTACGCCATTATTTTTACCATGTAGGTATCTTGAACCAATGAACAAAGAGTAAAATAGTCTACATAAGAACTTGTCCACTTATACTTAACCTCTTAGGCTTAAAGACATGGACCTTGCATTTTATGATAAAATCAAGCAACTTGGTACAGTTGATTATTGGACCCCTTGAATTATCTTAGGGATGGTGCCCCTCAGTTCTCCCCCTTGAGGTTTCAGTACCCCCTTAACAAGAAATAACAATAGGGCTTTCACCTTTACTTTGAGAATGGCTGCTAATACGACAAAAGTATGAACACAAAAGTTTAAGAGAACTTATTTCCTACAAAAATTGTATTTTTAATATTTTGTGCAGGAGTAACTGTTACAGAGATATAAGCATTTTATGTTGTTTTTATTGTTGTTACAGAGTGAAGTGTAGTATTCTTTAAGCACCAAGAGTGTGTGATTACGGCGCGGTACTTAACAATATCTACATACCTCCACCCTCTCTATCCACCAACACTTAAATTATAATATATTTTATTTGTAGGTGCTTATATTTCTCATCATAATAAAACTACTTGGTAGACCTGGGAGCCCTTTCCAAAGTCCACAACGGCGTTTTTGGCCATGACAATAGGTGAAATAGTTTCGGCAATGTCATTGTCAGAAGTATGACGTGCTAATGTACGACAGGACAAAGCACATGGTAAATCTGATTGAATGTAAGGAGAGTCTTTTACAGAGAGAGGCAGGCTAATAAAGACGATTCCACATAAAGTGGACGCACTTTATTTACAGACAAAGCGGGCTGCCTACAAAGGAGGCCTCATATGTGGCAATGCATCAAATCCACGACCTGCGATGAAATTGTGTAGTTTTAAGTTAGTTTACACAACAGGCAATATTGCGTATCTTACTCCACTCTTTAGAGGTTTAATATAATTTTCTAATATTAAATCCGTTCGTGGTCACACATATACCCAGCCCTGCAACACATGGATAGGAAAAAGTTGATGGTGGCTGTCGACCAGTATAGATGACACTTCCTCAAGCTGCAGAGTTTATGACTGCACCTGTGCACTTTGGGTGTAAATTAGGATGCTCATCACGCTGCAAGAGTAGGAAAATACACCTGTAGTGCACCTCTCCATGTTACTTTAATGGAGAATGCAGTGACGATCAAAATTATGACATTATTTAAACAACATTATTTTTTGAAAATAATTTGTAAAATATTAAGAATTTCATGCCATCCCGGAAGCCTATAAACAAACTATATATATATATATATACTATATATATAGTATATATATTATATATATAGTATATATATATTTGTATTTGGCTGTTGTTATCCTAATTACAGCAATTTTAGAGAAAAAGTGTAAAACATATAATTTACTTATATAAATCAAAGAGTTGTCAAGGCATGTCTTTTCCGAAAACATTTTCAACTTTGCCAAATTGATTGCTTGCTATTATAACAAGATCAAGATTGGCCGAACATATTCTCAACACCCAGAGATGGAACATGGAATTGAGGGAGGGTGGTGATATTATTATTATCATTATTATTATTACTAGCACCACGTCTTACTATCCGTTCGGGTTATACACATGTTAAGTAACATGTCGTAGTAACATACATTCTGGTGTTAAATAATATTACACTTTACACAATGCACTTTACTCAAGGCTTTTCTGTGCATCAACAATAAACTTAACATAAAATGCTTCACATCTCGGTAATGGTTACTCCTAAGGAAAAAAATGCAGAGTACTATTTTTGTAAGAGATTAACTTATCTTTAACTTTTGTATCTATACTTTTGTCGTATGAGTAGCCATTCTTGAAGAAAAGATGAAAAACTGACAGTTTCTTCTTATTAAGGGAGTACTGCCCCCAAGAGGGGGTACTGAGAGTCACTGTCCATAAAATTATTCAAGGGAGTCCAATTATCAACTGTACTAAGTGAATTGCTTTTATCATAAAGTGCAAGGTCATGTAAATATGTTGCCGTACTACCTGGGTCCTGTTTCACAAAGGTGTAAGTGCTGTAATGACAGCTGATTTCACTTGTAATTTATATAGACATAACAAGTGTTGGTTTCTCAAAGTGATAGTTGAAGTGAACAATTGTAAAACGACAAATCTTTTGGGATCAGGATAAATATTTTTATTGAGAACATCAAAAACGTACATATCAAATAGCACGAAGAAATGGATAAAAACTTAACTAGACCTTGTATAAAATCTTACAGGGATGAAAAACAACAACTGAATAACGTGGTAGCTCAGCAAACATAATACAAGATGGCCCACGGAAAAGTCGCCCGCCTCCTATATCCAGCAGGTGCCTCACTCTGAATTGGAGGAGGTCAATCCCCTTCCACCCCGTCTTGTGCTTTAGACAAGCAGTTCACTTACTCATTCTTTATGTCACAATATGGGTCAAAGGGGATTGACCTCCTCCAATTCAGAGTGA
>JAVRXN010000011.1:9311182-9323682 GCA_033556935.1 Timema podura
CAACCATCTCTGTTTTTTGTTTGGCTAGTTTTAGCTGGTGTTCTTCAAGCCAAGTTTCAACGGCGTCAATGGTCGACCGGACCAGGAGTTCGGCCTCCTCCACGCTGTCCGCCACTACTGTGGCCGCGATATCATCAGCGAAACCCGTTAGCTGTACTTGCTTCGGTAACGGAATCTCCAATAGTTCATCGTAATTTGCGTTCCATAGGTCAGGGCCCATGACCGATCCCTGTGGTACGCCAGCCGTTATCGGATATTCTTGGGGGCCTTCTGTGGTTTTGACGATTAACGTTCTTGCGTCGAGATAATCCTCAACTATAGCCAGGTTCTCCTTTTTTATGTTGAACTGATGCTCCAGTGCGTCCAGGATGTCGTCCCATCTCGCACTGTTGAAAGCGTTTCTTACGTCGAGCGTAAGGAGGATGCAAACTTTGCGCGATTTAAGGTTACCAGACCACGCTTCAGCTGTAATCCCTATGATCTTCTTAATCGCGCCGATTGTCGATCGGCCCTTTCGAAAGCCGTGTTGATTTTCGGCGAAACCACCAGCGCGGTCGATGTCGTTCCGAAGTCTCGCCTGTATCAGCTTTTCAAGCAGTTTACCAGTGATGTCCAGCATGCAAAGTGGCCTAAAGGACGAAGGTGTTATGGGGGGTCCCTTCCCTTTATCCAGGAGGACCAGTCTTTGGCGTTTCCAGACAGTAGCAAACGTGCCAGTTGCAAGGCACGCATTATATACATTCAGCAGCATATCCGGGAATTCCTGGGCTATGATCTTAATCACCGACGTTGGAATACCGTCGGGACCGGGTGCCTTCCCTGATTTGAGGGTCCTAGCTGCATCTTGCAGCTCCTTGGCTGTGAAAGATGAGACTTCACCACTGCGATCATTAGGTCTTTTTTCTCGCGGCGGGTGTTTAGGAAACAGATCCGCAACAATGTTGTTCATTATGGCCGGGGTTTTTGGCGCTTCTGGTGAAGCTTTTCCAAGTTTTTTAACTACAATTTGGTAGGCTTTGCCCCAAATATCCTGTTCAAGATCGTTGCAGATTTCTTTCCACAATGTCGCTTTGCTCGCCTTTATGGCATAATTCAACTCCTTTTTGGCCTTTTTATACTCGCTAGAGTATGTGGCATAGTCAAGGGTAGGTTTTGCGACTCTCGTTGCTCGCCGACGAAGTTTAAGACATCTCTTCCGGAGCGCCGCGATTTCTGGCGTCCACCAATATACCGGCCTGTGAGGGCCCTGGTTTTTCAGACGTGGCATGGAGGCATCACAAGAGGTGGTAATGGCCCTCATCGTTATCAGCACCATTTTCTCCGTCTCATTACTAGCATTGGGTGTCGGGTGGACTTTGAGAGTTGGCCAGCTTCGCGTAAGGGACGCTCGTAGAGCTTCTAGGTCCAGCTTTTTAGCGTTCCACCTCCGTTCTTCAGAGCCTCTTTGTATAGATGGAGTGGAAGACCCTTCAACACTGAACGTGATGTGTTGATGATCACTACCACTGTAATCTTCCGAAACTCTCCAGTTCCTTATTCTGCTGGACACTCTTGGGGTCCCCAGTGAGATGTCAAGATTAAACTCGTGGTACCCCGGTCTTCTGAAGGTCGAGGTATTTCCAATGTTCAGGACTGTGAGGTCAAGCCTTGCAGCAAAATCAGCGACTTCCTTACCTCTAGTGTCTGAGAAATCTGCTCCCCATTCGGCAGCTTTGGCGTTGAAGTCACCAGCTACGATGATTTCGCCATTAAAGTCTCTAATGGCGTCTTCGATGCTAGCCAGCTTTTGACGGAACATACTAATCCTTTCATTGGGTGAAAGGTAGACGCTCATGAAGTAAGTCATAGGAGTTTTTATCCAGACAAAACCTTCACCGCACCCGCTGTCACTGGCGTTTACCTTGTTAGGATTCACAGTCCAGATCGCTGCAGTGTTGGTTTTATCCGTAATCCATGTCCTATATTGAAGGTTTGAGTATTGTTCGCAAATGATGCAGACGTCAGTCTTGTCTTCGAAGACACGCTGACGTAGCAGATTCTGCGCAAGCATGCACCTGTTCAAGTTTCCTTGAAGTACGCGCGTCATTTCTGGGATCTTGTAGCTTCAGCTAATGCAATACGGAATGGCATGCAGGCCCCCGAGCCAGATATGTGGCACAAGCCGTCTTTAGCATCTTTGTCCGGTGTGCACAAAAAGCATTTTGGCTGCTCAGCACAGTCTACAGACTTGTGGCTCTCTCCACCACATTTGTAACACGCTTTGCTTCTGTCAGGGCCCTTGCAGCTGTGCGCATGGTGCCCGTATCCAAGACATTTGAAGCATCGCATCACTTTTATAACTGGGCGGACACGACAGTTTACCCAGCCGACTTTAATGCGAGCCGTTTCTAAAATTTCATTAGCGCTTGTTTCGTCTAATTCCAAAAACGCTGCTCGTTGTCCTCGCGGAGTGATCTTAGTAAGATTAATGCGTCTTATCTCCATGCTCTGTTTGAGGTCGCGAATGAGGGCCTCACGAATGTCATCTACAGTGGTAACTCCATCGACGTCACGGATTTCAATTGTCGTCATTGGTATAAGTGCTTTGACGATACCGATGTTCGCAGTAGCTGACTTGACCACCTCAGTAAAAACGGTACAATCCCCAGTCTTGTAGCCCATTTCTAGTAGTACTCCACCATTCTTTGTTTGCTTGATAGACTTTATGTCCACTCCCGTCGTTGTGGGGTTCACGTTAGTTTTTATCTCCTTGAGGAGGTCTGCATATGTTCGCCCTTCGACTGGTTGGACGAGGACAGCCTTTGTTCGTAGTTTCTTCTTCTTCGTTTCCCCGTTACTGTTTTTGTGATTGGAGCCATCATCCATCTGTAGCTTTAGGGCTTCACTTGGTGCAGCCGCTGCGTCGTGGGTTGTTTGCATCTTCTTATGTCTCCAAGACACTTCCATCCAAGTAGCTTCATTGACGGGTTTTTTCAGCGTAGGCGGGTCAGAAACTGAAGTTGGGCTAGGCGTAGATAGTTGCATTTTCTTTGGGTTGGTTATTTCCTGCGATATGGTTTTAGTGTGCTCGGAAATAGACTGTGCCTCGAGTTGTGAAGTCATACAAGGAGGGGTTTGCGTAGCTGACACCATCCTGCTTGGTGTACCCTTCGGGACAGCGTTAAAGCCCTTGAGAGCCAGGCTATATGCAGTTTCAATAGACTTAGCCAGTTTTCTAATCTCGCCGTGCACGTTATTCCTGTGCTTGATGTAGTCGACCAACTCTCCAATCTTCGTACCGAGACGTTCCATTGGCGTTTGGCGGCTCCTACCGTTAGGTACGGAGTTATTTCTTTCTCGGTTGGTGGAGGAAGGAGCAATTTGGTTTCCAGCTTTTGGAGAGGCATCACTCGTCGACTGTTCAGTGTCCATTTGGACCGCTGTTCGAACACCCTGTTCGTTCGCTTGGCATTGCTTTTGGTTTTGGTTTAGATATTGGTTTTGCATGTCGTTCCCACGAGTACCTAGGGAAATCAACTGTCCACTCCAGCAGAGCCCCGGATGCTGGAGCAAGGCGACTTAATACAATGGGGTGGCGCCTGGTGCCCCAAGGTTTTTGTCTTTTTATAGAGGGTTTCTACCTCGTGGCCCGTTCAATTAAGCCTAGGCCACCGGTACTGCGAGACATGAACACAGTATTAGGGTGTTGTTCACTTAGCACTACCGGGGGGCAGTGTAGGGAATTAGTTAAGTTAACCTACGGACGCGAACAACTTTGCCCCCCTATGTATGTTTGTATGTATGTATGTATGTAATGTATGTATGTATGGTATGTATGTATGTATTTGTAATGTATGTATGATGTATGTATGTATGTATGTATGTATGTAGTATGTATGTATGTATGTAGTATGTATGTATGTATGTTGTATGTATGTATGTATGTATGTAATGTATGTATTGTAATGTATGTATGTATGTATGTATGTATGTATGTATGTATGTATGTATGTATGTATGTAGTGTATGTGATGTAGATGTGTATGTATGTATGTATGTATGTATGTATGTATGTATGTATGTATGTATGTATGTATGTATGTAGTATGTATGTATGAATGTATGTATGTATGTATGTATGTATGAGTATGTATGTATGTATGTATGTATGTATGTATGTATGTATGTATGTATGTATGTATGTATGTATGTATGTATGTATGTATGTATGTATGTATGTATGTATGTATGTATGTATGTATGTATGTATGTATGTATGTATGTATGTATGTATGTATGTATGTATGTATGTATGTATGTATGTATGTATGTATGTATGTATGTATGTATGTATGTATGTATGTATGTATGTATGTATGTATGTTATGTATGTATGTATGTATGTATGTATGTATGTATGTATGTATGTATGTATGTATGTATGTATGTATGTATGTATGTATGTATGTATGTATGTATGTATGTATGTATGTATGTATGTATGTATGTATGTATGTATGTATGTATGTATGTATGTATGTATGTATGTATGTATGTATGTATGTATGTATGTATGTATGTATGTATGTATGTATGTATGTATGTATGTATGTATGTATGTATGTATGTATGTATGTATGTATGTATGTATGTATGTTTATGTATGTATGTATGTATGTATGTATGTATGTATGTATGTATGTATGTATGTATGTATGTATGTATGTATGTATGTATGTTGTATGTATGTATGTGTGTATGTGTGTATGTATGTGTGTATGTATGTATGTATGTATGTATGTATGTATGTATGTATGTATGTATGTATGTATGTATGTATGTATGTATGTATGTATGTATGTATGTATGTATGTATGTATGTATGTATGTGTGTGTGTTGTGTGTGTGTGTGTGTTGTGTGTTGTTGTATGTATGTATGTATGTGTGTATGTATGTATGTATGTATGTATGTATGTATGTATGTATGTATGTTATGTATGTATGTATGTATTGTATGTATGGTATGTATGTATGTATGTATGTATGTATGTATGTATGTATGTATGTATGTATGTATGTATGTATGTATGTATGTATGTATGTATGTATGTATGTATGTATGTATGTATGTATGTATGTATGTATGTATGTATGTATGTTGTGTGTGTGTGTGTGTGTGTGTGTATGTATGTATGTATGTATGTATGTGTAGTTGTATGTATGTATGTATGTATGTATGTATGTATGTATGTATGTATGTATGTATGTATGTATGTGATGTATGTATGTATGTATGTTGTATGTATGTATGTATGTATGTATGTATGTATGTATGTATGTATGTATGTATGTGTATGTATGTATGTATGTATGTATGTATGTTATGTATGTATGTAATGTATGTGTATGTATGTATGTATGTATGTATGTATGATGTATGTATGTATGTATGTATGTATGTATGTATGTATGTATGTATGTATGTATGTATGTATGTATGTATGTATGTATGTATGTATGTATGTATGTATGTATGTATGTATGTATGTATGTATGTATGTATGTATGTATGTATGTATGTATGTATGTATGTATGTATGTATGTATGTATGTATGTATGTATGTATGTATGTATGTATGTATGTATGTATGTATGTATGTATGTATGTTATGTATGTATGTATGTATGTATGTATTGTATGTATGTATGTATGTATGTATGTATGTATGTATGTATGTATGTAGTATGTATGTATGTATGTATGTATGTTGTATGTATGTGTATGTATGTATGTATGTATGTATGTATGTATGTATGTATGTATGTATGTATGTATGTATGTATGTATGTATGTATGTATGTATGTATGTATGTATGTATGTATGTATGTATGTATGTATGTATGTATGTATGTATGTATGTATGTATGTATGTATGTATGTATGTATGTATGTATGTATGTATGTATGTATGTATGTATGTATGTATGTATGTATGTATGTATGTATGTATGTTATGTATGTATGTTTATATATGTATTTACGTACGTATATATGTATGTATGAATGTATGGATAAGTTTATATTGAAATATGTTTATATGTGCTGTACGTACTTATATATGTATAAATATGTGTATATATACTTACATATGTTTGTATGTTTATATATACATATTTAAACATATAAAATGTATATATGTATGTGTAAATATAAGGCAAAACCTGATACACTGACACATTCATCACCATTTATTTATCCCTTCAAATTCTGAGTGATGGTCTTTTTAAGCCCTAGGCAATAGATCAGACGAGGCTTTTCAAAAGTCACTGCTGTATATTTTGAACCAATGGGCATAGAGACTTAGAAATTTAAAACTAAGGTTCGTCTCTAAAATTGGGGGAGACAGTCTTGGGGTTGTTCGATATATCACCCCCAAAGAGAGTGGAGATGGGCGGAAAGGTGTGGGACTCACTGACTCCCTCATAGCCATATTTTACCAACCCCTGGGCCTGGAAGCTTTAAATTATTCCTTGCAGGAGCATAGCGGGTTTTACAACCAGAAAAATATAAAATTAAGGAAATTTCAAAACAATTCTACTGAAAATAATGAGCCTTAAATAAGAATTTTTTTTTGATAAGGTATAAAATCAAAAGTTGGTATACAGACAGAGAGACAACTCCTGCTAACCAAATCAATTTTAAAATTTCAAATTTATAAGATTGTATTTTAGAGATAAAAATGGATTGTGGGTTTCAAATTTTCAAAAAATAATAAGGAACAGCTACTTCTGAGTGTGGCAGAAAATTGAAACTAGGCAGGCAAGTAAAAATAGCATCCCGAATAATTATTAGTGTCTTAAAATGTTAGATTTTTAATTGTAACTTTGGGAAACAGAGTATAGAATGGTATAAACAGAAAAAAACCTTAAGATGTGATAGAAAATCTAAATTTGGAGGCCGGCTTAGAGACAACTTCGAAAAACCATGAAATACTCGGGGTTTTAGATGGATAAAATTGTAAGTTGGCGGTATAAGGCAAAAAAAAATATTTTTAGTTGAGACAGAAAATTGAAATTTGACAGAAATGCCAAGGGATTACTATAGTAGCAAAAGTGGTGTTAATTAATAACTAACTGTTTAGAAAGGAGGTTGGTGAAATTAGGAGTTTAAAAAATATCAAAACTAAAATAATAGATTATTTTTCAGTGGGGTAGAATATTTAAATTGGTCAATAAGAACCACCTCAAGCAAACATTAAGATCTGATTCTTAAATTCCAATATGAATAATCAATGAATGGTTAAGGGTGGGGGAGGAGAGGTCCTGTCGATATTCCTAACACTAATATAAAATAACTTTTTGGTGTGATATAATATGGAAGTTTGACGTGTTGGTCAATGACCTTCTCGGGAAGCCAATTGATGACTGGTCTTGACGCGTTTCAAAATTGAAGCCTGGGGAATGGAAGAATCAAAATTAATAGCGCTAATATAGTACACTATTTTTTGATGTGATCTAAAATCGATGTTTAGGAAGCGTGTATATAAATCATATAAAATAATCAAATAAAAAATGTTAAATAAGATGCAAATAGGACATAAAGAATGAAAAGAATAAAAAGAAAATACAATATTTTAAGTTAAAAATTGTAAAATATATTAAAATAATAAAAAGGACCACATGGGTAAAAAGAGTAAAAAAAGGGAGCAAAGTGGCAAAACTAAATTTTAAAATTCTGGCTTTCACGGGCGCATGTTTTTGCAAATGGACTACCATAACTCGCTCTGTACAACGGTGTGAAATTTAGTAATAAAGTAAAGCTTTTTCACGGCGTGGTTATTTATTCATTCTTTAGGTTTTAAAATCGTTAAAAAAATTACAATCCAAATTTTAAAATTCTAGCTTTGAGGTGTACATGCTCCATTAATTTTTAAATTTCGAACCCCTTCATGATGTGGATATCATGCAACGGTAACGACAGACAAAGAGAACGACAAACTCTTCATTTTATTAGTGTAGATTTGCATCAGTATGAGCAGTTATAGACAGAAATTATTTCAATTATTTAGGGTCGTTTTATATTATCCATTATTTTAATTACTATGATTGCTTAGTTGGGGGAAAGGTATAATTTAGTGTAGATGTAACCACATTTGAGTTGATGGTTAGTAGATAAATCACTCTCTAAACACCCTATTGAGATTCGATTCTCGACCTCCCAATCACCAGCAAACAGATCAGATTAACTTGCTATTCAGACTGTGCGTGCATTACAATCTCTTGTATTGATCTGCTAGGAGCTAGATTTGATTTATTAATAATACACAGGTATTTGTATTGACCAATAAAATTATAAATATAATACCGTGAAAACCGGTACATTTTGAAATTTACGTTTGAGTAGGAAGTCTTATCCGAAAATAAATGAGTGTTATACAGTACAAAAATTATATTTAAATATTCTTTCATTTACAGACCATTACGAAATTGTATTTACTTGCAGCCATGGCTAAACAGTCTAAGGCGTTTAGCTCATATGGCAATTAGCTACGGTGTTGCCCGCTTTGGTGGCCACGTGGTCTAATGCGCTAATCTCACAGTAGACTAGACTGCCGATAACGGGGGGGTTGGGGTTCAAATCTTGGTCGGGTGTACTGAGGGTGGTTTTCTAGATCGGTTTTATATTCTCTATCCATGCAAATGTGGGCACACTTCCTATAAATACGACGTCATTAGTCCCTAAAGCCATTAGCGTTATTAGTATATGAGCATATAATTCTAACGGGTAGCAAGACACGGTGATAAAAAATAAAATGTTTTGAGTTAATCCCGGTTGGTTTCATCGGGGCTGTTTTCCTATCATGATATCCGCGTAGGATTACCAATCCTTTTACTTATTTCCCTACACTTTCTTCAAATACCTATGACATTTTTTTCAAGCTTTCCTCATTTGTTTTCTCAAAATAAGTAATTAATATTCCTTGTATAGAGTGGACTAATTGAAAAACAAAAGGTAAATACTAAGGATATTTGAGCTAGTGTCAGATAGCCTGTAATATAGTATAGCCTTTATTGCACAACAGGTAAGGTGTTATGGTTGCCTATCTACATGGTAAGTGTTGCGACTGTGCTGCCCAGGGTGGTTAAACGTAGAACTTTATCAGCAAAAGTCATCTCTCTTCATAGGAAAGTGCTGCTGCAGTGTGTTGATGAGTAGAACTACAACTAATATAATGTCCCCCGTTATTTAAGAAGTGGTTAATTTCAAAATAATTCTCACACCAAAATTAATACGAAAGTTATCAACATATGATTGAAGGATGGAAAACCTAACTTTGCACCCCAAAACACTACGCGTGGTTCAAGAGGAATATGCTTAAATAAAGTGAGTTAAATTGCGGACATTTATTTATTAAACATCTGACTTGGTGGCGTAGTTGGCTAACGCACTAGTCGTGTTGAGCTCGACTGCAGAGGACGGGGAGATCGAGGTTCGAATCTCGGTCGGGTAAACTGGGGGTGGTCTTTCCTAAGTGATTTTCCACTCTCCCTCCAAGCAAATGCGGGTTCACTTCCTCTAAATTCAACCTTTCCAATTCCCAATCCATTAGTGTAATTAGTACTTAAGCGTATAACCCGAACGTGTAGTAAGACGCGGTGCTAAATAATAATAATAATAATAATAATAATAATAATAATAATAATAATAATAATAATAATAATAATAATAATAATAATAATAATAATAATAAATAATAATAATAATAATAATAATAATAATAATAATAATAATAATAATAATAATAATAATAATAATAATAATAATAATGTAGCAATCCACATTTACACAAGGCTATCCTTTATGGGAAAATACTCATGAGTACATGTAAACCAAATTTGTCATTGATTGTATTTCATCATGAAGTAAATACGTAAAAATAAGTTAGAACTTCTTATATATCCATTAATATGGTATATACGTAAATACTCTACATGTCGATAAACTAATGCGAAGTTTTTAATTTACTTCGTCTTTTATAAAAATATAACCATATTAAAAGTCATCCTAATGTAAAAAACATATAAATTATTTTTGTCAAAATTGTATCTCTGAGCAAAATAAAATGTTACAACACAATAATTGTACAAACTTTCTCATAATAGTCTACTAGCATCGATATACTGGCGTTGCTCGGGAGAAATATTCTATGGTAAAAACATTAAAAAGGTGTATAAAGTGCAAAAAGGGCATAACGAACAGAAATGGTAAAAAGTAAAATTGATTTTTTTTTATATATTTAGGAAAGAGTAATAAGAGTGAAAAGTTTAAAAAGTATTCAAAGGGTATATTTTAGTGTAAAAAGGGTAAACAAATTAAAAATTTGTAAAAAAGTGCAAAAATTGTAAAAAAAAAGTTGTAATTAAATTCAATCAAAACTATTTCAGATTTTTTTTAAACATGTATCTCTACTCTTTTTTACACTTTTAGCCCTTTTTATCCTCTTCATTTTTGCCCTTTACGCTACTTTTTATTCATTTTCCCTCCTTTACCCTTTTTACTCTTCTATACCATTTTATTTTTAATAGATTTACTTTTTTCACTTTTTACCCTTTTTAACTTTCGGCCTTTTTTTACCATTATTGTCCTATTTTGGCCTTTCGATCACCGACCCCTCATCAGCAGCAACCAGACCAGATGAGCTTGACGATTAGGCTGCGGCCCAACTGGTGTGAGTACCAATCGCTGTTATTAGTCTGCTTGGAGGTGATTAATGAATGAATATGCACAAGTATTTTTATCACCCGAAAAATTTGAGATACATTTTGACAGTTTGTTTGAGTGGCAAATTTTACGTGAAGTATTTATTTATTATTTAGCACCACGTCTTACTACCTGTTCGGGTTATACGCTTGAGTACTAATTACGCTAATGAATTAGGAATTGGGAAGGTTGAATTTAGAGGAAGTGAACCCGCATTTGTGTGGAGGGAGAGTGGAAAGCCATTTAGGAAAAACCACCCCCAGCTCACCCGACCAAAATTCGAACTTCGATCTCCTCGTCCTCGGCAGTCAAGCTCAACACGACTAGTGCGTTAGCCAACTACGCCACCGAAGCGGATTCACGCAAAGTAAAATATCTTTAATAATATAAGATTTTTTTAAGTGCTAATATTCACTTATTTCTAACCCTTCGCTAAATAGTATTTACGTTAGTCTCGTATTGCAATTGGCTACCATTGATAAGGAGGTTGGTGTTAGTCCCGGTAGGGTGCACTGGGGACTGTTCCCCTATTACAATTTTCCCGTTTGACTACCCATATTTATACTTATGCTTCTACCCATTCTTCAAATGCTTGTGATACTTTGTTTTAAATTCCAACTCATTTATTCTCCTCAAATAAAGTAATAAAGATGACTTGTGTTAAGCTCATTGAACGGTAAAAACCAAGGGTACTTTGTGATCGTGTCTCCACGCCTGCAATATGTCATACAGCCTATTTGCATAGTAGTTAAGCTGTGATGGTTGCCTATGTATAAGTGATGTATAACAAATGTGCTGCTTAAGGTGAGAAAACTCAGAACTTTATCATCAAGTCAGCTGTCTACATATTATTATTATTATTATTATTATTATTATTATTAGCACCGCGTCTTACTACCCGTTCGGGTTATACGCACTTACTCTAATGTGCAATGGTAGGGTGATTGTGAGATGAAATGGAGGACCTACAGTTTAGCGTGGAATCCGAACCACGGTGGAGGCCTGGCATTCCTCACATTCACAAGTTGTGATTAATACACATCTTGTCAGAGGTGAGCTGTCTACATAAGAGAGTGAGCTATTGTTTTGATTAGAAGAACTACAATTACTGGTACTTCGTGAGTATTAAAAATAAACTAAAATTATTACAGCGTTATTGAAAGCAGCCGTAGAACGAAACTAAATGATAAACACAAAATTTTGTTAATAAATCATAATAAACACCCTTAATCTGGTTTTTAGCACCGCATCTTACTACCTATATTGAGCCAATTATATCCAGTCCACCTCATTACACCCTACCTTTCTCAGGCCCATTCTATTGTTATTCTACCATCTGCGTCTCCGTCTTCCCAGTAGTCTCTTCCCATTGGGCTTACCAATCAAGACTCTGAACACAGTTCTAGAATCTCCCGTTTATGCTGCATGCCCTCCCTATAGTATTATATGAGACTTGACTATCCTAACAATGTCTTTACATCAGTATAGGGTATATAACTCACCATTTTGTAACTTCCTCCACTACCCAGTATCCTTATCTTTTTTTGTAACAAATATCTTCCTAAACACCTTGTTTTCAAACACCCTAAATTTGATTTCATAATTTAAGGTAAGAGACCACGTTTCACACCCAAAGAGAACAAACAGTAAAATCATTGATGTGTATTTTATGAGTTTTATATTAATGACAAAAATGTTTATTTATTTCTATATGTATGGTCTTGAAATTGCCTTGATAACCATTTGTTTATAATTGT